>JAUTXW010005498.1:600000-1200000 GCA_030620095.1 Kuschelorhynchus macadamiae
ATTTAGGAAAGGCACTTTAAAGTTTTTCATCGAACGTAAAAATATCTAAAAAGTAAAAGAATGGTAAAAGGCTGGCCTCTCTTTACGCACTAGAACAAAGAAAAATTACACTTCAGTTATTGGTTTAAGAAATATGGGCCACAAACAAACAATAAAGTTTATAGACACATCTTGGTCTAAGTTCCAAGAAAAAAAATTGAAATCGAAAATTACGCAGATGATTAGTAGTGCTCATACAGTAATATGCTAATTTGAAACATTTGTGACATCTTTAGACTTTAAAAGGCCCTTTTTCCATTATTCTAGACGAAAATGTTTTCTTCCGTATACCAAACTTTTTCCTTTCCCAGTCTCTCCCATGCAAAATTCAAAAGTTCGAACCTGCTTTTTATTAGATCCCAGTGACAGCTATCTTTGAAGTTTTTTAATTCTACAGGTGGTTGAATAACTTAAGGGGATATTCAGGCCGTTCTGTTCTGCCTAATGCTAAAGCTCATATAAACATATACGGAAAAATAATATTATGCAAAAAGATATTTATATAGATTCCCATTTAAAGTATAAAAGTTTATGCGAAAAGTGATATTGAACCAATTTAATGTCCAATGTGTGTCATTAACACCATGAACAGATCCTACTTTCAATACTGAATTTTAAAAGGTAACTCTCTACCCTGTATTAAGTGTCATCAGGTGTATTGCAATATTTTTCACTTTTGTACATAAAAGGAGGGATTCTTTATGTAAAAATTTCTGTCTATAAAGAAATTGGTACTACATTTTATCAGCCTTGCTGTTTAATAAAACCATTTCACCTAAAATATAAAACAACATATGTGTTATCAAACAGCTACTATCAACAATATATATGTGCTATGTGTTTTTTATTTTTCAAGATATCAAAATGATCCAAAAAATAAATTGTACGGATAGACACATAGATAGTTTTAAACGACATTAAAAAAATTAACTTGACTTTTTTTAAGTGAGACACTATGTAAATTTTATTATTTACAACAACGTAAGTAACGTTGACATTTATAACATTTTAAAAGTTTGCATAATTCTGACTTTGGCGTTTATCCGGATGGAAAGTGTCATTTACCTGGGTGGAAAGTGATCAATTTCCACCCGGGTAAATGTTACTTTCCACACAGGTAAATGTTGATATTTAGTGAATAACAAAAATGTCTCAATTTTATTCGATTATTTTTTTCCAAACTTTTCGCGGCTTCTCTTAATTAAGAAGCATTACAAATAGTACAAAATGGAATCACAAAAACAATTACTCCGCTGGCTAATACCACGACAGGCATTGAGTTACATGGTGACTCCTGGCTTTCGTTGGGAGTATTAAATGATAGTATGTTTTCATTCCACTTACACCAGCGTCATAACAAGAAAATGATCCTTGTTTGGAACAAGTTCTGCATCACAGCAGACACAATGATCCATTTTAGTCAAACGACGATCGCGATTTCGCTCTTATCAGAGCTCATCAAGCCGCCATCGACTAGCGAGCTCCGTGCAACACAAAGGCACATAATGGAATCACAAAAACAACTACTCCGCTGGCTAAGACCACGACAGGCATTGAGTTACATTGTGACTCCTGGCTTTCGTTGGGAGTATTAAATGATAGTATGTTTTCATTCCATTTACACAAACGTCATAACAAGAAAATGATCCTTGTTTGGAACAAGTTCTGCATCACATTAAAGCTCATCAGGTCGCCATAGACTAGCGAGCCCCGTTTAGGGCGAAGGCACAAAATGGAATCACAAAAACAACTACTCCGCTGGCTAATACCACGAACGGCATTGAATTACATTATGACTCCTGGCTTTCGGTATGTATGAAACACTTTCTACCTAGGTATGTAATATACTTTAAAAATTAATTAGAAAATGAAGAAGAACTTCTCCACAAGTGAAATGTGGTGAAGAGAGAAGAATAATCTTTATCCACACATTTCTTCAGTTTCTTGTTAATTTTTTACGATAAGGCACCGAACTCAGCAGATCTAGAATCACCAAAAAGACACTTCTCCATTAAAAGTAAAATTTACAAGGTGTCCCATTTAGAAAAAGCAAACTATATTTATATCTTTGAGGACTGACTCCTTTTTAATATTATTCTATTATTTTAGTTTTAGTAAATAAATATAAAGTTGGTTTTTTTCGCTAATTTTGACATCTTGAGAAATAGAAAATTTATAGCAGATTAAAATATAGAAAAGTTAAAATGATCACACTGCTTCACCATACCATAGGCAATTTCATACGTTTACCACATCAACCTACTTGCGCTGTTAATA
Organism: Kuschelorhynchus macadamiae; assembly: GCA_030620095.1. Classification (NCBI taxonomy): domain Eukaryota; kingdom Metazoa; phylum Arthropoda; class Insecta; order Coleoptera; family Curculionidae; genus Kuschelorhynchus; species Kuschelorhynchus macadamiae. The sequence continues at coordinate 602,317 of JAUTXW010005498.1, forward strand.
TACCAAAGGGCTATTGGAACTGTATACGCATAGCAAAATTATGTTTTAAGGACCTAAGTAAGATTGCTAATTATAGGTCGGAGAAGGCTGCAAACCCTACTCAAATATTAGGTCTCTGGCTTTTTATACTTTGTATTTATACATAAACAAACTGTATTATTTTCTTTTTGTTTGGCAGGGACGTGCAGTCCATGGAAGTAAGAGAAGCAGTGCTTCCCCAAAAAAAATTACAAAACATTTTCTACAATGTAATTTTTAAAACAGGAAACCATTAATTTAGTTTATATTAAAAATGCTAAAATTTTATCTTAATTATCAATATAATACTTGCGGCCTTGACTCCGACCGAGCCACAATAGAAATCGAATAGAACCTATGCGGGCCGCTAGCTTCTCTGCAGCCAAGTTTTATGCCTGATTTCCTGTGAATCGAGCCAGAGGTTATTGAACTTTCCACCGTCTGTTTGCAATTTTTGCATTTCAGTCGCGTGCTTTAAGTGGGGGGCGGAAGCTATCGTTGGAGTAGTTTCTTTGTTTGAACGGCTATCCGTGTGTTGTGTGATACGTACGTCGCGTCGTGCATTGTGCGATATGGAAGAAAATAATACGGACGTGGATATGCAAATACCTATGCAAATACCGTCAACTTCGGCTGTCGGTAATAACGTTGAAAATGTTGGAGAATTTAGTGAGAAGAGTGAGTGTGAATGTGTGGTGTGTGTCTTAATAATAAAGGGATTTTCAACATTAAACTTCGCTGATAAGCTTCAAATAATTTCCAGAGGAAGGGCAAAACCGCCTATGAAAAATTTAACCACAAAAATGAAAAACTGTATTAGACTTTTTTATCTGGAAAAACAATACGAACAATTTAAATGGCTAACAGGGTGTGAAAATATAAGTAAATTATTTTGTTGGCTATATTTACTTTTTGAAAATGAAAAAGGTCTGTGGAATAAAACTGGTTTTTCCGATTTAAACAATTTCCATAAAGCTGTGAAAAGACACATTATGTCCAAAGCGCATTTGCAGGCCGTCATAAAAGGAAAAGTTTTCGGCATAACCAGAATTGAACCATGTCCTTAATAAACAGTTGGAAATTAGTCACCGCCAACACAATGAACTAGTCGACAAAAATAGGCAATTTTCTCCGATAGCACGAATTGGGATTTAGAGGTCATGACGAAACAAGGGTTTTTTCAAACAGAAGAAATTTTCAATACTTACTTAGTTTAATGGCTAAATATGATGATTGCTTAAAAAATTATTTAGAGCAGTCTAGCGTTTTTCGCGGAACGTCGAATCGAATCCAGAATAATTTAATTTCCGCTGTTGCAACCATTATTCTAAAAAGGATTAAGCAGGAGATTGACGAGGCGCGGTTCATTGCTATCGTTCTGGACGGAACAACTGATATCACTAATTTTAGCCAATTATCTATAGTAATACGCTATGTTACAACAGACGAAAGTATTCAAGAGCGATTTTTAGGTTTTAAGCATGTGTCCGAAAATCGTACAGCAGATGCATTATATACCGTAGTTTATAACGTTACTAGAGAAAGTAATGGAGAGAAAAAATTAGTTGCTCAAAGCTATGATGCAAGCTAAAGTTAGAGAAACTTTCCCAAGTGTTGTGTTTGTCCATTGTTTTGCTCATAAATTAAATTTAGTTTTATCCCAGTCTATCAATCACATTAAAGAGTATAAAGTATTTTTCGTTACTTTAAGTGGCATGGCTGCTTTTTTTCCAAGTCAACAAAATGTACACAGGTTTTGGACTCCATTGTCCACAAACGATTGCCCAAAGTAGCTCCAACTAGGTGGAACTACAATTGAAGACTTGTGTTAACAGTATCTGAAAATCGTGAATCACTGATTGAACTATATGAGAATATAATAGAAAATAATGAAACGTGGGACTCAGAAGCAATAAATAGTTTGACGGGGTTTTTGGACTGTCTGAAACGAGATTTTAATTTTAATTTTTTGTTGAACATATTTTCAGAAATATTTCCATTCTCGGACAATGTTTTTAATATATTACAAACTAAAACAAATGCTTTTTGCCTAAAAAAAGTGGATGATTTTAAGTCAATGTTAAGCCAAAAAAGAGATGACTTTGACCTATTTTGGGAGAAAACGATGACGTTAAATGTAGCGCCACAAGCGTCTTCGAACAGACAAGGTGGGAGATGTTCAAACATCATACAGACGCCTCCTTTATGAACTAATCGATCAAATTCAGCAACAAATAAACTATAGATTTAATGGTTTTAATGATTTTAAATTCTTCGAGCTCTGCAATTTTGATGCATTTAAAGGAAAAACTTTTCCAGAAGATGCGTTTAAATCTCTTCTTCTTCATTATGGCCAGTTCTTCGAACGAGTGTTACTGCGATCTGAACTAAAAGTGATTTACGAAACTGATGACTTTAGCGCAAAAAATAACGCTAACGAACTAATGCAATTTTTAAAAGACAAGGAGCTGGAAGATGCCTACACCGAAGTGTCGATATTGTGTGAATTAGTATTGACAATACCTGCCACAAGTTCATTAGTAGAACGCAATTTTTCAACACTTATATATAACACTTGTATAAAAAATTTCGTGAGAAATTCAACGGGGCAGGAGAGACTTTCGCATACATCGCTGTTGTCCATTAAAAATAAACTTCTCCAAAATATGTCGGAGCATCGACGTTTTTATGATGACGTCATTGACGAATTTATAAAAAGTGATCGAAGAATCGAATTACATTAAAAATAGGTAAGTTTCTAAAAATTGCTCCTTTTCTTAAAATTTCACCGCACGCCCCTGTTGTTTGGGAAAAAAGAGGATCTAGCACGAGGCAAATTCCGAAAAAAAAGCCCATAGATCTACTTCGTTTATTTTAAATTTATATAATATATTATAATTTTATTTTAAAACAAAATTGTTTCCCGGATAAAAATTTCATAAATTATTATCTTGTAATTTGCAGATACGGCATCTTCTATATTTATATAATTATTTTTTTAAATTGAGTTGCGAAATCACGACAAATTATCACCTTTAAGCTTGGCAATAAAATTGGCGGCTTAAATTATTGCTGTTACTTTTCGCAGGTTACGTGCAGCGCAATAATTGTAATGCCTGTTATTACCAATTCAAAAAATTCATCGTAAAATTAAACTTTATATTTAAGCGTTTAATTAAATAAAATTTTCGATATAACCATGGTCAATTGCCCAAATTAAAAAAAAAAACTAAAATGCAACAGCATTGTATATCGTAAATTGCAATATGAAAAAAATGCAAGTATGAATAGCTGTGAAACGAGGCGTCTTAGAAAAAAAACGGGAGTTGAAAATAAATTTTTAAGACAAATTAATTAAATTATTTGTCTTTATTGATCATATGTTTACTTCTTTCCAAAACAAGCTAATAGAACGTTTGTTTGAAGGTGGTAGACAATGTAGAATGTTCATTAAACTCGTTCTGTCGGACTTGCAAAGTCTTGATTATTTAGATTTCATGTTTCGAATACTAACTATCAACAATCGTTTTCAAGTGTCAAATAAATGCTATTATATATCGTATATTGCAATATAAAAAAAAACGCAAGTATGAATAGCTGTGAAACGAGGCGTCTTAGAAGAAACGGGAGTTGATAAATAAATTTTTAAGACGAATTAATTAAATTAATTGTCTTTCTCGATCATATGTTTACTTCTTTCCAAAACAAGCTAATAGAACGTTTGTTTGAAGGTGGTAGACAATGTAGAATGTTCATTAAACTCGTTCTGTCGGACTTGCAAAGTCTTGATTATTTAGATTTCGCAACTTTTCGAATACTAACTAACTATCTCCAATCGTTTTCAAGTGTCAACTAAATGCTAATTCTAAAGCTCCTTATATACTAGTCGTTGATTTCAGTGAGTGTATACTGTATATACCCTACTCAACAAAAATACCTAACTTTAAATTGGTTGAAACAAATATTTAAGGAAATTGCATATCTTATCATGTGACCTAATCTGCCTACGATAGCTTTCAATACATACTTTTAAAACATATATCATATTTTCTTTGGTATTAAATAAAGAAAAAAAAGTACTCTACATATCTAGCGAATTTTTGCATAGCGTTGAACATATACTGTAGAATCGTATTTTTTAGCATATTTAATAATCTTTTGAATTTGCTACGCCGGCCGCCCTAAGAATTATTGCAGAAAACGTAGGCGTTTAACTTACCGAAGCAGAAATCATTTTAAACTTCAAAAAAAATATATTAGAGCTATGATTAAGATAGGTCAGAGAGTGAGCTGTAAAATAGTTTTTATCAATAAAAGAATTTTAAGTCCGGTTAGTATGTAAGTATATATTATATTCCTTTATGTTTGTAAACAATTACAAATATTTGTTTAAGGGTAAGATCAATGAACATGATTATGAAATTAGATAAAAAGTTGATCTTGTACCAGAGGAATGTAATTTAAATTATATCCAAAAAATTTCCACTATTCCGTTATAAGGATTTATAATGCTTTTCCAGTGAGTGTTTGGAATTTGCCCCAAAACAAAGATAAAAATATTGCTAAAAAATATCTTCGGAAAAAAACTTATTATTGGGTCAGTGAATTTTTTAATGTCAAAGATAAGAATGGTTTAGTTTAGTTTGTGAGTTGCGTGTCGTGTCGATTTGCCACTATCGCTGGGTGTGTTTTATTTTTAACTGTTGTTATATTTAATCTAATTTTAATTTTTTTTTGTGTAAGTGCCTCCAGTTTTAGATATCAGTTTGTACCTGCTAAAATATTTTTCCTTCTTTTATTGTATTTTTGTAATTACTATTGGGTATTAAAGCATATTATTTATAGTGATTAACAATTTTCCATGCTATTTGTTTTTTTTTGGAATAAATGAACATGTATCTATCTATCTCTATATCAAAATTACTCAAAGTATAGAAAAATCAAATACTCACTTCAAATAATCAAAATTCGTACTTTCACGAATTACAATTTGTACAAAATTATTGGAGCTTACGTTGATCAGCATTTGTATTTATAATTTACTATAGTAGAAATATATATTTTTTAAAAGATTTTATTAAAAGCTTTTATTTAACCTTACTTGTTGGTTAGTTAGATAGTTAGTTAGTACGTTAAATTTTGCAAGTAACTTTTGAAGCAGTTCCCTTTATCGGAATTAACTGAGATTTGGTATACATACATAAGCCCGATCACAATACAATATTATGGTTCCCAATCGTGAATGTGTTATACAGAGTGTATAAAAAAATGCTAAAAAGTACAAAATTAAATAAACGTAGAAAACATTTCACGTTATCGGAATTGCCTGATATTTGGTAGTTATGCGTACATAAACCCGATGATAATACAATATTATGGTATCCAGTAGTACAGGATGCGTAAAAAAGGATGCCAAAATGTACAAAATGAAACAAATCTAAAACAATATTTATAAACTATTGGACTGAAAATTAAAAAATAATTAGAGTGACATAAACACAGAACTTTTAAAAAAGTGAATATTTTCTTAAATGCTTAAGTCGTGAGACGTCATCACACTTGAAATAAGGCCTCAAGCTTTTAATAAAATATTCAAATTTCAAAATTTTGTGTTTATGCAAGTTTAATTATTTTTTACATTTCAGTACAATAGTTTTTTGATAATAGCTTTTTTTAAAAAATATTTTTTAACAATTATTTTTTTAAATCAAATTTATTATTCAAACACAACTACAACATGCAATTCTACAAAACGAGAAAGAAGTAATGGTATACCTTAGTCAACGCAGGGTCCTTTGCCTGAACTTTTAAATCATTTTTAAGCTGAAATAATAAATAAATATTTTCAAAATAAAGAATGTTTATTACAAATTTTTTAAAACATTTTTCTCTTACATTGAAATCATTTATTGTCTTCTATTGTAAACCAAAGAAGCAATATATGTAAAGTCTAAATGTTTAAATAATTTTCGAGCTGAAATAATAAAAGAATTTTTTCAAAATAAAGAATGTTAATTACAAATTTTTTATCATTTGATATCATTTATTGTTTCCAGTAAACCTAATAAGCAATATGTGAAAAGTGTTTAACCTACCTATATTATGATTGTAACTTTTCATGTGATATTATGAATCGTTCTATATTACAGTATTACTAAGGTAATAGTAAAAAAAAACTAAATCTAAGACATGTTTGGTACTCAAATTCAAAAGGCCTAAAATATGCAGAATAATAAGGGTGTTATAATTATTACCTTGGAAACAATTATTTTTGAGAGTTTCTTTGCGAAACTGCAAATGAAGTCAGTGTTAGCACGACGAGAATCAAGTGAAACTATGAAAAATTCGTCAACACTAAAAATCCTCTGAAAAACAAATCACGCAAATACGAAATATGACAAAATAACAACCCGTTATGGATTAATTTCCGATGACTCTGTGCGCACCCTCACATCTGTTCCGGACTGTGAAAATGTGACTGTAAAGGTCCATTTTTATACGTCGGTGAGCTATAACAAAAAGTCCTCCCTGTGGTCTCAAATGTATGTCCATTATCATATTTAAAAACAATAAATACAATAAAAATCAATAATAAAAATTTGGGTTACCAAAAACTACAGCGCAGAAAATTGGTAGAAAAAGACGAAATTATTTGCTGGCGAATTTACGAACTGTAAAAGAGTGACTGAAAGGCAAAAAAGACAGCGAGCTTGCTCGTGAAAAGGTTAAAAAACAATTTATCGGCGATAATTAAGTTTAAAATCGATCACAAAGCTTAAATGTCACTAAATAGTATGTGTGGAAGTATATTTGTTTTAGCCGTTTTTTTTAAATATTGAGTATCATCTCATTCCTTTACCGTCAGCTTCTAGTTAGTTTCTTTGCGAACCAAAAACTAACCAAAAAAATAACCAATTCAAAAATATTAGGGTTGTGCCTTTGACCGGTCATTTGACCTGTTAATTGTCCCAGCAATTTGACCAAATTTTATTTTAAACGAAAATAACTTTTTCCGAGAGTAAAATACATTATAATTATTTAGTCTTAGTATTTAAAATCTTTAAATATTTTATTTTTAAAAATGTTATAAAAGTTCAAATTTGGCATAGATTTTCTCTTTGTAACGTAGGTGCGAGATCGGAATTTTTATTTAAAACTAGAGCGTGCAAAGGGTTGCAATGTATTTCACTTTTTCACAATACCTCCTCAACTAAATTTAAAACAATCATTTTGTTAGTTTCTCTGCCACCTATAAGGAGGTTAATTTTGTTTTTTACTCTTCAATTAAATATGATTTTATCGACATTCCACCCCTAAGGTTTGTGGTAAGTGAGTTTTTACTTTTTATTACAATATCTCTTCAACTGAATGAGATTTTAAAACAATTCCCTCGTCAATGCCTTAAAAAAATATCTAAAAATTAATTTTTGGATTTTTCAAACTACTGCCCTTAAGGGCTTTTTACTATTTTTAAATATTTTTTTAGTTAAGTGAGATATATTAAAACGTTTTTTTTTTGTCAAAGGCTTTCAAAAACTAAATGAAGTTTTAAAGAGATACGTTCGTTAATGATTTTCAAAAATAATTATCTAAAAATTCCTTTTTCAATTTTCAAAATCCCACCCTTAACAGGATGAAAATGAGTGTATTGTGTTTTTCGTTTTACAATATCTCTTCAGCAAAAAATGACATTTTAGGAGGATTCTATTATCAAAAAACAGAATAAAATAATGACTTTTAAAAGAGATAAAAAGTTGGAAATGTGGTAAACTCTATCTAGTGTCCATTTCCAGAATTGATCTACTAACTCATGTTTTGGCGCAACTTTCGAAATCGATTATTTGAAAAGAAAATTTTTCGTTGCCTTCTAAAAGCTCGCCTTAATAACAAGAAATAAAAATTTTCTTGCGGAAATACAACATTTCCACTTTAGAATACCTTAAATCAGTTACATAAAATCTTTGCTTTGCATCTTATTCCAAACACATTTCCAGACACCAAAATACCAAAATGTTTCTGGAGGAATTCGTCGTTTCTCTTTTCCGTGGAAATTTTGGATACTTCAGAATACCTGAAGTAAGTTATATAAAAATTTGCTTTCATTGCCTTTTTCCTAGACACAGACACACTTCCTTACCAACAAAAAATAAAAAATTTTCTGTTGTTTAGAATACCTAAAATCAATTACATGAAAATTTTGTATTGCTTTGCGTTCTAAACATTTTTCTGAACATAAAAATGTAAAAATAATCTTCAGAAATACGCTATTTCCATTTTCCAAATTTTAGAATAGCTAAAACTTGTTACATGTAAACTTTGTTTAGCTTTGCATTCTACACATTTTTCTGAACATGAAAATGCAAAAATTTTCCTGCGGAAATACGTCATTTCCATTTTACGAGAACATTTTGAAAACTTTAGCTGAAATGTCATATAACCACCAAATATACTTTTAACTTCTATAAAGCTTCGTAATGAAAATAAAAAAAAAATTTCTACGAAAACTCTCAATTTTTATTTTATCTAGTTATTTACTTATTTTTAACCTTTTTCTTCACTGAAATGTGGTACATTCACAACGTATTTTTTTTACGTAAACAAAGCCTTCTGAATGTGAAATTTAAAAAATAATGTGATTTTATAATTTAAATTATGGTTTATAGCTTTAAAGATGGTGCTATCGACGAATCTGAGCTAACCTAACACTTAACGAGACAGATCCACTTAACAGTATAGGTTTTCTTAAGAAAAAATCCTTGTTTTAATATATACTCGGAATTTTGTTGGTGCGCTTTCTTTACATCAAACCTAACGAATCCTAACCTAACCTTGTTCGCATTTTCATTATAGTATAAAATTACTAAAGTATACATAACACATTTCCGCAGAAAAATTTCATGTTAAGAAAATTGTTCATAATGCAAATCAAAGCAATTTTTTTATGTAACCGATTTCAAGTATTCTAAAGTCTAAAGAATTTCCTCGGAATATGGAAAAAAATTATTATTATGTTCAGAAAAACGTTTGGAGTGGCAAACAAAGCAAAGTTTTCATGTAGCTGATTTCAGACGGACAGAAGACATAAAACTAGTTGGTTTCCTTATAATTGATTTCAGGTGAACGAAAGCTGATCCCATGTTTTTAGCACGGCAGATAATTTATCTACTTAGGCAACAAAGGGCCACATTAAAAAGGTTGGTTATAAAGAAGCATTATTTTAAATAGTTCCAATTTTCATTTTTAGTTATTAGTTATTGTTATATACTCGTTTTTCATTTCCATTTGGACGCGCAAGAATTGCACGGTGTCAGCTAGTCCAATATAAAGTTAACGAACAAAAACTGTTAATTCAAATATCTAAACACTTAAAACAAAAAAAAATATAGATGATTTATGAAAACAACCGCACCGCGCGCAGTCGCAATTATTCGAGAAACTGCTGCCACCCACAATATATTTTGATAAATTAAGTGTTTCCCCATCACATTATTTAAAGAACTAGAGCAATAAGTGTTAGAGCAAAATTGTTCCCAATATTTTACAAAAAAAAAATCCAGGCTGTGCGATGAGTCGCCGCTTTTCTTAGTTGCCCAACCTGTATAAGGGGTTTATTAGAGCCTTCTCTCATTAGAGAAGGTAGATTTGCAATATATTTTACTATAAGTTGCAAATATCTTCAATTTTATTTATAAATTTCAGCAAAATCAAATAATCTTAGCATCTCAAGAGCCATGATTACTTTCATACCTACTTAATTTACAATTTTGATCATACGTACTGTTATAATTAACTTGATTTTCCAATTAAAACCAGTCCTACACTGTAATCAAGAAAATCAGCATATTTTAAAGGATTTTACTGGCGTCATCTGGCCAATGCTATTCCTCATTAAGATTTGATTTATTTTGCAATAAATTGAGATTGTTTATAAACATTAATTAGGATAGTATGGCACGTGGAATAATAAAGCTATATAACATTTACTTATAAAACCTCTTTGGAGATTAACGAGTTGTTTTCTTTGGCAATGTAAATGTACTTTTAATTGATGGTTAATTTATAAGATAAAAAATTGTGTAGATAATAACTTTTTGATTAGTATCTATTATTACGTATAAATACAATAGCAATTAGATTTTTTAAAATTTTGTCGATCATCAACCAACTCCATCTGGGAACATGCCACCCATTGTGATATATTTCGGAAGTGTTTCACCCAGGGAACAATATCATTAAAAACATATACAGAGCGTCCTTAAAATTCGGTCAAAATTCGGCTCTAAGGTTAAGACTAAAATATTAAGACATATAGAATAATTTATTAAATAGGGTTTTTTTGATACTATTATCACTTATACGGAGTCATATGTTTAGACATTGCGACCTCGGTGTATTTTTTTATAGAATTTTTATTACATATACCTTATTTAAAATGTTTTCGAGATGCTGACACTAGACAATTTTGAACTACAAAATCTAAACGTAAAGGTGTCATTTCAACTTCAACAAGTCATCAATTTCTTTCATTTTATTTTTTAAATAGAAAGACTTCCTTCTGCTTAGACTAGTTGAACCACTTAAATTTTTCCGTCTTCCAAACTCTAATATTGTTAATTTGCAGTTCCAATATGTCCAAAATAATTGAATAATGAAATATAGTAAAATACTATAATATAGTACGGATGGCAACCCTAAATTGACCTGTTTTAGTTTCATTATTCATGGGAAACATATGTGTAACTCCGAATTTGCCTTTTTCTTTTAGATATTTTTCCTTGAATATTCAGTGGAGTTAATTTCAATTATGTGCTGCTTTAAGAGACCTACTTTGCTTTTCAAGAATCTGTAGTAGGATAATTATTAAATATAATCGGTTCGTAGCATGCTAATATAATATTTACCACATAAAACCGTTATATGAAACCCTGTAGGTTAAGGAAGAAGACCTACTATTTATGCACACGTGTGCTTCTTATGAAATTGTATCCTTCTAGATATGTTCAGATTATGCATGTATGATATTGTGGGAAACTTGATCGTGAAATATTATCAGGTAATTTTGCAAAACAGTTAAGAAGAAAATATAACAAAACAACAGACACCGGAATTACAACTGATTGCTTTTGAGCATACCATGGGATCATGTGAATGTGCAAGAGGTAAAAACCTTTATAGAAGAGAGGCAAATAATCAGGCAATCATTGAAGTCGTAATTAAACGAAATTTAAAAAGTATTGTTCGTGGTTAAGGCCGGCGCTACCATCAGTTGAAATGGTGCGACCGCACAAGGGCGACAACCACAGAGAGCTTTGATACGCCTTCCTTTATACAGGGCGATTTAAAAGTATTACAGTAAATGCAGGGTGTGATTCTTTGATTAATTTTAAGTAAAAAAGTTGATATAAGCTTCCGTCCAAAAATGCATATTTTTCAAGATACAGGTTCACAAAACTTTTATTTTTTTTTTATTTTTCTTTAACCTATATCTATGGTTTTAAAGATAATTGAATGAAAATAGGAAAACATATTACTTTTAGTAGTGATCATAAAACACAAGCATTGAAATTTGAAACAATCTACAAGGTGATAATTTTTTGTAGTCTTTTTAGCGTTCCAAACTTTTTTAAATGTGACAATACTGACGTAATTTTTTTCTGTTTAAATAGTTTATTCCCAACTAACTTAGAGTAAGTCCATTATAGGGACACTAACTGACTAAGAGCTAATTAGTTAAATACAATTATATAAAATAGTTAAAGAAAATTACTACCCAATTTAAGTCTTAATATATATAAAATATATAGTTAATTATTCATGTATATATAAAATATATAGTTAATTATTCATGTATATACAAATTTAATTATAATTATTTACTTTATTTCCAACATTTTATTCTTTAATACTTTTCTAAATTTAATCACATTTTTGATATCTTTTATTATTTTTGGTATTTCATTTTAAATATTTATTCCTTCATAAACTAAAGATCTTTTTCCGAAATTACTTTAACCTTTTATCGTTTAAATTTTGTTACGTTGTCTAGTTTGATGGCAACGTAATGAAGAAATTTTTTAAAATTAATTACTGAATGTTTATCTTGTTAAACGATCGAATGTATTAATGAGCAAATTTTAAATGTATGTAAATGTCCTAAATTTAAAAGATCTCTTGGTTTATACAAATGTATTGTTGATTCCAAATATGTCAATTTGGTATACAAGCGGAGACCCATATGAAAATTAAATATTGAAATTTTGAATAAATTAGTGAAAAATAAATATATTTTAAACCTTTTACAGCAAGAAAATAAATTCCTAATTTTGAATAAAATTTCAATAACAAGAGAAATGTTTTTCTTAATTTTATTAAAGTGTACCTTCTAATTTAAATTTTCATCAAAATGTAAACCTAAACATTTTATTGACTTTACATATTTTAATTCTTCTCCGTTAAAATTAAAATTTGGACAAATATATTTTGTCGATAGGCTTTTATTAATAAATATACAGTTTGGTTTTTCAAAATTTAATGTCAGTTGCTAACCAAGAAGATATTAAAGATAGATCAAATTTTATAACTATAAAATTGGCAAAATAAATAATAGCTGTATTATCAGCAAAAAAGTTAATTTTACATTTTAGTTTCAAAGTTGAAATAGATATATATATATATATATATATATATATATATATATATATATATATATATATATATATATATATATATATATATATATATATATATATATATATATATATATATATATATATATATATATATATATATATATATATATCTATTTCGTAGCTTCGTCAAATTTCCCGCTCTATTTAGAAACGTTTTTGTCTCTTTCATTATTCATTATATGCCATATCCATTTGCCAAATTGGAGGAAAAAAAGCCTAATCTCTAGAATTATATTCTATTAAATCAGTTCATGTTTTGTGATTTTGCAGCCATAATTCCACTTTTTGGCTTCATCGAAATTAATTAAGAGTTAATAAGTTGGTTAATAAGGAATGCATTCCAGTTTACCAGGCAACGCATTTAAAAGTTTTGGATCTTGGATATATCGAAACACAAAGATACACAATGAAAACTTTAGCTGTAACTGGTAAAGCTCCAACTGAAACAGGGTGGCGACCATAAAACATGAAAATTTTTGAATTTAAATAACTATAAACATATTCATACATTTCCGGGTATAATTACTAGAATACTTGTTGTCAAAGCTTATTTCTAGAGCCTTAACTCACTTTCAGAATAATTTTTGTAACTAGGCTTATGGGATATTGCTGCCTTTGATTTAACATACCTCATTTAAGGAAGAGTAGTTTGCTAAATAACTCTTAAATAATACCACGTCAACAAAAAAAATTCAAGAAGCCAAAATGTTTCCGAAGAGAATGCGCAAGTAAGTACAGCCACATAAAAAATATGGGATATTAAAATGATTCGTGAACCCTAAAAAATCACCCTGCAGATTGTTTCCATTGCCATGCCATTCAGTATTTTATAGATTGCACAAAAATAATATGCGTATTTCGATTGCGTACTGGTCGATACAGAGCCTTTGCTCTTTCTTTCAATAAAATTGATAACTTTTTCAGCCATCTTTTGGGTATGTTTATCTTTTTATGAAATGTTTAATGAAATGTTGATTTGTTAGTCTCATGTATCCAAATTTATTGTTTCTAAATTATTTCGTTAGTTTTTAAGCAATCAAGTTTTTTGGATACTGTATTGTTGATGATGATACTTGGTGGAAATCCATAACTAAGCTTATAGCACTAAGTAAAACAAAAAAACAATTTTTGCAATTTAAATTATAATAAAAAAAAATCAGTTTTTTTTGCAGTTTTTACAACTAAAATCGTTAAATATATTTTTGTGAGTTGATTTCATAAGTTTGAAACAATTTTAAAGTAATTTGAATAGCTTTGAAGATATTCTCTCAAAATACTGTTAAGTGACCATAAATGGGATCATTGCCTGACATTTTAGGAGGCTAGGTAAAAAGGTACCCTCTGGTAAGTTGTTCAATTCTACTATGGTGAAGGAAATGGACGTCGCAAGGGTGGGGACAAATAGAATTTATAGAACAACAGCCAGTCAATTGATAACTAAAAAAAGGTCACCCCAATTGTGTTATCGTAATAAGGAACTAAATATGATCAAAGGATGACTTAAAAAATTACCGCTTTTATGGTAGAGCAACAACAACTAACTGCCACCAGATTTTTTTTAATGCTAGTGATGACTTTTCCGGTAGGCTCAGTGACGTTCCTAGGGAGGGCAGCTGCCCCCACCACTGGCGGCGCCCATGAAGAAGAGGTAAATTCGAAAGCAGCCACTTGCGTCTTTCCATTCTAATTAAAGGGGTGTTATTGAATTTTTTGTTCGTTATTCAGTTTTATGCAATGTAAATATATTCGATAAAGTAAAAATTACAGCATTGTGCAAAAATCGGTAAAATTCCTTTACCCGGAACTCCCTTTATTATGACTATTTCCCTTTGATAGGAATAGTGAACAGTGACCCAGTTTAGTTCCGCACATTGTCATTTAGTAACACATACATAATGTTTTTTCAAAAAATTTTATACAGCGCTATTTTGTTCTATTATACTGGATTCGTACCAATATTTTATTTCTACCTATGTCACTTGATTATTGGGCATAAGTTAAAATACCTAAATATTTTTACACTGTTTTTTTAGTAATCTCATTAGACCGCTATTTTATTCTGTAATGTTGAATTTGTAGCGAGTTTATCCCTATATCAGATCTAATTTTTGTTCAAAATTTGACGCCAGTTCAATAATACGTTAATTTTTTAAACATTTTATTTGGCCGCCAATTTGAACACATACCAAAATTTTACCAGTTAATCTCTATACAATGCTTAATTCTTGCACAAAACTTGAAATCAATCTAGTAAGTAGTTTTTATGAGGCTAATTTTTTAAATATTACATTAATCCGCCATTTTGTTTCCCCATCTTGGATTCGTAAAACGTGAAGATGGGTAAAAACCTGGGAGGGTAATTTTTTTTACGATTACGCATATGTACTTCCTTTTAAGAGGGAAATAAAACAATATAATTATGGAAGTATTGTTAGATATAGGTAAAGCAGTAACACTAAGTGGATTTTTAGCAGGTTCTTTATGAAAGGCATCGCTAAAATCAAATAATCGATTTCAGTTAAAATTTTAAAATCGCAAAATACCGTTATATTTTTATTATGAGTTTAACCACGACTTTTTCATTTACAAATACTCCCATATTCATTTTTATCATGATTCTAGTTTCTGGGACATAGCCTGGATAAATCCATTTAAGACACCCTTGATATTAACAAGATAGGGCCCTCGCAAGGGCGGCTGTTTCTGACTATGTGTTGGAAGTCACCATGACTATTTTCGCCGAGTAATTACGAGGCAGATAATTTTTGGTGATTTTCGTTAATACCTTATTTTAGTTGTATTCTTACCTAATTTCAGAATAAACAAATTATGTATATATATATATATATATATATATATATATATATATATATATATATATGCTTTGTTTATGGCTAGAATTTGGCTAATTTAGTAGATGTTTCCAAATTTCTCTGCCGTTGACGAAGAACTGTATTCAATTCAAGTGTTGTGCAATAAAGTATTCTCAAGTATATTGAAGAATGTTTAATATAATATTTCTTATTATACGAAACAAATGATTTTTGATACCCATAAAGACTTATCGCAAATGTTTCGCTAGAAAAGCACGGGTGAGTTTTTATGCCCACGCAAAATATGTTATAATCTGAAATAGGTACAGGAAATGTAAATAATCTGACGACTTGTCTGCATAATTTTTTTAAGAATCGGCGACTCTGATTTCGCACGTTTATCGGTGTGCACGAGCGGAAACGGCGCTCATTATAGTACCGTGGGAACGTCGTGGTACTACTACTAACTTGAACGCGCTTAGCGGCGTCGACACCGGAAGTACGCAATATAGACTTAATGACAGAGAAAGTAGGTATGGTTCGAGCTGGTAATCACGAGGTATATTTGCGCCGACCTGTGATCTTTGCGACCGAGTAACGCGAAATCTCCGAGATTTTCATTTTTAGCTGTTGTATTTTAATTTCCCAGCACTTTAAGAAAACAAAATAAATTGGATATTTAATATTTGTACTATTACTTGACAAA
Organism: Kuschelorhynchus macadamiae; assembly: GCA_030620095.1. NCBI lineage: Eukaryota > Metazoa > Arthropoda > Insecta > Coleoptera > Curculionidae > Kuschelorhynchus > Kuschelorhynchus macadamiae. The sequence continues at coordinate 618,543 of JAUTXW010005498.1, forward strand.
ACTGAATCGCAGAATTGTGCCCAAATCTTCAAGAATATTCCTCTTGGAGTACAACCGTCGAAAAAAAAACAATTTGTTCATTACACAGAGTGTAACGCAACTTGGATGTAAAATTTAAAAAGATACATAGATTTTCCAAATATCCTCAAGGAAGTTCTCCTAGAGGGCAGGTACCCAGGTGGCGGATAGAGAAATGCTCGACCCGGCATTGCCGGTAGGTAGGGGAAAACAAAATACCTTCCCCGGACCAACAGGTACTTGCCAACACGTCTGGCCAGCGCTGCAAGTTAGGGCCAAAGCCCCCAAGTGGAATATGTCGATTTTACAAGCAAGAATACCCCAGGCGCGAACAGATTCGTATAACTATATATTCAGGCCAAAAAATAATAATTTCAAAAGGCAAACTTTTGGCCGATCTTTCTAGAAGAATAGCGTTAACATGGTCAGCATTTATTAAATACTTTAAACCTTTGCTGACGTACGGAACAGAAACTTGGGCTGTGAATAAAGAAGTTATTCAAAAACTTTAAAGATCCACGGAGATACGTATGTTGGGTGTAACACCCCGAGATCGAATAACACACGTAGATATCCGAAGAAAAACTAAAGTAACAGATGGAAAGGTTATTCGGGCTAAGATGGAGCTGGGCAGCCACGTTGCCAGACTAACAGATGGTCGATGGACCCCACGAATAATTGAATGACGACCGCGATGCAACAATCCAAGCCGAGGACGTCCTCAAACTAGGTAGACTGATGTCTAGATAGATGTATATGTTGATAACTTTTCTAATTATTTTATAGAGTGAGTCAAATTGTCGAATATTTGTCTCGGGCCTTTTTCGAAATTTCTTTTTTATATTTGATTCAATGCAAGATGTGACTTTTTAAAGAAATTTAATTGAACATTGAACAAGTTGTAGGTCAATTCCTAAAATCTGTTTTAGTGGTATTAGTTAATTTTTCCAATATTACAAGTAGAATAGCATGCTTGTTAAGAGTATCATTAGTTAGTGTATAAAAAGCCACTCATTTAAACAGCTGGAACACTTTTTTAGTAATTTTAATAAATTAAAAAACATCATAACAAACACAAATCATAATAATCCAAAGTAGTTTTGATTTTAATAGGTCCTAGTTTCTAATACATTTAGACAACTTCGTAGCTGAGATATAATTAATTGTTGAGCTAATCGGTCTCATTTACCTCTAAATGTCGTCACCATTTGCTGATTAGGTAAACATTCTTCGTCTTTCTGCTTAGACCACCATGACGCAAAGCAACAGGTTATACAATTTAAGTAGAATTTAACACCAAAATTAAAAAGAGGCTTTGCGAGAACCATGTAAAGTAAGAAAAGTTAAACCTAAACTGTTTTGTGTTTTAGTATTTGTCTTCTTTTTAGATTTAGAACAAGACGAGTGAAATGTACTCTTTTGATGCCAAGACACCGAACTCTCCATCAAGAACAGGGAAGAGATCACATTTAATGGAATTTGAATGAGCGGAAAAGAAGTATGTTTGTGAATGCATTTTCATGAGTTAAAAATCTCTGAGTGTGAAGGAGCCCGAATGAAAGATGCGGTGAAGTCAATATGAGTTATTGTCAAAGTGGGGGTGGCGTTACAATATCTAGGGGGATATGCTTAACGGGGAACCGTACTCTTCGTCTTACGAGCCATAATTACAGCAGCCACTTGCCCAGTGTCTTATACCAATAGTGATTCCATTTGCTCAAAAATTTCGGTGACGATTGTATTTTAGTTGACGATATGAGCGTCTTAATAGAGCTGGAGGCGTTAATGAAATTTTGGAAGCAAATGGAATTACCGGAATAATATGGCCACCAAAGATTACAACACTATATAGCATGTTTGGTCTCGTCTTAAATTTGCTTTAATTTGCTAAAGCGAGAAATATACTACAAAATTACAGAGGGCCTATTAAAACCAATTGTTTTTTTCAACGGTAGCTATTTATGAGGCCTGTTCTTGAAGGTTTGGGCACTTTGTCAAATAGTAGTATAGATTTGAATAATCGAATTTTGACTAAAAAATCGCATAAGTAGATAATTATAAAATTGAGTAAAATAACTTAATGTAGAAAACGACTTTTGCGAAACATTGCGAATCTCTTGAGGCCTCATACACCAAAATCAAAGAAGTCGTTTAGGCTAAAGTGTGTTACAAAGAGACAGACATATATACATACTCACATTCATGAAAAAATATTCAAGAAAGATATGTTTTGCTTATTCGTGGGTTTGGCGAAGGCTTAAACAAAACACACAGTCCTGTGCGACGTTTCGTATCTCTAACAGAACACTCGAATATCATGGTCAGAAGAGCAGATAAGGGAAGTTCTACCGTTATTATGGAGAGAAGTGAATATGGTAACAAAATGTTAGAAATGCTCAACGACACATATATCAAATATCGACAAGAGATCCAAAAAAAAAGTACCAAGAAAAAGTCAATTCTTTTGCGACCCTTTTAAGAGAAAACCACTCTCTAACAGAAATCCAAGAAAGAAATATGAAGACTCCCAACTCCACCCCACCCAGAATATATGGTTTAAGAAAGACATATAAGCAACACTTTAGGCTAAAACCCATCGTGAGTTGCATCGATACACCTTGCTATAATCTTGCCATCTTCCTACGTTCTGTTCTTAGTCCAATAACATCTACGTATTATTTTATTGTGAAAAATTCTTTTGATTTTGTTAAGTATACAAAAAACATAAAAATACCCTCGGACTACCAGTTAGTATTACTGGATGTGGTTTCTTTGTTCACGAACATTCCTAAACAATTAATCATTAATATTATAATAAAAAATTGGAAATTTTTCTCAGCATACACTGACATTCCTAAGAACCTTTTTATTAATATGATAGCATATTGTTTTGAATCCAGTTATTTTACTTTCAAAAACGTTTTTTACATCCAACTTGATGGTAGTGCCATGGGCAATCCATTGAGTCCTACATTGGACAATATTTTAATGAACGATTTGGTGACAACCGTTTTAGACAAGCTGCCATTTATCGTGCCGTTTTTTTATCTGTACGTTGATGATTCCATAACAGCTATACCAATAAAACATCATAGCACCATCCTTCATTGTTTTAATAGTTATCACCCAAAAATACAATGTACCATTGAGAAGGAAGTTGACAAAAGACTATCATATCTTGACACCGAAGTGATATAGGTGAGGTAATGACCAACTGGTATGTCGAGCCAACAAGTTCAGGAAGAATACTCAACTTTTATTCCAATAACCCAATCTCTCAAAGAATTGGGACTGTCAGTGGATTGTTCAATAGAATTAAAAATCTCAGTCACACTAATTTTTATTGCACAAATATTAAAAAGATTCACGTTTTGAGAGGGAATAACTATCCGATCGGGTTTATAAACCAGTGTATTAATCGGTTCGAAAATAAAATGAAAACATTTGTAACAACACAAAATAACAAATTAGATATTAAATATTATAAATTTCCTTTCATCAGTGGCTTGTCACAAAAAATAAATCAATATTTTGATCAAAGAATTTCTAAATTAGCCTTTTATAATATAAAATCCACTACTACCTTATTTTCCTAAAATTAAAGACACAACACTCATAGAAAAACAATCAAATCTCATTTGCAGTATTCCGTGTTCTTGTGGCAAATTTTACGTCGGCCAAACAAAACAATATTTGAGCAATAGAATATATCAACATCAGTACGATTGTCGCAATCATAACTACATCAAGAAGGATAAAACTGCTTTGTCAACTCATCATTTTGAGACAGGCCACTGCTTCTTATTTAATCATGTTAAAATTGTGGATAGAGAGACTAAATGGTATAAACGAAACATCAGTAAAATGATTTACATTAATTTATCAGACACCATAAACCACACGACTGATTCACAAGGGCTTAGTGCAATATATAGAAACATTTTAAAATAATGGAAAGAAAAACACAAAAATAAGGTAAAAGGGCATTAATAACATGTATTTATAATTCTATATAAAAAAAGGGAATAAATAGTAGCACAATATCATATAAAATTATTTGTTTTATATATATATATATATATATATATATATATATATATATATATATATATATATATATATATATATATATAACTGTTTCTCGTGTGTGTGTGTTTGTTGTGAAATGTTTTCCTTCACGTCACATCTAGGAATTATGGGCAAAGTGCTGACACAACGACACTAACAATTCAGGTATATTTTTAATGTTAATTTATTATTTTTCAATTTGTACGCTGTGTTCTGCTTCCAGTGCTTGAAAAAGTATCAATAAAGATACGAAACGTCGCACAGGAATTAATCAGTGTGTTTTGTTTGAGCCTTCTCCTAACCAACGAATAAGCAACATATTTTTAGAATATTTGGAGAACGAAATTTTTGGAGAAAAATATATGTTTATAAACGTTTTTGAACCACTTTCTTTTTGCTCAAAAATATGCAACTAAACAAAATCCAAACAGACAAACGGATTACTCCGTGATGGTTAAACCAATTAGGATGTAATTTTCAGGCAGTTTCAGGGTAGTACCGGGATGGTTTTATAGTAAGAATATTCAAAAAATAAAAAATGGGTAAATGGCCCCATTTTTATTTTTTTCTCTTCGAGAAAATTTTCGCTATAACTTTGAAATGCTTTAACATACTTTCTTACAAATTGATTTATGTAGTCTAATTAACCATAAAAGTAAATTAGGCATGCCTACGGGTACACCCCTGATATAGTGCGTCAATCTTTTGTTTGCCAGACTATTTCATTATTCGTAATTATATATCTTAATGCATGTTAATAATATTAAATGCCTTTATATTTTTGTGTCAGTAACTTAGATATGTGGTGGGAGAAGAGCTTTTTTATCTATGAGCAGACCATAAGGTACCAGGTATCGTGATTGCTTTAAGTAATAATAGGGACATTTTATTGATGCTTGATTTTAAGACTTGCATATTAGAAGAAACGAGGGAAAGGCATTTGCTGGTAAAATATTCCATAAATGGGATACCCTGGGAATAAAGGAGTATTCCCAGCAGGAATGACTAAAGAGGGCATTATGGATGACAATTATCAGAATAGAATCCGTGGAATCTGTAAAAAGAAAAAAAATTAAATGCAAAAATTACCCTAGATAGCTAGTGTATTTTATTTAGACCGAAAACAATGTTAAGTTTTGAAAAAAAATACACATGTGTCAAAATTTCTTTTTAAGTGAAAGAGGGACCATCTTGGAAAACTCGAATGTCGCCGTATTTCCGTTCCTGCTCGGTTTGTCGAAATAGTTATAAGGCCCAAAATTTTAGAAGTCCATTGAATAATTAATTTTTAGTAAATATTTTTACCTGCAGGTCTACTGATTTTCGAAAAGTAAGCTATATAATTTTTTTTTGTTTTTTATTTTTAACGTAGTAAATGAAACTTCCGGTTGTAAAAATTGACACAAAAAATGTACTTAAAAGTTATGGACGCCCAAATGCGGCTTCGGTAATACGAAAAAAAAACAAACAAAATCAAAAATAGCACTTGAAGAAGTTTTTCATCTTTTTTGGACAATTCATTAGAACATTCAAATCAAATGCTTACGTTTTGGCACTGATTAGTGTAATCTTCAGGGCTACAAAGAACAAATCATAATATCAATTATTAAATTTATTTTTCAACGCATATTTACAAGTACAATAGAAAAGTGCACCTGTTTACAAATTAAAATCATAAACAAAATGCATGTGCAAAAATTATCACAATCAATATCTAAACTTATATAAAAACTACAATTGTTATATTTATATTTAACAATTTTTTCTCTATATTATGAGTATAGCAATATTGGAGGTGAATAATTATGAGAAAAGACCCTGTACATTGTGGTTCAAATAAATATGTTGGCGTTCAATGTGGAGTTAGTGTAAAATAGAAATGGACACATAAAATTGGACTTAGAGGCTGGCGATTTTCATAAGATTTAAAAAAATATAGATATTTAAAAATAAACATTCTGTGTATGTACAAAAAAAGAAATGATCTCATAAAAGCGGACCTACATCATTATCAGATTATCATAATTTAATATTTATATATATATATATATATATATATATATATATATATATATATATATATATAACTGTTTCTCGTGTGTGTGTGTTTGTTGTGAAATGTTTTCCTTCACGTCACATCTAGGAATTATGGGCAAAGTGCTGACACAACGACACTAACAATTCAGGTATATTTTTAATGTTAATTTATTATTTTTCAATTTGTACGCTGTGTTCTGTTTCCAGTGCTTGAAAAAGTATCAATAAAGATACGAAACGTCGCACAGGAATTAATCAGTGTGTTTTGTTTGAGCCTTCTCCTAACCAACGAATAAGCAAAATATTTTTAGAATATTTGGAGAACGAAATTTTTGGAGAAAAATATATGTTTATAAACGTTTTTGATCCACTTTCTTTTTGCTCAAAAATATACAATTAAACAAAATCCAAACAGACAAACGGATTACTCCGTGATGGTTAAACCAATTAGGATGTAATTTTCAGGGAGTTTCAGGGTAGTACCGGGATGGTTTTATAGTAAGAATATTCAAAAAATAAAAAATGGGTAAATGGCCCCATTTTTATTTTTTTCTCTTCGAGAAAATTTTCGCTATAACTTTGAAATGCTTTAACATACTTTCTTACAAATTGATTTATGTAGTCTAATTAACCATAAAAGTAAATTAGGCATGCCTACGGGTACACCCCTGATATAGTGCGTCAATCTTTTGTTTGCCAGACTATTTCATTATTCGTAATTATATATCTTAATGCATGTTAATAATATTAAATGCCTTTATATTTTTGTGTCAGTAACTTAGATATGTGGTGGGAGAAGAGCTTTTTTATCTATGAGCAGACCATAAGGTACCAGGTATCGTGATTGCTTTAAGTAATGATAGGGACATTTTATTGATGCTTGATTTTAAGACTTGCATATTAGAAGAAACGAGGGAAAGGCATTTGCTGGTAAAATATTCCATAAATGGGATACCCTGGGAATAAAGGAGTATACCTAGCAGGAATGACTAAAGAGGGCATTATGGATGACAATTATCAGAATAGAATCCGTGAAATCTGTAAAAAGAAAAAAAATTAAATGCAAAAATTGCCCTAGATAGCTAGTGTATTTTATTTAGACCGAAAACAATGTTAAGTTTTGAAAAAAAATACACATGTGTCAAAATTTCTTTTTAAGTGAAAGAGGGACCATCTTGGAAAACTCGAATGTCGCCGTATTTCCGTTCCTGCTCGGTTTGTCGAAATAGTTATAAGGCCCAAAATTTTAGAAGTCCATTGAATAATTAATTTTTAGTAAATATTTTTACCTGCAGGTCTACTGATTTTCGAAAAGTAAGCTATTTAATTTTTTTTTGTTTTTTATTTTTAACGTAGTAAATGAAACTTCCGGTTGTAAAAATTGACACAAAAAATGTACTTAAAAGTTATGGACGCCCAAATGCGGCTTCGGTAATACGAAAAAAAAACAAACAAAATCAAAAATAGCACTTGAAAGAAGTTTTTCATCTTTTTTGGACAATTCATTAGAACATTCAAATCAAATGCTTACGTTTTGGCACTGATTAGTGTCATCTTCAGGGCTACAAAGAACAAATCATAATATCAATTATTAAATTTATTTTTCAACGCATATTTACAAGTACAATAGAAAAGTGCACCTGTTTACAAATTAAAATCATAAACAAAATGCATGTGCAAAAATTATCACAATCAATATCTAAACTTATATAAAAACTACAATTGTTATATTTATATTTAACAATTTTTTCTCTATATTATGAGTATAGCAATATTGGATGTGGATAATTATGAGAAAAGACCCTGTACATTCTGGTTCAAATAAATATGTTGGCGTTCAATGTGGACTTAGTGTAAAATAGAAATGGACACATAAAATTGGACTTAGAGGCTGGCGATTTTCATAAGATTTAAAAAAATATAGATATTTAAAAATAAACATTCTGTGTATGTACAAAAAAAGAAATGATCTCATAAAAGCGGACCTACATCATTATCAGATTATCATATATATATATATATATATATATATATATATATATATATATATATATATATATATATATATTGTTTCACAAATATTTTTCTTGAACCTTCAAATATATATTGTATTAGGTACTTCTTTTCTTGGGATGCGTGTTCATAAAATTAAAACGATTTTTGAATTATTTGTCATATTTAATTTCAATTTGACATTTCGACAGGTAGTTGTCTTTTTTAAAAATGTTTTTTTTTTTAATTTTCCTAAAACATATTGAAAAAAAAAACAATCTAAGATTTAAAAAATCTTACCATGAGACGTAAATCAAAAGGTCAATATCAGCAACTAACATTAAAGTAAAATAAAATATATGTAGCACATTATCATTTTGTCAAACAAATACATACACAGAACATCTATTGGAGATTAACTGATATATATTGTGTAGGAAATCATTCTTATTATAATACTTTTTTAGTGGTTACCGGTAAATTTTTATTATTTAGATATTTATTTATTTTAAAAAAGTTGAGGAGCTTAGATGATATAAAAAATTCTGTTTACTAAATTAACATCTTTTTTGTCATTAATTGCATTTTTATTTTTCCCGCTTTCAATAGATTCATATATCTCTCTTTTCCATTTATGAGATTTCGTTTTTAAAATTATTACCTTGGAAAAATTGAATGTACGGTTTATTTGATCTTCGTGTTTAGTGAGCGCTGTGTGGTTTCCTTTGTCGTATTTATGTGAATTTAGCGTCGATTTTAAATACTGACTACTAGTTCGGCTAATGTAAACTCCACAACAGTCACTACATTGGGATCTCATAAACAACGTTGTTTCTTTTTAAATTGGGTGTTTTGATTTTTAGAACGCTAACATTTCTATTAAGTAAATTGAAACCTTCATGAGCCACATATATGTTATATTTGGCAAATGAATGCTTCATCTGTTTGGACAAACTTTGCACATATGGTAATATTAAAAAGTTACTTTTAATTTTTTTTTTGGAAATTATATTAGCTTTATTATAAAATTTATTTATTCTCTGTTTAAATTTTTTTTTAATTAAATGTTCAGGATAACTAGCGCATGTTTGGGTTTATTTATCGAATTTTCCCTATATTCAACATCTGACAGAAGAATTGCTTAAGCAGTGATAACCGATTTTTTTTTTGGGAGAGGGAATGCTGAGATTGATAATTTGTGTACCTTGATGACCAGGTTTTTTAGTGTACCATTCTGTTCTGATTGTATTATTTCTTCTACGTAAAGTGACATCTAAGAAGTTTATTTCATTTTTTTGTTCGATTTCGATGGTAAATTGGAGTTTTTCGTGATAAATATTAGAGTTGTTTAATATATACTCAGCTTCATTTTGAGGGCTGCACAAATACAATCATCAACGTAGCGATAAAAAAATGGTATTTCAAATTTTAGTTGGGGAACTTTAGTTTCCTCCAGGTCTTCCAAAACTAGTTGGGCTATTTCACTTGAGATACTCAAACCCATGATACAAAATACATTGAATTTAAGGTTGCTAGGAATTTATTTAAAGGTAACACAGTATATTTTTTTATTTCATCTCATTTTTTTTTAAATATGATACTTGCAAGATTTAAGGGAATATTTGTATAAAGCGATATGACATCCAAAGATACCAACATGTAGTTGTCAGGCAGTTTGCTGTTTTTAATTTTATTTTTGAAATCAAAAGAGTCCTTAATATAATATTCGTTTTTATTGATTGAACATTTGTTATAGTGTTTTTTTAGGAATTTTGAAGGCTCGCTTAACGGGGATTGAACACATGACACTATAGGCCCTAGAGCTATACCTTATTTATGAAGCTTTAGCAATCCGTATATTTTAGGAGGCATAACATTATTTATTTTTAGTTTTTTGGCGGTGTCAGGGGATATATATACTTATTTATTTATTATAATGCTGTCCAAGAACTAATATTAAGGAATTATTTAGTTATTTTTTACTAAAAAAAACGCTTTTACAAAGCTGGAAATAACTCCTTATTTTGATGTAAAATTTTTAATACTTTTTGTGTATCTCTAGGAGTGATCTATCACTCTTCAGAGCTTTGTTGCTAAAAGAGACGTACACGACGCTTGTTATCATCATTTCACACATCAAAGAATACCTTTCCTTTTTACTATTTATAAAAAAAAATCGAAGCTAGCTTTTTTTCAACTTAGCCTTTTTTTTCACCATTTACAATATTTCAAAATTATATTAATAAAAAAAAGTGAAGCAGGATTTCTTTTCAGTTCAAAAATTTAAAGAAATATCACTTATAGTTATCAAAAAATGTGGAACGCTTCACGATTTTGCGTGTCATCCTTGCGCAGGGGCCATGCTAATCTTCTCTGTATCGTTCCAATTTTAGTATATGTACCGCCGAAGCGAGTACATTAATATGTGTTGCCAGGTTTTTATTTGAGATGCGTTGCTCTCGGGAAATAGCGGTAAGATATAAAGTTACTATTAACGAATCATGATAAGTGGTGTATTGGTATACACAGAGTAGGACAAAAAAGTAATTAGTCGTTTATAAATATGATAATTGGATAAAATGGAAACAATTAGTGAATTTAGGGTTTATTAAGGTTTCTGCTCACTTTAAGTTATGCAAATTAACCTTCAATAGTTCTGGGATTCAGGGTTCGATTTCGACGCAATCAGTGCCGTATTAACGGGGGGCAGGGGTTAAAACTCCCCCAGAGTCACTTTAATTTAAGCTAAAATGATAGCAAGAGTAACGACGTTTTTTTCAAGATTGACGGTACCCTTCCAGAGCCAGTTTTACTTATAACTAAAATAAAAGACCTTTTTTTTGGTTGTCCATATGGTTTACGTTTAAAACTTCAGAACGTCCACTTATGTAGAAAGCAGAAATCGGGACCTATTTTTTTTTCGGTTTTTCAAATTTTTTAACGTCTCCCTGGCACCTAGAAGCTGGAGTTTAGAATCCCTCCCCCACTAGAAGGAATACGCCACTGAACACAGCAAGTTTACGTAAAAGTTTAATCAACAAAAAGTTTTAGTATGGTAGGGCGATATAGGATTTGATGTTATTTGAAAATTATACCAAATATAGGTGGGTTTAAAAAACCAATTTTACATTTTTTTTAGAATGAATTTTTCATTCACATGGCACATCTATTATAATTTAGTCGCAAAGTTGTATAATTCTTTATTATGGTAATTATATCTATTTATATTATTATTGTTAGTCACAAATTAAATGATAATTTGTGATAAATACGCAATTTAAGGCGTAGTCGGTATATTCAAACAAGCAAACAAACAAAAGTATTTAAAAAGCTTTATTGTCGCCGGAAAATTGGTATAATTTTATGGACAAAGCGAAATTTACCTTAAAACAAAAAAAAAACAAAAACAATGAAAAAACGAAATATTGATCGAAAAAAAATCATATTCTTCGATAGGTCAATGCAAATACATAAATTGTAAATATAACATTCGTTATATTCGTAACATTGCCGTAAAGCGGTCAGTGAATCCAGGTGACCTAACCAAAGGAAATAAACAATACATATGCGAGGTGAATAATTTCAATGTCATTGAAATTAAAATTACGCAAACTTAAACTCTATTTTGTTATCGTTATACAAGCAAAATAAGTGAACAAAAAGTGTACTGAACTAATATAGCAATTAAAGCGTATTAGAAAAAAAAGAAAATGTATAACTTTAATCTAATATGTAACAAAAATAATTAATGATAACGGACTATCAGACTGTTCATTCTTTATAAAATATTTTCAAATGCCTTGCAGCAACATGATTTAAGTAAACAAGCAAATACAAATATTTTAATGACATTTATACATTATAAAAATCCATAACGCAGTAAAAAGGTCTTTCAATAAGTTTTTTTTTTCGGAAAAGTGCAAAACATAGAGATTGTTTTTAAATGTTCTGGAAGATGATTGTAAAGCTTTATAGCGTTGTAAATAATTGATTTTTTTATTAATTCTGTGGAAGGAATGGGAAGGTATATGTCATGCCTAGAGTTTCTGATAGGATATACGTGATGTGGCCTTTCCGGGAATGTGCTTATATGTGTTCTTATCAAACAGACGGTTTCTAAAATAAATAATGCAGGAAGTGTTAATATTTCATGTTTTTTGAAATAGTATTGGCAGTGCGCTCTGTTTTTTAGACCAAACAAATAGCGGATTGCTCTCTTTTGAAGCCTAAAAATACTAAGAAATTGCTCGGCGATACAGTAAAAGGGAAGGCCATAGCGGAGATGGGATTCGAATAGAGAGAAATAAGTAAGTCTGGCAGAAGACACGTCAAACCCAGAAATTTAACCAACTCAACGTATTTAATATTGCTGTTAAGTAACTGAAGTGGTTGTAAAGTCCTCTTATAAGATAAGGCCACTGTTTTATCCACATTGAAGCAAAGCATATTAGAATCGGACCAAGCCTTAATTATAACAAGGTCGTTGGAAATATTAGAATGTAAAGACGTTGTATCAAAATAACTCCATGTTATGCTTGTGTCATTAGCAAAGAGAGAGATTTTTTCATTAATTTTTAGGTGATATCATTAATGTATAACAAAAAAAGAATAGATCTTAAGACCGAACCTTGAGGGACTTTACTAGTAATCAATTTACAATCAGAATCAGAACTATTTGCCTTTACAAATTGTTGCCTATTCCCGAGATAAGATTTAAACCAAGTTAAAAAAATACCATGGATTCCATAAAAGTTCAGATAAGTTATCAAAATTTCATGACTCATACAGTCAAAGGCTTTTGCATAGTCACAAAAAACTGAGTTGGTGGGGTGGTTGTTATTGAGGGATAAGCAGACGTCGATAAGCAACGAGAACATGGCGTCACTGATGCACTTGTTAGGTAAAAATCCAAACTCATCCGGGGATATTATCTGATGTTTAAGGAGAAATGGCATAGCACGATTTTTTAGTAACCTTTCAATGATTTTTGATAGCACTGGTAGTAGAGCAATTGGGCGATAATTGCAAGAGTTAGTTTTTTCGCCCACTTTGTGAAAAGGAATAATTATAGCTGTTTTAAGGCATTCGGGGAATGTACCTTGTATAAGGGATACCAGAGGTAACATTTTTGCTTACATTAATAAAATAATCATTTAGGTCATTTGGCCTTGGCAAGATTTGAGTCACGGGGTTTGATTTCTTTCTGAGGTCATTGATAATGGACCATGTTTCCTTCGAAACGTTTTTAGATTTTGTTAGACCTTTTTGATAGTATATTTTTTTTGCTGACTTGATTAGTTTAATATAGATTCTCCTATAATTAGAGATATAGTCGAGAATAAGAATGGAGTCGGTGAATTTTTTTATATATAAGAGGGAACGCATATTTTTAGCAGAAATATGTATTCCTATCGTGGTCCACAGTTTATGACGCTTAGATTTGATAGTCTTAAGCGGGAAGTACTTACAATTTTATTTAAGAAAACTCTATAAAATTTGATTTAACATTTTCAAATTCAAAAATTGGCGGCCGAGAAAATTCTGCCCCTATGGCGAGGTCTCTGTAAGGGCCTAAGAGGGATACTAAATAAAAATATTGCTTCGAGATCGGAAAGACCTTTGTTACAAACCTGAGATTGAACTTCTGATGGAGAAAAATCAGACGTTACGTAATCAATAATAGAAGAAGAGTATTTCAAAATTCTAGTTGGAGACTATACATTCATTGCAAGACCGAAAGAGTCGAATATAGAAATTATATATTTCTGGTTGGCACAAACAGTAGCATAGTCAATATTAAGGTCCCCCCATTGAATTTTCCTGCCTTTTACTGGTAGACTATCTAGCAAATTTAGCAGGTAATTAAAGAAAGATTGTACATCAGAATTTGATAAACTATAAATACAAATTACATAGAGATCAAAGTTTTGATTATATGCTATAGAAAATTCAAATTATCCGCTAACAAATGGTCATATTTAGCTATCGAGACGAGATCCCCATATATATATATATATATATATATATATATATATATATATATATATATATATACAAATATATAATTATATAGAAAATTATCTATAATTAATTATATATAGGGCAAAACAGAAATATATTTTTAAATACTATTTATGTGTGTTTCATTCTATCTGTATACATAATAGCAATGCGATTTGTTCTGTAATCTATTGCTATGGAAAACAACGGGATAGAAGTTCAAGGAAGAGATGTGCGACGGTGAGGACTATTGCAAGGGTCTTTTTTTATTTAGGCGCCATTGGTACAAGGTGTCCTATGTAAGCAATCCTCTCGATTTTATTCCGTTATTGTTTATTATAGTTCAAGAGCCTAATTTATGTAGATAATTTTTGGGCTATCGGATTAAGGCATGAAAAAAAAAATTAAAAAAGCGTAAATTTGCTTCCCTCGTTACGAATATTTCCTTTTTATAGGAATAGTAAAGTGTGACCCAATTTAGTTCGACTTATAGTCATTTAGTAATACATATACATATAACTTTTTCAAATTTTTTTATTGAGCGCTATTTTGTTTCACCATATTGGATTCGTGCAGTTTCTACCTATGCCACTCTTGGTTTTTGGGCATATTTAAATTAAATTTACAGTGATATTTTTGAGATAATTATTTTGTTCCGTCAAGTTGAATTTATGCCAGTTTATCCCTATATAATATTTAATTTTTGCGCAAAATTTCAAGTCATTTGGATAAGTTTTAAACACTTGGTGCCAATTTTGCCGCTTCGTAGTGGCTTTAAACAAAAACTTTACCAGTTTATCCCTGCCACACTTGATTTTTGTTCAAAATTTGAGGTCCATTGGACAAATGTCAATTAATAGCATTTTTTTAACATTTTGTGAAGGCGCCAAATGTTAGCGCTCCATTCCCATATGACCCGTAGTTTCTCATCGTCATAGCGCCAAACCTATGTATTTGCCTTTCCAGTTCTTTCCTGAAAATTACGACAGGGGCTGCAGTATTTCAGACAACTTAAGGAATTTAATTCAAACTATTTCTCGGTGTAATTAGTCCGTGGTTTATTAATTTCAATGGGGTGGGTATTCAAGGGTAATTTCTGGGAGAATTAGAGATGTCCCTTCACAACTAGACATCTATTCACTTTCTTTAATTATTTAAGTTTTAAAGGCAAACTTTGAGAATTTTTAGTCCGAAACCTATCATTATTACTGCCTTTAACTATTATTAAACAGTAAAGGAGAGAGTGTTACGAGTATATTAAATTTTTGTTTGAACACAAATAATTAATTAAATTACATATTATCGCAACTATACTGTTCGGAAAGGATATTTCATAAATAAATTTAAATATATTGCTTTTACGAAATCGCCCAAAAAAGAACTAATTTATTCGTTTTTAAGCGGGTATTAATCAGGAACACAACAACGCTTAATTTAAAGACAGGTATCATTAAATAATTAATAACAAGCGTAGTTTTTCCATGCCGGTGGCTTGATTTACGCAATAAAAATGCAAAAGAGATCTTGTCGATACCAGACAGCAGCCTTGTAAATTAATATCCCGCGGACGTACCTACATGATAATTAGAGTTGTAGGCTGTTTGCCGATATATTTATTGTCGTATATGGTTTAGAAATTAATCGATATGTCCGGTTTTTTGGCAAACCGGCACCCCACGCTGTAATAAAAACACTTGAAAAGAAAATACTATTTTGTATGTACAGGGTGTTCAGATTTTGATGATTTAAAATTTCATCTTGATTTTCGCTGTAGGTAGTCATTTTTTTGATATAATCCAAAGTTAGGTTTTTTACACCCTATATATTTTTAACTATTCTAAATAAGAGATTTTTAAAAACACGTAACACTCTATGTTTAGTTCCAGTATTAAGTGTACGAAAGCGTAGAAGGGTCACAATTTTTTTATTTTTATTTTTGTAACAAATTCCGACTTCTAACTCGGAATTCCGACTTCTATCTCGGAATTCCGACATGTAACTCGAAATTCCGACTTCTAACTCGGACTTCTGACTTCTTACTCGGGAATTTCGACTTCTAGCAGTGTTTTCACATAAATGTTCCAATTTTTGCTTTGGATGCGTTGTCCAGTGACTGCACATTTAATAATTATCCTTGTGGTAAAGACATTTATGACTTGTGTAAAATATTAATTGCTGAAATTGTCTAGAAATAGTATCTAGTATGATAAAATCTAACCGCTGAAGGTGTAGAAAACAAAGAAATTTTAATAAATGAGGAAAAAATAAATAAATTATTAAATTCTATCCCTTGTAGAGACATCACGGACGGCAATGCAAGCCAAACTATTTATAGGATGCTTTTACCAACATATCTATAAATAATATCAAGTATAAATAAAAAGTGCAGCTAATCTCTAAAGAGTAGATAACTTAAATAGATTTTAACAAATAAGGAAAAAAGTATATTTTACCACAAGTAGACTCCCTCGGATGGTAGTACAAGCCAAAATATTTATAGGGGGCTATTACCCCGATGTCTGGAAATAATATATATTATGAATTAATGTAGCAGTGGGTTTCGGAAAGGGTAGAAAATTCAAATTAATTTTAATAAAGTAGGAAAAATTCAATTAATTTAATTACCAATATGTCTAGAAATAACAACTCTATGAATAAAAGTGACAGGATTAGAAAACTGAAACAAATTTTATTGAATGAGAAAAGTCATATTCTTATATTATGTCCCAGGTCGCGGACAAAACTAGATAGTCAAAATATTAATTGGAAGTTGTTGCCATAGGTCTATTAATAATATATAGTATGCATAAAAGTGGCAGTGAGGTCCTTAAGGGTAGAAGACCCCGGCCTGCCGAGTCATTCCAATATATTAATGATGTGTCTATTACAAACTTTTATGACAAGTAGAAGAAGATCCAAAACGGGTAAAAAATGTAAATGACTGGGAATGTTAGTCAAAGAGTCTATAATCAGTAATGAAGTCTACTGTATTAGATATTTTGTCAGAAAATCACGTATATCAAGGTACACATTTTGATATTTTGGACAAATTAAAAGAAATACCTATTCCTTTTGTTGGGTGTGGTCAACACGAAAAAAATTTACAACTACGATCATTGAGTTGTACCTTGTCAGTAGAATGCGCTTTATTTGTAAAGACGTTTACCGAATAGATAAAGCTAAAAGAAAGAAATTAAAGTGCTTGAAGAAATAATCATTAATTATAATTAACTTTTCACTGTGTTCCTGTAGTTTGTTTTAATAGATTGATGTCCTTCCACAAAGTTAGAAATAAGACCTAAAACGGAAACTTGATTCATGAGGATGTGATTTGCTAACAATTTTTTTTTGCTGAAATCATGTTACAGATTTTTGTTTTCAAACTTCATAAAATATCAATGTCTTCATTTGTGGAGGAATTCTAATAAATTATAGTTTAAAAAACTGAAAATCACACTTTAATAGTAAACTGAACTAAAAAAAACCCTTTGGACGAGAATAAAGTGATTAACAAGAAAATGAATGTCATTGTGAAAACAGCGTGGGTCTGATATCAGTTATTATAAATATTTTGTCGGTATAATTTCTCAGAGTAAAGTCAGTATGAATATACGCTTTTTTACAAAAGTTATTTTTTTTTTTTTTAGTTTCGTGTACTATTAGACTGTGTTTTTTAGTTTTGTCAAACTATAATTTATTCTTCTTCGCTAAAATGGGTAGTTTGCGCGCCTGCTGCCTTCCTTTTATATCGTAGCCATTTCCCAGGGTTCCTCTCTGAGATGAAATTTTTTATCCTGACGATCTTGTTCAAGATAATGATATATTGATAAACTTATTAAATTATTGCATGGTCATCGATTATAATCTGGCGTTATGAAGTGGGTGAAAATCAAATAGAACTAATAAAAGCGTCTTAAAACAAGTAAATTTACTCGAGTATTATTTTAATTAACAGGTATCAGGGAAATTTGGTTTTTGTGACTTTATTTTAGTTATTATGTTTTGTATCATACATAGAATGTAACTGATTAGTTATGTTCCTGTCCTTACTAGAAAAAGTCAACCTAAAATCTCTTATACTTTGATGAAATTGAATCTGAATGAATAATAACCGAATTGAAAAATAAAGATTAATGAATAATCGTTTAACGAAATATAAGTTTCTTTAATAGAGGATGCATAAACCTTTCATAGGTGCTAGTTATTTACCCAAAAAAAGATATTTTTTTAAACAAATTTATTTGTTTTCTTGTAAAAGAAAAACAATAATAATTATCTTTAATTTTATGTATAATAGTAAATAGTTGGTAAATTGGGAAAAGAAAAGTAGTAGAAGAGTAAATGACGACAAGCCTTGATGAAGAGCGAGGAGACATATGCCCCCACACTACAGTGCATATAATAAAATCTGAAAAAAAAAAAAAAATATATATATATATATATATATATATATATATATATATATATATATATATATATATATATATATATATATATATATATATATATATATATATATATATATATCTAAAAATGCGTGCACCCCCTCCAAGCTATTGCATCTTTTTAACATAATATGGATCAGATGTTCTTACTAAATGGCGTTTTATTATTTCTGCTATCTATGAAAAAGATAAAGCAAAGTACAAGATTTTATTTTTCATGTCAACCATATTCAAGCCATCGGAACCGATCCAGTCGTTATTTTTTAATTTGGACTTTATACACAGTCAATAAATTTCTTGTAGTTTTACTTAGCTTCATCCTGATCCCTATAATTAAAATATTAATTTCATTTAGAATGAACGCTTCATTTGACGTTAAAAAAATATAAAAAATGATTGCGCTTATAAGCAGTCGTGTAATAATTACAACGCATTCCGTTATAGAAATTCCGAGGTAGAAGTCGGAATTCCGAGTTAGAAGTCGGAATTCCGAGATAGAAGTCGGAATTCAGAGATAGAAGTCGGAATTCCGAGATAGAAGTCGGAATTCCGAGTTAGAAGTCGGAATTCCGAGATAGAAGTCGGAATTTGTTACAAAAATAAAAATAAAAAAAATTGTGGCCCTTATTAGCACTTTATATTTAAAAAATTTTATTAGGCCCAGACGGATCTGAATTTTCACTTTTTAATACCTACTTATTAGCAACTTAAATTATTTACAACTATTACAGCGATTACTAATTCAATTCAAGAGCTAAAAACCTAACAAAAAACTAAAAATAATTAAACATAAAAAAATGAATCTAGAAGTATAAATAGCTAATTTTTTTATAAAAATTGGTCAAATGGTTGGCCGCCATATCTTACACAAATTTCGCACATATTGCCTATTCCCCTCAAAGCATTCAAAATAATAACTGGCCGTCGCTGTATCTCTCTGTAGGACCTCTTCACTAGCATTTTTCAACTCTTCTATTGTTTGATACTATCTAGTAAAAATTCTATTTTGATGGTATCATCACAAAAATAAATCCAGAACCGATTAATCGGGTGACCTAGATGGCCATTTTACAGGTCCGTTGGTTCCAATCCAGTGTCGTCTAGATAGTCTCATACTATTTGAGCATTATGACCGGGAGGTTCGTATTGCTGCAAATAGAGATCATTGAGTCACGCCAAATGAACATCTTCAGTTATTTTAGGCACAACTATTTCAAGTATTTAATTGTAGTATAGATTTTATAGACAATTTTACTTTCAGAAATGAAGCATGAAACATTAAATCCAAATTTATCTGGTCTTGCACGTGGAAATATAACAATCAATATCGTGATTTTTATTTTTGGCCGCGGTTTGGCAAACGAGCCATTTTCATTTAAATTTTATTTTTCTGCGTTTTCCTGTCATATTTTTCATAATTTTCGAATATTGTATTGTCTACAATAGTTAAGAAGAAATGTTATTAAAAATTATATTTTTGAACAGCTTGTAAAAAACAAAAACATAATATTTAAAAATATATAGAATATCCCATTTAAATAACCTAACTTTGCGCTATATCATAAAAAATATATAGCAAAAATCAAAATACACTATTTAAATAACCTAACTTTGCAAGTTCAAAGATCACCAAGATACGAGGGGGTCCCAAGATATTTTAAATTTCACCCTGTGTCTTAGAAACAAAGCGGGTTATGAAAATTTTTATTACTGCATCTTTCGTTTCAGAAAAAAGTAGTACAGTGATGCAAAAACCGCAACCCTGTATCTTTCCAAATGACTGAGATACCCCGAAAAACTATCGAAATTGGAACACCATGTACAGGACGATCCAACGAGGACGGAACAAAAATTAAGATATCCATTCGATGTATTTTTTGGCGTGTAATCCAAAAATGTCCACAGAAAAACAAATGAATCACAAACGAAATAATTATGACCAAAAAATAGAGTTTTAAATGGGTTGCTATAATTTGTTTTTGATTAATCTCATTTTTCTACGTCAAATCCACCTATTAAAGTTTTTTTTGCTCTTTTTACCAATTTTTGAAAGAATAAAATATATCATTTTACAGTGTTGTTTAATACGAAAATACGTTAAAAGTGAAGTGTTAATATGTCTAGGTCCCGTCATATTTACTAAAAGTTTTTTTTTTAATTTTTGCCACGAGACGTTCTTTAGAAGTGCGAATATAAATAATAAAAAAAGAAAGAAAGAGAGACGCAGATATATGCGCCTTTATGGAAGAAATGTATTGGTGAATGTCATTTCACGGACAAAGATTTTATTCAACCATACAAATTCAGTCAGGGACTTATAGTGTTGCGGCGAGAGGAGACCAAGCGAGATTAAGGCTTCATCTCGTCACTTTTCGACTTTGGACAATCTCGTCTCGTCTCGTCTCGTCTCGAAATTTAGGTCCGACGAGACGAGATCAGGGCTTTGTTTCGTCTCGAAAAATCTCGACTCTAAGTATATTATCCTATCTGGTTAAAGTTTAAATAAATATGTTCACTGAAGTTGAAATTTTAGCTATAAACACTCACAGTTTATCGGTGAACCGCGCGTGTTTACAAATTAATGCCCTATCTCACCTGCCTCGACGTTGGTGCCTTGAAAATGTATTCTAGTCTTTTATTTGATAAACCTTCTAACCTTTTGTGTGAGAAGTTTGATTAGCTACTATACCTAATTTATCACTACATAAAATTTCAACTTTTATAAAATAACAGTAATTTTTTATGATAACATTATAAAACTGCTGACTGTAAGCTTTCTATCAAACATCTTGCTGAGTGTGTGTACAAGTTTGAACTCTTCCAGGACACCTTGTTCTAGTATGGTGTTTAATATAGGAGATGCATTTTTGTGCTCAATAATAAATTTTTCAATATTTAAAGAAATTGCATTTATAAATCGATTGGGTAATCTTGACCAAAATAAACTGATAGCAAAGAGTAGGTATGAATAACAGAAGAATAATATATATATTTTTCTGCCGATACCTTCAATTGCCTGACAAATTTTGTTTTTGTTACGTTTTGTAAGTTTTTGGGTGTACTCGAAAGTCGTCGAAAGAGTAAATAGTCAGTTGAATAAAAATTTTTGTTCTGAAAAGTTCTTCGATTAGATTATGATTATCTCCCCTCCAGGTTCTTTGAAAAATAAAGCAAAAATTTATTAAAAATTAAAAATTGACCGCTGTGTGGCGTTGGCAGCGGCGATGGTATCACCCTGGATAAAATGTATCCCAAGTTATTACGCATTTTTTTGTAAATACCATGTTTGTTATAAAAATAAAATATAGGTACATTAATATTGGCACTCTTTTCAATTGGTTTTTTTTTGGTAATTATTCAAAAACATTTTTAATATTTTAAGTAGATAAATAACTAAATCTCTTAAAAATGTTTAAAATATATATTTTTGTAATTTTAAATACACCTTTTTAAATTTACCTTTATGGTAAATGTTGCCTCATCTGTCCAAAGTATATTTTTAAAAATGTCCGCATCATTTCCTTGTTGTTTTGGTAACGAACTAAAATCGAGATTCTCTTTGAAGGGCTGTCAGGGATTGGAAAGGAAGTATATAGAAGGGCATGTATTTAAAGTGGTTCAATGTTGTTTAAATAGTTCCATAGCTAAACCGTTGCACTGGATGATATATTAAGCATTTAAGGTAACTATTAATAACAGCTACTTACATCTATTTTCCACCTTTAACGTATTTAGATATTATTTGGCTCTCTAAAGTGAAATATTGTATTCTTGCAAAAAATTTGTGAAAATAGCAATATATATATATATATATATATATATATATATATATATATATATATATATACAGGGTGGCCCATCGAAAACGTACCGCAAGGCATAACGGCCAGGGTAATTTTTTTTTCAAAAAATCCAAAAACACGTAAATTTTGTTTGTGAGGGGGACAACTTTTGCCCTTAAAATGATCGCAAAATTTTCAACCCTCTAAGCGGGGGTGTCATCCCCCAAACTTTTTCAAATGGGAAGAGGGGTCAAGTGGTACCGCAATGAAAAGGGCTTTCTATTCTCTATACATTCCCGCTTTGGTTTTGAAAATCGGTCAAGTCATTTAGAAAATATGAAGGATTGAAATTTGAAAAATACATTTTTCAAAAAACGCATAAATTGAATTAAATAAAAAAAACTTACCGTATTAATGAAGCAAATGCTGAAAATGTTGCCCGTCGACCTCCATACAGTAATACAAATTAGCTTCAAATCGTTCTCGAACATTCTGAAGAACTTGAGGGGTCACTTCGCGACAAACGTCAATAATTCGTGTTCGCAGATCTTCTACTGAGGCAAGTGGAGTGCTATACACTTTACTTTTTATGTGTCCCCATAGAAAAAAGTCTAAAGGAGTCAAGTCGGGTGACCGGGGAGGCCACTCAATGGCACCCCTTCGTCCTATCCACCGCCCGGGAAAGTTAGTGTTTAAATAATTACGCACATTTTGAGAGTAATGTGGAGGTGCACCGTCTTGTTGAAATATCAGTTCCGCTTCAACGTATCCAGGATTATTTTCGATGATGTCAGTTAGGGCTGGGTCAATGGTATTTTCCAGTAAATCTAAGTACATATCACCTGTTAGAGTTCCAGGAAGAAAAAAAGGACCCACAATAGAATTTCCAAAAATACCAGCCCACACGTTCAATTTCTGAGGATGTTGTGTGTGCACCTCGTGAAATACCCTGGGGTTGTTCTCAGCCCAGTACCGACAGTTATGCCGATTAACTACACCGTTCAAAAAGAAAGTGCACTCACCCGAAAAAAACACATTGAATAGAAAATTATTATTATTAGCCACTCGTTCACTAATAGCTTCACAAAATTGCAAGCGGCGATCAAAATCGTCTTCGTTGAGTTCTTGTACCAACTGAATTTTATACGGGTGGAAATGGTGTTTTTTCAATATTCTTTGGACACTTGTACGATTCACGCCGGTCTCATTGGCTAATTTTCTTGTACTCAGCGTACTATCCATGGCAACTTGGCCCAATACAAAGACCTCCATAGCTTCATTTACTACAGGATTTTTCATCTGCCTCTTTTTATTCATAAGGGATCCAGTTTCGCGAAATTTTGCTACTAACTCGCGAACAATTTTGCCGGAAAGGTGTTTTTCAGGATGTCGTTCATTAAATATCTGCGCAACCCGATTGCCACATTCATTATTTTTAAAATAAAGTTCGATTATTTCCACTTTTTCTGCAAGTGAGTACACCATAATTATTGATAAAAAATTTAATGATATTGAGAAATTTAAACGCACAAGTTACAGAACAGCTATCTAGCAACTACCGTACCTGATCGTTGTAAAATAACAGGACAAAAATAGCGAATTGGTCGAAGGAATTTATCCTTATCATTTACTCTGATAATTTGTAAATAAACATTTTAAATTTCAATCCTTCATATTTTCTAAATGACTTGACCGATTTTCAAAACCAAAGCGGGAATGTATAGAGAATAGAAAGCCCTTTTCATTGCGGTACCACTTGACCCCTCTTCCCATTTGAAAAAGTTTGGGGGATGACACCCCCGCTTAGAGGGTTGAAAATTTTGCGATCATTTTAAGGGCAAAAATTGTCCCCCTCACAAACAAAATTGACGTGTTTTTGGATTTTTTGAAAAAAAAATTACCCTGGCCGTTATGCCTTGCGGTACGTTTTCGATGGGCCACCCTGTATATATATATCTATATATATATTAATATATATATATATATATATATATATATATATATATATATATATATATATATATATATATATATATATATATATATATATATATATATATATATATATATATATATATATATATATATATATATATATATATATATATATATATATATATATATATATATATATATATATATATATATATATATATATATATATATATATATATATATATATATATATATATATATATATATATATATATATATATATATATATATATATATATATATATATATATATATATATATATATATATATATATATATATATATATATATATATATATATATATATATATATATATATATATATATAGAGCAAAAAGTAAAAATATAATTTTTGCATGTAAGCGGCCTATGAGAAGACATAGGCTTTCGATTGTGTAACAGGATGGCCTTTCTGCGATCGATTTCTGGGCGTTTACCCTCATCAGGCAGGCTTGTATCTAGGAAGATCTCAATTAAGAAATCATCGATGAGACACAATCAAAAACGAAAACGTCTATGTAAGTGGAATATATATATATATATATATATATATATATATATATAATGATTGCACTAATAATTTGTAAATGTTTATGTCCTAGACTTTATTGAAACAATGTAGCTATTATTTGATCGAACAAAGGTAAGAAGGTAAAATGTTCAAAAAAACCCTCATTATAGTATTCAAAACTCCCATTTTTCATTCATTTAAAGACAGTGTATGCAAAACTATATAATTTTAATGGAGTCTAACAAAAAAAAGATAAATACCAGTTAATTGCTTATACAACAAAAACAGACTAGTATAATACACTAATACACACCGATACAGGTAAGTAAGTAATTACCTTACAATAATTATAATCAAATTAACAGGCTTGTAAACAAGCTTTACGGACACAACGTGATACGAACGGCACGTTTTAAGAACTTCGGCACGTTTAATTTTTTTTGCACTGCCGCTTCAGTAACGTAACACTAATTAAATCGTCTGGGACTGGCAAGGACAAAGGACCTTTTACACTTCCTATGGAAAATGGCTTTCGGTAAATTTTTAAAATTTTTTGATATAATGTAGTTCTGGATATCCTGATCAAAACGAATAATTTGATCTTATAACCAGATTTTGAACTTTTTTTTATTTATCCCCCCCAACAACTTGTTACTATTTTCCCACAACCCCCTAAGAAAATCCATTTAACAACCGGTCAAAGTAGGCGCGAAAACAAATGATAACACACACGTTAGGAAAATAACGCACAGCATTGTATGATATCGTGAAGTCTGCTTTGTTTGTTAATAACAACGTTTTAAAAATAGCTTATTCTGTTACTCTGTAATAAAAAAAACATATTATTTATATTACTGCTCGCAAAATTAACGTTATCGTTATAATAAAGAATATTATTAATAATGTAATTTTTATGGAATCGACTCTAACGTGCGACGCCTCCCGCGTGAAAATGTTCGGAAGTAGGCTGGGCTAGGCAAAACAAAACGGCAAATTACGCTGATGCGGTACTTAAATTCGGCAAAATCAAATTTGTTATTTTTTAAGGATAATTTTTAGTGTTTCGTTAGCTATAGAAAAGTTTTGCAATAGTTCTTTGTTGATGCAGTGGCGATTCAATATTTTTTTGTAAATAAAAAAAAAAGCTGAAACATAAAAATTTAAAAAAAACTTATAAATTTAGCATATTTACTAAACAAACAGCCAGATACTGTTCTTAACATTAGAGACTAGCGCCACTTTGTGTGAAAAACATAGTCTGCAAAAATGGTGATGAACAAAACTGTTGATAGAATATAACTCCCTACTCCAGAATGCTGTTTAGTTTTCATGAATACAAATCCCTATTTCTCCCTTTTGTTTGGTATGATAATGTAGATATATTTATCGATGTTTAGAAGTAAAATACATGGTAAAATAGTAATTTAATAATAACATATATAGTCACGAATTACTTTTTTCGTAAAAGGGAATTATTGTAATATTAAAACAAATCACATTCTCAGATTTTTTCAGATTCTCTCGTCTCGGGGTCCCTAGATGACAAAAAACATATTTTCTCAATTCTGTCGGTCTGTCTGTGTGTCAGTCTGTTCGCGGCATAGAAAACTATTTATCTGATTAATTTCAAATTTATGGTCAAAGTTAAAAGTTATTTGGGGATGAAATTGTAACATTTTGGCAAAAATCCAACAGGGCGGAATAAAATTACTAAGATTACTAAGAAACTACTTATCCAATTATCCTCAAATTTTGCACAAGAAGTAAGTAAATAATACGTAGAAATTCTTATTAAAAATTCCATCATTAAATACAAGTAACGCAAAGAGCAATAAAATGGTCTAAGTTAAATAATACTCTGCGAAATAGACTAAATAGATATAGAATAGCACGTCTGAAATGGAACTGGGTTGGTCATGTTGCAAGAATTTTTGGCAACAATTGGACGAAGCGTCTAGTGGGGTGGCGATCCAGACTGTAAACTCGTAGAAATCGATAATAGATATTTAGGATACAAGTGGGATAAAAGCGTGTGGAAGTTGCATAAAGAATGCGTAGCACGAGTTGTAAATATATCACACGTGTATCTACAAAATTTTATCTACGATCGTTTAAAATCTTATCCTAATTATAATATAATTTACATTTTCGTGAAAAGATTACCTATCAAATATATAAAACAAATTACCTCTGTTACCCGTACTTACTATACTATATAATTTGTCTCAAAGTTCGGAACGAGTTTCATACATTTTCAACATAAGCGACTCAGATCTTCCATTCGACATGGAAGAAGCAGCTACCGGCATAATTTCCAGTCTTCTGCCCGAAAAATCACGGGCAAAATATGAGTTGGCGTACTCCCGGTATCAGGAATGGTGTGAAGAAAAGAACATAAAAACTATCTTCAGTGAGAAGGCAATGTTAGCCTATTTTAATGTTCTATCCAAAATTCAAAAACTACCCTCTTTTTGGGCATACTATTCAACGTTGCAGAGTGTTATGACTATTAGAAAAAATAGTGGATATTAATAAATACTATATAAACCTACAAAAATACTTAGAAACGAAAAACGATATATGTGTTTTTCGACAGGAAGCTGATAATAACAAGTTTTTTTATGGCGAAAGTAGCACTTATTGTTGGACTAGCAGGAACGAAGAGCTGACAAACTTACTCTTAGAAAATGTGAAAAATGAAGGTGCCTGTTTTCGATTTGTAATACTATTCACGAAGACGAAAATAGCTCGAGAGTTTTTTGTAATATCAGGAGACGTTGAAGGTTTTGATATGGTGGAAATTGTCCGAAATTACATCAAATTACAAAGTTAAGCCCTAAACACGTTGATCAAGGACGTTTCTTCGTGTGCGATAAGAACGGTAAATGTACAAATAAGCCAGTGGGAATAAACACTTTCGGAGTTATGCTTAAGACATTTGCTTTTTTTTTTAAATTATCCAATTCAGAACAATATACCGGCAACTGCTTTAGAAGGTCTTCTACATCACTATTAGCCAACACACGAGTGGGTATTTCGAACGTAAAGAGGCATGGGGGATGGTGGTCAAATAGAGTTGCAAAAGATACATAACTGCAATAGTTGGGTAATTAATTTTTACAATAAATAGTTTGTATTGCTGTATTTTAAACAAAAATAAACATATTTTCTTTACCACTGTTTTAATTCTAATATTAGTGTAGATATCATTACCTAACTAAAATCACTGCGGAAATGGCTTTTTATCTCAGGATCGTAGATAAAGGCGACTTACAAGATCAATGATTTAAAACGGGTATCAAAACACTGGAATTGCGGGAACCCTCAGTCTATCAGTGGACGCAAACGCCTTCATCATCATAATAATAATGATATAAATAAAGTTGTTAAAAAATAGGAATAAATAGAAATAGTAAAATATAATAGTTTATTTTTGTATAGGAAGTAAATGTTATTTATGAATGCCCAATAGATTTGGAATTACAGATCTTGATGAATACAAGTTATGGAAATGAAAACTGCTATATTCTTTTTATCTAGTTAATTGTTAAACATGTAAACGGAACAAATGCACTGACACAAATTATTATTTGCGCATGCACTGAAATTTTAAGAAAACTGATACTTTGGTTTGAAAGGTCGAAAATATACACAAAAAATTATTAATATTAAAAAAATCCTATATTGTTTTTTACACGAATCCTTCATATATGCAAATAATTATTTGTAGTACACCTTTATACATATTATGTAAATTGTATTTTATTTAGGATTTCCCTAATAAAAATAAAGCTTCATTATGATAAGGGAAGTTCTCGGTATGGTTATGTTAAACATTTATTAGAAATGCTGGTATATTCAGAGCAATAAAATACAAAAATACTTATTTGCAAATAACTATATGTAATTAAAAACTGTGTTGTCTATGTGTAGTGGAATTCGTTACTAGGGAAGTTCCGTGTAAAAGCTAATTTATAGATTTTTTGTTAAAATTTTTAGCTTTTTAAATTAAATTTAAGGCAAACAAGAAAACGACTAGGAGGTTTATTTAAAATGAGTACAATACGCTTTGTTACATTTAATAGATACAAGCAACTGAAGTGTCTAGTTTCGAGTTCAAAAGTAAAAATTAAAACTTTTTTTACAACAAACATATATTTTTAAAATTGTTTTTTTTTAAGAAATAAATAAAAGATCTTTTATTGCTACATATTTTGACAAATAACTGCATAAATATAAATCCAAGTTCTAATTTATTTCGGGGTTTTGGTTTGTAAGGTTGAGTTTTAAAAGTTGTTCATCTGAAAATAAAAAAATAATTATTTTTAGACATCGCAATGTTATCATTACCTACGCTTCGCCTGTGTTAGGGAATATACATCAACCATAGGGAAAGAAATAAAATAGTTACTATTACTACAAAGCACAAGACTAGCAGTAATATAATTGAACACCACAATCCAATTTCTATAACTTGCGGAGAAAACATGTAACAAGTCACTTTCAGAATGACTTACGACATTTAATGTCAATGTCAATGATGGTTAAACTCTATGAAGTTCACTGTGTCTAAAAATATACATATATTTTTAAGGTGTTTCTATCCAGTGATATCTATATCAGTTACCAAATAAAACTCTATATCTTAGTGTTTAGGTTTAGATAGTCTGCTTATAATACAGGCTGTTCACTTCAGGACGCTAGCTATCCATATCTCCGAAGTTCTTCATGTTACCTTCTTAAAAAAATATTATAATAAAAGTGTTTAAATTTACCGCATGGGGGCGCAGTTGCTTCTGTGAACAATACATTTCAAAAATTGTACAAAAACCCCTAGAACTAGATATAACTCTCAATAAAAGTGGGAGAAGCTGTTGACTTACGAAATATTTAAATAGCTACATCTTCTAATCACCTTAGCCAAATTGATTTACAATTCATTAAACATTTAAAACGGTTTAGTCAGACTTTTGATATAACATTATATCCCCTTACTATTTCGGCATCTATAAAAAAGTAAATTATTATTTTTTTTACTAGAGAGGTAAGCATATTGATCCGTAAAAATAATGTATATATATATATATATATATATATATATATATATATATATATATATATGAAAATATTAACGCGGCAAGAACTAGTACATAGTAGAAAATGAGTTTCTTTAGGATGACCGCTTGGAAAATTTTGTTTCATTTAAAAATAAAATATAAGAGTAAATTAAACTTAAATTTTCGATATCTGTTTGTTTATTCATTGCCAGATGTTCTTTTTTAATTTCTGCCATTTCTAAATATGTTCTTTTGGTAGCATTATCTTCTATTCTACAAACTACAATCTTACACGTAAAAAATATTACTACCAAAAGAGCATTTTTAAAAATGGCAGAAATTAAAAAAGAACCTTTGACAATGAATAAAAAAACAGATATCGAAAATTTAAGTTTAATTTACTCTTATATTTTATTTTTAGATGAAACAAAAATTTTCCAATAATGATAATAGTGTTAATAATAACAATTATAATTAATTATATGAATGATTCTAAAGTTTGCTTTCCTATACATATTCGTACTATTTTTACCTAAAATTTAAACACATTTTTTCGAATATGAACATTCTCTTAATCTTTAAATTTTAAACTTTCAATTTAGGCACCAAAAAATCAAATTATTTAATGTCATTTGACGTTTGACATCAACATTCTAGGTATAGAAATATCTGCTTTAAACAAGCATTTTTCTCAAAATTACAACTTTTTCGTTTTTATTACATGTAAGTTTAGATGCATCTATTACTAATATTATTAACTAAATTTAATTGTTTAAATATTAAGGACCCTTGACGAAGGAATACAAATATTTCGAAAGCTTGGTCAAATAAAAATAAAACTTTAATATAGACATTTATGTTATATATATATATATATATATATATATATATATATATATATATATATATATATATATATATATATATATATATATATATATATATATATATATATATATATATATATATATATATATATATATATATATATATATATATATATGTTACACTGTTACACTTTTATTTCAAAAATTCACTTTTTAAAAATATTATTTATTCACTTAAAAATACTTTGTATAATTGTAAAACTTAAACCGTATAATTTGAAACTTAAACTGACATAATAACAGTATCTGATATGAACTAACTAATATTTACAATTGGGGCTTAATTTATATGTTTTGAAATGATGAGGCAGCACCTTCAAGCTGTGAGAACTGCAACTCGAAAATACTGCTTGCAATGCATTCCTTGAAATGTTGAAATCGCCATATCCGTTCCCATGCGACTGAAGGTCAATGAATACACGTGGCTATAACGGATATAACAACTCCCCCTTTTAGTCATAAGTTAATACAATGTTTTAACTTTTGTAAAATCACTTAAAGTTCGTCTTCTTCTTCTTCGGCTTGGGGATGGATAGCTGGCCGTCTTCTCGCAAGAATACTGCTTAGTCTGCTCTTGACTGTCTTTCGCTGCAGTGGTCTGGGCGGAGGTGGTGAACCATCATCTAGTGGAGCCATGGTGATACTGGGTAGTCTCTTACGACGACACTTACATAATATGTACAGGGCGAGTAGGCTGGCTAGAAGTACTATTGTGATGATTGTGAACCAAGACAAGTGTTTGTAGACAAAAGGTTGGTTTATTAGTTTGTCCAGTTCTTCTGAATATTGGTCCAGTTTGTGCTGAGCAATATTGAGATCTTCTACATCTATCTTGTTCAGTTTTAGAGGTTTGAGGTCTGGGATATGAAGCTTCGATGAGATGTGTTGGCAGCACTTGTATGGGATCAAAACTGGGTGGCTTTTGTAAGTAACGTTTTGATACTTGTCGATAATTGCCTTGGCGTGAACCCGTGTGCTCCCTATAAAGGCGTTACAATACGGTTGAAGTTTAAGGAGGGAATTGACATTGATAATGTTCGTCTTGACTTCTCTTCCTTCACATTTGATAGTAACTGGTAATGGATCTGACACAGTAATCAACCAAAAGTTTAGGTCGATACCTTTGACGTTGTATCCTTTTGCCAGAAGAATTGATACTTGACATGTCTTAGGTAACTGGTTTGGTCCTCTAAGGAGCTGAGCTTCACAAATCGCTTCGCTGTCTATTGGGTAGGGTAGAACATCTGAACAGATCTTTTGGTTTCGTCCTATTGATTTACAGCCTTCTAGGTTTTGAAATGAAACGTATAACATTGAATCATCGTCCCGCGCTATATATTTTTGTGTTGTAGGAATTATATGGTGAAATTCTGTTCGATTATCCAACACAGGTATTGGATAAAGATGATATAAGGTATAGCTTTCAGGATTTACTAAAGGTATTTTTAAAATAAACACTACTTTAGTGTCTGATTGATATGCCTCAAGTT
Organism: Kuschelorhynchus macadamiae; assembly: GCA_030620095.1. Lineage (NCBI taxonomy): Eukaryota > Metazoa > Arthropoda > Insecta > Coleoptera > Curculionidae > Kuschelorhynchus > Kuschelorhynchus macadamiae. The sequence continues at coordinate 650,825 of JAUTXW010005498.1, forward strand.
CGATAATCTCAACGTATTGTGCGAGTGTTGAAGAGTACACAGGTAGAGGTAGATTATTTTTTCTAAGAGATTGTGAAATTTCTTGAAGGAACTAATCAGATCTCCTGGGGTTATTATTGAGCTATGTAAAATATTTAGTCTAGCGAATGATATAGCATTTAGAGCGTCGTTAAGAAAGTTTTCTAGAAAGGAGTAACTCTCCATTAATGATTCACATAAGTCTAATGTTCTTATTTGAGCATCGTAAAATGCAAGGTCATCAGATATGTCTATTATCGATTTATGGATTTCGATTATGTCTCGGTTAAATGTTTCTTCGTCTATTTGAAGTTTTTGTATTGATGCGTTAAAAGTTTTTATGACTGAAGTAGTAACCGATATCTGATTTTTAAGGAGGTTCTCGATATGTCTTTCGTCTTGGTTGACTTTATCAATGCATTCATTGAAATATTCACCGTCTGAGGCATCGAGGTTTCCAGTTATGGATTTCCAGACCGTGCCAATTCCGTTAAATATTCCGCGCCTCTCCCTGTAACTATATTTTTTCGTATCTGCGATTATTTCTTTATATTTTAAATTGACAGAATCGGATATTTGATTAAGCAGGCTAACGTGTGTTTGTATTTCGGATCTGAAAGATATCATTCTAGGCGAGTCAACGTTTATGAAGCCGTCTAGTAATCCTTCTAGGATTTTATCGTTATTCACGATAGCTTCTTTTATGTAAGAAAGATCTTTATACACGAGGAGTGTCCATTTGTCGTTTGACACTTTGACAGAACCTTCTTCGTGGAAGAATATTCCGAGTGTGTTGTTGATAGGTGTTATGGAAAATTGGGACAGGCCTACCGAGAGCAGCCCGAGGAATCTGCAAAGAAGAATATTCTTATTCAAAATAGGGTTTTAACCTATCGAAGTTGACTTTAGATGACTGATTTGTCCGAGGATTAAGAAGAATGGCGGAATTTTGAAACACTTGTGTAATTTCAAAAGGACCATTAAATTTGTTTTCGGATTTTGATTTTATTTGTGACTCTTTGACGTATACCTTATCGCCAATTTTGTATTCGGGGATAGGAGATACGTGTTCGTCAAACCTGACTTTTGCTTTTTCTTTTTGTCTTTCTGTTTTTGCCCTAGCGATTTTGTAATAATATTCCATGCGGTTATTAAGATCTCGTATGTATTTCGATATTAATTTTTCCTGATTGTATAATGTTTCAGGTGGCCTACTTGACGTGTTACCGAAAATGAGTTCAAACGGAGTAAAACCGTGTGTTTTATTTTTAGTATTATTATAACAGATTACCGCGTAGGGTAATACATTAAACGGATGTTCTCTAGGGTTTTCTGCTACGTTCGCTCTAATCATTTCTGATAAGGTTGCATGGAACCTTTCGATGGACCCATTAGACTGGGGATGATTTACACTAGAGAATGTTAGTTTTGTATTAAACAATTCACAAAGGTCTTTAATTAACGAGTTATCAAATTCACGCCTATAGTCACAATGTATTCTTAGGGGTGTTCCAAAATGCTGGAAAAATACTAATAGGGTATTTACAATCGTTGACGCTTTTTTGTCGTCTATTGGGTAGGCTTGCGTGAACTTCGTAAGTTCGTCTCGAACTGTGAGTGCGTAATATCTGGTTGGATATTCGAAGATATCAATGTTTACTCTTTCAAACGGGGTTTTTGGGGTCTCCATTATAACGAGTGGTGTACTTAAATTTTTCCGACATATTTTCACCTTCTGACATATTTCGCAGGCTTTAATTAATTTTTCAACATCTTTTGTTAAGTTCGGCCAATTATACTTTTCTCTTATGCGCCTGACTGTCTCGCTTATTCCCCGATGCAAATTAGTTTTGCCTGAATGGTAGTGTTCTAGAATTTGGGGAATTTCGTCAGCGTCTGGGGATCTTACAACATTTTGACAGATTTTAAGTTTTATCCCTTTATCGGCAAAGATAAATGAGAACATTTCGAGAATGGGCAGTGCTAAATTATTTTCTACATAAAATGTTTTAGAGGGATCGAATTCATTTTGGGCCTTAAATAGAACATAGAACAGGTGTTGGGCTACAATTTCCGGGTCGAATGGTATTGGGATAATAAAGTATTTTCTATCTTTTACAGTTTTGCTAGAGGCAATGTTAACGCTCATGTTTTCAAAATGAACGTTTTCTTCGAAGATATCCTCGATTATTTTGTAATGCATTTCCTCTAGTTTGTTTTGCCAGAAAAAGGTAATAATTAATTTATGCGATTTATCTAAAAGCTGCGAATTTGGGAATTCGACTTTGGAATAGTCAATTATTGATCTCGTTTGGTAGAGATCTACAAATTTGTTATATTCTTGTGTGATGTGTTCGTCGTCTATTTCGACGGCATTTGGGTCTGGTTTTTTTGGAAGTAATTAATCTTTATTCGGGATAGGGCGTCTGCATTTTTGTTTATCTTTCCGGGCTTATGTTCGATTTTATAGTTGTACTCTTCTAATTTTAGACGCCAGCGAGCAAGCCTACTACCAGGGTCCTTAATCGAAAAGAGCCAGGTTAATGGCCGGTGGTCCGTAATAAGTGTAAACTTTCGTCCAAAAAGATAAGGGCGGAAATGTTTTACGGCCCATACAATTGCCAGTAGCTCCCTTTCGATGGTGGAGTATTTAGTTTCTGCGCTACAAAGTGTTCTAGATGCGAAAGCTATTGGTAGATCTTTTCCGACTGGCCCTTGTGACAGCACAGCGCCTATTGCGAATGCGCTTGCGTCTGTAGTCAGGACGAAGTTTCCTCAAAATTAGGGTAGATGAGAATGGGGTCTGTAATTAGGGCTTTCTTTAGTTCTTCGAATGACTTTTTGCATTCAGAATCAAAGAGGAATGGGACGTCCTTTTTTAGGAGTTGGGTTAAAGGCTTAGACACTTTTGCGAAGTTCGGGATGAATCTGCGGTAATATCCCGCTAATCCCAGGAAAGACTTAATGTCGTTTGCATTTTTTAGTTCTGGGAAGTTTTTAATGCATTCTACTTTTGAGGGATTGGGTTTTACACCATTTTTCGTGACAAGATGTCCCAGATAAGCAACTTCCTTTCTCAAGAACTCACACTTTGAATTTTAAGATTTGCATTTCGGAGACGTTTAAAAACTTCCTTTAGTCGGTCTATATGTTCATGCATGGTGGGCGAGTAGACGATTATATCGTCCATGTATACAAGGCAACGCTCGTTTTGGATGCCCAAAAGAATGTTGTCCATGACACGCTGGAACGTGGACCAGATTCTTTAGACCGAATGGCATTCAGACGAATTCATAGTGTCCGTTATCGACTGAAAATGCTGTTTTAGGTATGTCATCGGGAGTGATCTCAATTTGATGAAAGCCGGACGCGAGATCAAGTGTCGAGAAATATTGACATTTACCAAGTTGGTCCAATAAATCTGAAATATTTGGCAAAGGGTATTTATCGTCAATACTAAGATCATTCAGCTTTCTGTAGTCTATAACTACACGCCACTTTTGTTTCCCGGATGCATCGAGTTTTTTGGGTACCACCCACACCGGTGAAGACCACGGTGAGATAGAGGGCCGGATAATTCCTTGTTCTAACATTTTTCCTATTTGTGTTTTCACCTCCTCTTTGTGTATCTGAGGATACCTATAAGATTTCGTGAATACAGGCTTTGCGTTGTTAGTCTCTATTACATGTTTGATTTCATTGGTGAACGTTAGCTTATCACCCTCAATATAAAATATGTCAGAATATTCTAAACAGAGATTTGTGATCATCTCCTTTTTTTCGGAGTTAAGATGTTCCGTTCTTAGCTCATTTCGGATTATTTGTACTCTATCAATTTGGTCGGACGCATAATCATCTTGAGTATTTAAATTTAGTATGACGTCGCTTGACGTGAATGGCTCTATAGAAAGATCGGAAAATCTATGGATTTCGGGATGGCGTTTGCGTTTAAAATAGAAGTCATAAATTCGCCGTTTTCGTTAACATGTACAATCGCACTAGGTAGACGAACCTTTTCTTTTTCCTGAGCCGTTAACAGGGCGTCAGTATTTTTTAGATTACAGGTTAATTTGAATATTTTCTCTGTGCGGGCATCGATAGAAATTTTATTGTGTATCTCATTTTTATTGATATTATTTGGGGTTGTAATAGCACCGACTTTGTGCAATGGAATCGTTTTAAAATTGGTTATTAATTTTTTTGATTTAAGATCGATTATGCATTCATAATGCTCAAGAAAATCAAGTCCTAAGATGCCATCAAAATCGATATCTAGATTATAAATATACACTTTATGTGGGTTACCTATCTCAAAAGGGACAAGGGTGGATTCAAATATAGACAATTTTTGATTTGTTATGCCCTGAATAGTAACGTTTTCTGCTAGCCTATGGGGAAATCTCTTAACGGTGTTTTCTTTAAAAATAGATATCCCTGCTCCGGTGTCGATTAAAGGTTTGAAGGTATTTGAAGCATCGTTAATATAGTACAGGTTCTTGGGATTAACAGTAAGAAATGGGTTCAAAGGAACGCTTGTTCCGGAAAGTTCACATTGGGGTCGAAATCGTCTAAATTCATTGTCTGAATCTGACTCTGTAGTTCCAACATCGGGTCGATCGATTTGGTAATGCTGTCCGGAGGGTGGTTCTTGTGAAGGGGAGATGGAAAATTTTGAAATTCTGAGCTATCAAATTTTTCAGAATGACTTGTAAAAGTTTGGTCGTTTTGAATACAGTATTCTTGGTTTTCGAAGTTACTATCATCTTGAGAATACTTGTAATATTGGGGTTCTTCGTAATATGGGTTATCATAATTTACGTGGTGAGCTCTCTGTTGGTTTGGGTAAAAATTTGAGTTTCTCTGCATGATAGGAGGACGGGATGCAGCTTGGTTTTGTTGGGCAGCTGCAGGAGGTCTATATTGAGATGAAAATGTGTTGGGTCTGTTTTGCTGAGAAAAATGAGGTTGGCTGGAAGAAGGAAGCTGTCTTTGGTAGTTTACGTTACCAGGTTGGGACATTGGTTGTGTACGGCATTCTGGAGCTATGTGTCCGGTGCGTCCACATTTATGACATTTTATAATTTGTGGTAAAGGTTTCCTAATCGGTTGAGGAGGTTTCGGAGAATTTGGTTTGTTTATTTTTTGGTTTTCAAAATAGGAGAGCTGTAATTCTCTTCTAATGCGGGAGTGGGCCTCTAAAAGGTCTCCCGGGTTTCCTGCACGAATGATTTGGCCTAGACGAGGTTCTAGTCCAGTTAAAAGCGTATTTAAACTCATTGTTTCAATTAATCTGCTTTGTGCAGCTTTTTGATCATTAGTGAGGTTAGAAGCTTTTTGAATACTCGAAAGCATTTTTGCATTTAAAACTTGTAACCGATTATAAAATGTAAGGGCGGACTCGCCGGGAACTTGACGGAGTCTTTGAAGATCCTGTATAAGAGACGATAAGTCCCTTGAGTCGCCAAGATGGAGATTTAAAAGTTGTTTAATTTCGGTATATGTTCCTGGATTTCTTGAATTTACTAATTGTGCGGCTCTTCCGTTAAGTTTATTTTTTATGTGAATCGTTAACAAGAGTCTTTGATCCGCTGTTGCCATTTTATAGGCACAATCGCACGCGTTTAAAAAGGTACCTAAGGAGATTTGATCGCCTTCAAATTCAGGCACTATAGAAAATATTTCGGATAGCCTGTAAGGCTCGATTTCTACTTCAGCACTTTGTGTTGTTTGCTGTGCAGCTGGCTGAGTTGGTTGGATTTGTTGAGAACGTGTTTCGGGCATTTTGTTAATTGCTTTAAATTTTTATAAAAATACAAATTAAAATTCTTTTTGAAAATAAAAACACAAAATATTAGGCTATTTTTCAAATTACAAAATTGGTAAATAAAGGTTTAGCTTTTCTTCAAATTCAGGGTAGAATATACGAAAATTAAAATCAGGGTAGAAAAATTACGTATAGACAATCGAACAGTAAAATAAAATAAAATACAACACTTAAAACGGGATAATTCAATGTCACTTACGTAAACAGGAGCATTGGTCGTCTTGTTCTCTTAGGACTGCCAGGGGTTTCACCAGGTGTTCCTTCCGCAGCTATCTTTGAGTGAGGACGCCTTGATATGGTTCTTTTCTTCGTTAAGGGATTTGCGATCCGCCGTCAACAGTTAGGTCTTCCTTGTTCTGCCGACGTTAGATGAATCCTACCGACTGCGCCAATTTGTTACACTTTTATTTCAAAAATTCACTTTTTAAACATATTATTTATTCACTTAAAAATACTTTGTATAATTGTAAAACTTAAACCGTATAATTTGAAACTTAAACTGACATAATAACAGTATCTGATATGAACTAACTTATATTTACAATTGGTGCTTAATTTATATGTTTTGAAATGATGAGGCAGCACCTTCAAGCTGTGAGAACTGCAACTCGAAAATACTGCTTGCAATGCATTCCTTGAAATGTTGAAATCGCCATATCCGTTCCCATGCGACTGAAGGTCAATGAATACACGTGGCTATAACGGATATAACATATATATATATATATATATATATATATATATATATATATATATATATCTATATATAAACATATATATATATATATATATATATATATATATATATATATATATATATAAATGAAAATTATCAGCACCCCGTGTAAACAGCATAAAAAAGTGATACTACTAGACAACACACTACCTTTTTTTAATGTTTTGCAGTTTTGCATAGTTTAAGATAGACTACAAAAAATGTTGTATTCCTTAGAAACAGAGTTGGATAGTTAGTAAGAGCGTCCACTGGGAAGCTTGCCGAGAGGGCCTCCAATGAGAGTGCCAAAAGATCATCGAAAGTCTCAACATGTATTTCATATCTATAGTTTTACCAAGGTACTAAATAGTCCTTTTTGCGCAGTTTAAAAAATAGATTTTCTTAAAACGTATCATCACTAGCCAATTGAAAATTTCATTCATGTTTAACCCTAAAAGTCAAATTTTATTTTGCAATGAAGATCTTGATTATTCTTGTACTCCACATTTGCATTGCAAATAAGAAGCGAGAAGGTATTGCATCACGCAACAAGTATATCAGTCGATTGATTTAGAGGATTCACGTTCTGCTTTAAGTACTTGGAAGTGAAAATGTAGGCTTAGATGAGATGGTTGTACTCCATATTTTTTTCGATAATTGACGTTTGACATGACAAAGCCAAAAATAAAGGTATCTCAGCTTGATTTGTACTTTTAACCAGTTTAATATCGTAATTATATTCATTAGATTCCTCAGACGATGGCTCAATATTTGGTTTGTTATCTGTTGGTTATTCTGTGGCTGGTTTATTCATATCTCTAACTTAGTTTCGTGCTCTACCTAATCTGTTTCCTGTTGCTGTACTATATTTAAATTTGGAGTAAATGAATGTAAATTGTAAGACGTATTTTGCATTTTTTCTTGTTGTGATGTATAGGTTTTTCAAGTTTTTCTTTTTCTGTATTGAGTTGTCTAATTCAAACTTATCAAAACTAATAGTACACATTATATTCTTTTAAGTTGAAAATTCATTATTTTGAGAGAAAATAAAGCTTAAATAAGAAAAATTCTATATTAACGTAAGAAGTTGGATCAGACGCCAACGCCCTTCCTACTATCCTTAAAGTTAATTCTACCAATTAGTTTCCATTGATTAGCGTACGAGCCTAATTTTACCAGCAGTAATTTACAAATAAAAATATTTTTTGGCTTTGTCGCTACCGAATAAATAAAATTACATAACTCAATATGTAAACTAGTCTGGCTATGGAATGTTTCGATACATATTATAAACAATATTATTTAAGCAATGACGCAATTTCTTATTTTTCGTTAAATAATATTGTTTATATTATGTATCGAAATATTCCGTGGAAAGAGTCAAATATACTATTCATTTTAGGATAAAAATGTATATTACTTCTCGAAGAAGTTAGGAAAATATAGTATCGAGCATTCAAAATGATCCAAAAATGCTCATCAAATTTAGCCTTCAAAGATTGTTGCCTCTGAGAAACCTCAATCGTTCATTTTGCTGTTGGACTAAAGAGTGTATGATATTTGGACGTTATTTTTTTTTTGTATTTACATAATTGCTCTATTTTTTGCATCGTCTCTGCAATTTTTTAAAATTATTTTGGGGTCTAGTAATGCAAATTTTAGCTAGTTAAAAAATAATGGCCTGCTTCCTAATTTTCCTGAGGACCGGCTTAAAAATAACTTATCTTCCTGGGTTACCATGTAGTTATTTGGTAATATTTTCCAAGTATCTTGATAAAGAAGAGTTTTATCACAAGTGAAGTTTCGGGTAGTATAAGAAACAGAGAATTTTCGTCGTAATGAAACTATCCTTTTTTGCAGGAAAAGTGAAATACCTTACAATTTATATAATATGAATAAAATTATTACCAAAAAATCATATACGAGGATGTATTAATTTCTAGTTAGCCTTGGTAACTTGGGATGCATCAACGAAAATGTGTTGTCATAGCAACAAATTACGGGTTAATAAGAGTGTCAGTGCAAAGTTTCACGTCAAAAAGTTTAGGCGTCACCAAACAAGAAATTCGGATTATTACTTCTTTCTTAAGTAAAATAATTTCGAAGGTTGAAAATTTTCTTCTTTTCTTTGCAGACCAAGAAGTAGCTTTCTTTCAAAGTCTTAGTGGCACTTTATTGTCGCTGTAAAACCAGTGTTGAGTTAAAGTGGAAATATGTAGAATAAAAATATATTTTCAATTCTAAATTTGTATTGTTTCTGCAGTAGGCTAAGAATATATCAACATCCCCTCGTAGATATATGTATAAACTATGTTATCTGTATTTTTTTATTATATTAATTAACGTATACGACGGCACGAGATATGTATCCCTCTTTGGGCCAAGGGCGTTGACACGCGTTCCGAAATGTGGGTCACGAGACCTTAAAACGGGCCAGGGCAGCGGGCAAGGTCGGATCCGATCGGCCCCACCTTGACATTTCAGGGCCCATCCGAAATCGCGGAGGGCGAAGTGAAGGACATCGAGGTCTGCGAAAGGAAAGAGGGTTAAAAGGATGACTACATGAACAAGTGCGTGCCCCAGATATAGGCCGTATATTTGACCTTGTGCTGATTTGCCAAAATAATTAGGGTAAGTGGGGACGACGGGATTAAAGGGAAGGATCTTCGGTAGATTCGGGGACTGCGTAGGAGCTTATACGGTGTGTCTCAGATAGGTGGGTAATATTTTAGACGCAAAGAAACCGAAGCATATGTTTGCCGTATTTTCAAACTTAAAATAACGGACTGATTAGTTATTTATGGTTTTAGTGTGTTATGATGAATATAAGTCACGCGAGAAAAGTTTATTGAGCAGGGACGTCAGGCCGAGTAGCTTACAAAATTTTATCTATCCAAAAACCGCAAATAATATATCTGAAAATATTTTGACTCAATAATTTATTGCGTCCGATACTAGAGCCTTGGTTTAATTTATATTTATAATATGACCAGTGGTATGTTGGTGTTCAGCTACAGCAGATTGAACAATTTGTTTCTTCTTAATACATGGTTCATGTTCATAAAGTCTAGTTGATATTGGGAGGCCTGTTTCTGTCACATACTCTCTTCACAGAAGCAGCAGCAATTTTATATACTTGTTCTGTTTGAAAAGGAACAATATCTTTCATGGATCGCAAGCATTGTCCAATCTTCTTATGTGTAGTGAAGATTGTACATATGTTAGACCGTCAAGGTAATCGACCTCTTTTATCTGTAGTGCCATGTATGTAGGGAAGAGCAACACTACCTAAGGGTGGCTTCTTATGATTCCCTTTTCGTGGATTCGGATTACTATATCTTTTAATTGAGCGCGTAATATTTTTAATACAATAGTCATCCCCTCTCAGAGCTTCGGTTAGTTTGATATTTCCAATGTTACAGAATCTTGATCAGAACCAAAATGGCTAATGAGTTAGTAACCGATTTTTTTTGGACTTGGTGGTGGGAATTTGCATTTAAGTATCTATTTGTATGCGTCGGTTTTCTATACACAGAATGTCCTAAAGTACCATTTTCTTTCCTTTGAACAAATACATCTAAAAAGATAATCGTTCCATTAGATTCAATTTCCACTGAAAACCTAATATTATGATGTTGATTAAGGTGGTCCAGAAATATGAGGAGATTATCCTGTCCATGGGGCCAAGCAACAAAAGTATCACCTACGTAGCTGAACGAGTGTTTTGCTGTTAGTAGAGCGGATGTTAGAGCAATATCCTCAAAGGCTTTCGTACAGATATTAGCTACCACAGGTTACAGAGGTGATCCTATAGCTACCCTTGAAGTTTGTTTATAAAAAGATCCCTAAAAATGAAATAAATATACGTAAGACAGGGCTAAAAATTACGTTCTTATCAAGATTATTGTGATCTAATATGTCTGATATAATAGAAATTGAGTCGTTGACAGAAACATTTGTGTATAGTGATTCTACATTAAAACTGACCAAAATATCTTCGGGATCCAACTGGATTGCTTTAAGTTTTTCCACGAAATATGCAGAGTTTCTTATAAAATAACCTGTTTTCCAGTAACTGAATTAAGAAAATTGGAAAGATATTTAGCTAATTTGTAGGTTGGCTACTCTGTTGCACTGACGATTGGTCGACGTGGTACATTATCGTTGTGTATCTCGGGAATACCGTAGAACCTGGGAATCTTGGAGCTGCTTGTTTTTAATGATTTTTTTCTCCGCTAGTGATAGACTGGATGCATAAATCAGATTGGTGATGCGTCTTTCTTTCTCTTCTATTTGTAGATAAATTGGGTCTGCCTGCATGACTCTACAGGTGTTGTCCAAAATTTAAGTTACTTTTTCAATGTATTTCGTTCTGTCCATGACGACTGTGGCGTTGCCTTTATTTGCTGGAAAAATTAGAATTATTGGATTTTCAGTTAAGGTCTTCATCGCTGTTTTTTCGCCTACGGAAAGATCTCACTTCGGTGGTTTTGAATTTTTAATGATTTTTGCTGCCTCATATCTGACTTCATCGGCTTGCCCCTCTGGAAATCTTCTGTTTGCGGCTTCAACGGAAGATAATATATCTTCTACGGGAATGCTACTCGATGATATTGCGAAATGTTGGTTTATTCTGCTTCGAGTTGAATGAAATCTAGAATCTAGAGATCAGAATCTTGGAACTTGAAACTAATATCCTTTAAAGTGTGATGATTCATTAAAATTGTTTTTAACAATAACACAATTTTCACTTTCTAATTCTGTCCACCAAAGCTATCGGACCACAAAATTCAACCCCTTTTCTTTAAGTGCAACTTTATATACTTTTTATTATTATTTTGTGGCGATTTCACTGGATTTTTTCCGTTCAGGAGTACTTCAAACTTCTTTTGTGGTTAGGTATAACTTCTTGATGGATTGTTTCCGCCTGTGCTTTAGTGATGTTGTCTAAAGTTGTAAATATGGTTCCTTCAAGTCTAAAAGCTAATTTCAGGTGAACTTCTGTAGTTTACAGAAGCTTTCAAGGCTTTGGTCAATTAAGAAATCATAGTTCTTGTTTTTAGACCGTGTTAAATTGACATTACTACCCTACGTTTCGCTTTTGATTGTACGAGGCATCTTCAGGGATCTTAACTTCATGATATCTTCAACACTGAGTGAGCTCGGAGAGATTCAGACGAAACGTCGAGTAGTAATTTCAATTTGACAGGGTCTAATCCCAAGAACCATGATAATTGACCAATGCCGTTCTTTGTATGTTTTTTAATTACCTGAGTTCAATTAAACTTTGCGAACTGTTTATTTAGAAAATTATACCAAATTTTACGGTTTGAAGAAAAAAATAATATACTCGTACTGTCTGTTTCACTTAAGATCCTAAACGTCGTTCGTTTTCTAGAAAATTAATGGGGATATGAAAGTTTATAAAAAGCATTTATTTGATAAGGTAATTGTTTACGGCTAAAATAAAAACCACTTGTAGGCGTAACACCAAGAAAAAACTACTTTAAAAAAGTCCGAAATTTACGTCGGACTTTTTGGTTATTTGCGCCAAATGTATTGCTGTATTTGTTTCTGCGACATAGGATGTCTTTTAGTAAAATAATGTTTTATTAGTTAAAAAATGGACACTCTGTTGATTGTTTTAAATGTCAATGATACCGTTTTATAGATGATAACAAAGGTAATATTTATTCCGATTTCCGTCGAATTATTTTTAAAAATGAGTATAAATTTAAAAAACTAAAAAAAAATTGCCACCTATTAACTAATAATTAACACTATATTATTGTTTATTTTGAACGACCTAGCCTTTTTTTATAACTTCATGGCTCTCAGTTTTGTCCAGATAAAAAAATTAGTCTATTAGAATTTTGAAATAGTTTCCAAATATTCGTTTCTCCACTTAACTAGTCTGATATCTTCCATTATATTTTCTCGTTTGTCAATTGCCTTATATTTAAAACCACGTTTTTTGTAAGAATCTTCACAAAGTGGTTCTAGAAAAGTCGAGAATTTCTTTTCTTTTTAGTTCTTTTTTCATAGTATCCAAAAAAATCGGTAAATTTCCGATTTACCCGGAACTTTCCTTGTTATGAATATTCACTTTTATTAGAAATAGTGAAGTGGAGCCCAATTTAGTTGGGTACCTAGTCTTATCAAATATTCATAATGAGCACAGTTTTGTTCCACCGTATTGAATTCCTACCAATATTTTACCAGTTTCTACCACATATGCCACACTTGATATTTGGATATAATTTAAAATAATTTGAATAAATAGTTTATAAATTGACACACACCGCCATCTTTTTCCGTCATGTTGAATTCGTACCAGTTTATGCCTATATCACATTAAATTTTTCTGCAAAATTTAAAGTCGATTGAATAAGTTTCTTTTACGTTGATTTTTTTAAAAAAATATTTGGCCGTCATTTTGTTCCGCCATCTTAAATTCGTACCACAATCTTTATCTCTATATCAAACTTAATGCTTGCACAGAATTTGAAACTAATTTAATAAATATTTTTTCAGATTGATTCTTATTAGGCCGCTGTTGTTTTGCTATGTTATATTCATATCAAAATGTTGCCAGTTTATGCCTATGTAGCACTTGATTTTTGTGAAAAATTTGAGAAAATTTGATTATTAGTTTTTTAGTAATAATTTATTTAACGTTTCACTAGGCCGCCCTCTTGGACCGGCATATTGGATTTTTACCAAAATATTACCATGTCATCCCCATATCACCCTTAATTTTTAATTAAAATCTGAAGTCACCCTGATGAGTAGTTTTTAAGCTGGCAGACCGACAGGCAAACCGACAGACGAACCGGCAAAATTGATAAAACACATTTTTTTGTATTTAGGGACGCTAAAACCTAAAAATATGTAAAACCTGAGGGAGTGATTTTTTTCAGGATTACAAAATATTTTATTTGAGCTGCCATTTTTTCATCCGTCTTGGATTCGTACCAAAATTTTACCAGTTGATTCCTACATAACACTTGATTTTTGTGCAAAATTTGAGATAAAGTTGATAATCATTTTTTTTTATAATACTTTTTTAACATTTCACTAAGCCGCCATTTTGTTTTTACATACTGTATTTTTACCAAAATGCTACTGGGTCACTTCCTATATAACCCCCAATTTTTGGCCAAAATTTGAAGTCAATCTTGTTAGTTTTTTTTAGCAATGTGTCACAAGACAGTGCGACAGACATACAGACAGACCGACGGAATTGACAGAACATGTTTTTCTGCATCTAGGGACCCTGAAACGTAAAGATCTGAAAAGCAAAAATTATTTAGCCGCCATTTTGTGCCTTATCTTGAATTCTTAAAGAAAATTTGAAATTAGTCTAATAAGTAATATGCTTTTTTTTAGGCCGATTTGATAAAACATATTTTTTGGGATCTAGGGATGCTAAAACCTGAAGAAATGTAACCCTTGGGCGGGTGATTTTTTCATGATTACACATATTTTATTTGGCTGCCATTTTATTCCGCCACCTTGATTTAGTGCCACAATGTTACTAATTCATCTCTAGACCACAATAAAATTAGTTATGGCACACAAATTGAAATCTGTCGATTAAGTAGTTTTTTCAGACTGAACTTTTAAATATTTTATTAGGCCGCCATCTTGAAATCACTTTCACAGTTGATTTCTACTTAGTACTTGATTTTTGTGCAAAATTTGAGATAAATTGGATTTATAGATTTTAACTAGTAATTTTTTTTAACATTTCGCTAGGCTGCTATTTTGTTTTGCTACATTTTTACCAAGTCATCCCCATATGACCCTTCATTTTTGACCGACATTTGAAAACAATCAGTTAAGTAGTTTTTTGCTACGCCGCGACTGACAGACAGACAAACAGATACACAAACTAATAAGCAGACCGACGGAATTGAGACAACATGTTTTTCTCCATCTAGGGACCCTGTAACGTAAAGATCTGAAAAAGTCTTGGAAGGTGATTTTTTCACAATCACAATACTTCCCTTTTAGGAGGGAAGTAAAAAGTATAATTTTAATAGGTCCACATATTGTATATCACCTTTCTAGACTATAAATGGTCGTTCTGGATATTTTGATTACAAATAGAGTATTTTTAATTTCACTTATCCAACACATTTTTTTTAAGTCATAAGCCCTAACACATGAACCTGTGGTGGAAGATAGATCAAATCAAGTTAGCATCATCAGCTGGTGATATAAACTATATCACCTGCTGATGATGCTAACTTGGTTAGCGAAACGAGCGTCCAGAACGCAACAAGTTGAGGTGTAGTGTGGTTAGAACTCTTGTATTTTGATAGTCATAGCGTTTAAAATTATTGTTTAAAAAATGTATTTGCTCCTGAACTGCCTGGAATATTATTAGTATTTTTCACATCCACGTTTTGTAAATTCGCCTCTATTTCAATATTTCCAATTAAAATACAGTCTTGTGAAAGCCACGTATCTGTGCGAGGTAAAATTAGGGCGATCGTATCGGAGGAATGCAAAAGAGTTCGAATTATGCTAATGAGGCACTTAAAGGTAACATTGGACCAGAAGGAACATTGTTTTTTGGTTTTAAGTCAGTCCGCATTAATTTGAAACACACTATACTTACCTTGAACATTCTGTAGAGAGTACAGCATGACAAATACTTTCCTGTGTAAAAAAGAGAAAATAACTTCATTGAATATGTTAGAGAATGCAAATTTTATTGATTTAAGGACGTTTGTTTGGTAAATCGAGGAGACTATTTTATTTATCAATCAAAGTTGCACTAGTGGTCAGTTAGTTATTAATGTATTGAGCAGAGATGGTGACATTAATGAAACAACTAAAACCGAAACAAAAAAAAATAAGTATAAAAATTGTTACACAAATAGAAATTGCGTTGCTGACGTATAATTATAGGTGTAATTTTATTATTTTTATTTTTTCTTGCAATTTTGGCTTGTTACTGATAAGCCAAAACAATGTATTATTTTTAATGGACGGGTAAGCTACATGTTTCATTTTTATCTAATTAGTCTCAAGTAAAAAGGTGCAATTTTAGTTAAAGGTGAAAAGCAAATGATTCATACCTGTAGTAGTGGATAAACAACTACCAGAGAGTCCAATTTATCTAGGTTGAATCAAATAGTTTTTATTAAAAGTTAAAACCAACAATTTAACTTCTCTATACGGATTTTACGGAAAGTATTGTATGACAGAAGTGGCTCAGAATAAATATATTATTTTAACCCAATATTTAACTTCTAAGAGACCAAATGAAACCCGAATATTTTTAGCTGTAACTTGGTTTCCTAATATTTTGTTAGGTAGGTATTGACTGGATGGCAATCACACCCTGAGTATGATGTGTGTATGCAACCACACGTGGCTTAACTCTGTTTGGCGCCATATCAGGAGACTTTTGCTGAAAATCGGTCGTTGGCTCATTGAACCCTCCGTAGCAGGGAGGAGTTATTATTCTGGATACTCTTTCGTACCAACAGCCGTTGAGATCAATGGCGCAGCACATCTCTAGTACAAGAGTAGGGCTCATAGAAACTGGGATTGACCAAACATGGTATTTAGGTTATCACTTCATAGTGGTGCCCCGAAACGAGATGAGATTAAGGGTTTATCTCGTCTCGTACCTACTTTGGATAATCGCGTCTCGTCTCGATTTCGAAATTTTGACTTAAAGTACGTTAATATCTACGGTTAAAAGTTAAATGATAGTTACTGAAGATGAAATTTTAACAATAAATAATCACATAATACTGTGGTTTAAGAAAAGTTTATTTAAACTACTTATCATTACAATAATTAATAAAGATTAAGTTTAACAGTTCAAGTTAATACACAGCTATTGGTATGTGTTCTTCTATGCGGCGCAATTTAGTTCTGATCTTGAGGAATATTCTGATAAACTCTTTTCTTCAATTGATCTAGATTTTGGGCCTCCCATTCATTGTCGTATATCTTTCTTGTTAGTAGTGTCCAACAGATTGGTCTCGCCTGGGTTATCTTAGGAGTTGTCTTCATGGGGATAAATATTACGTTATTTATCAGTAACCACTGTGTGGTTGTAAGGGCATAGTGGTATAAAGCTAGGTCAGGCTAAAACATTATCTCGTTATAGTATGATGTAAATTAAAAGAATCAAGTAACTTCGGAAGGCAATTTTGTGCATAAACATTAGTACCAACCGCTTAACCTCTAACACGCCCAACATACGACCTGGAAACGCCCTTGCTCTGAATTTTACATTGTCAAGACTGTCATTAAAATTATCTGTATTATCCCAGGCATTTTATAAAGTATTTTTCATCGTTCATAATTATCATTTTATTATTAGTGAAGTGCCAGTAAAGAACGGCCATTTTTTTTAGTTGAATAACGTTATATTTGAGACATTTCCTTCATTCTCGATATTTTAGAATATTTATTGGCAGTTCGCGACTAACAGTCGTTCGAGAGATGTGGCAACTTGAACTAGTCTGTTGGCTTGAACTGCGGACAGTTTCCGTGTTAGGCTACTTTTCCGTAAATTAGAACACGGTATTCCTTCTTCACATTCACAAATTGTTTGATACAATTGCTGACAACGAAATATCTAAGATAGCAAAGTGCAAAACAATTTTGCAAAACTGATGCCCTTTAGTTTATATGGGACTTCATGACATGAAAAATAGCAGTTTTCAACTGTCCATAACCCAAAATTGTTAGTACATTTTAAAAATAAAATTATATACACCATGTTTCATTTAAATAAAGACAGTTCAATTTGTGCTCGGAAAAACGAATCCTTCTGTGGATATAAAAACAGCAAGTAAGGAATATTTCTTTTTAATAATACAAAATTAACTTTTGTATCTAAGATTTTTTCTATTTTTTATAATTTCTGAGATAAAGTAATGCCTTCGGATAAACGAACCACTCAGACTTTTTTCTTTAGTTTTAAATTGTTTTAGTACTGTTAAATTTTTAGAGATATTTTAAAACATTACTACCCCTGTTAAACTAACAATTGTTTTCCGTCTAAAAACCATCATATTTGCTAGACAAATAAAGCAAGGTTTCCAAATAAGAAACTGTTAAAAAAGTTTTTTAAACGTTAAACTAAAAATCGCCTGGTGGAGTATTGTCTGACTTTTAAATTTCCCCAATGCGAAATTTTTAGTTATAATACAATACCCTTATAAAAATTACCAAAAATTCTGAAAAAAAAGAAAACACTTGCTTTTAATTTTTATGTACAACTGCCCCTTATGGCAATTTTCTCGCTTATCTTCAGGGCTTAAAGACACAACCTAGAATATTTATGATCACCAAGCAAATACTCAATTAATGAAACAATGATTATGATCATTTTTTAGCAAATCCTGGTGGTTTAGAAAAAACTATAAAACTTCTGTAATTAATATTTTTTCTATCTTTCTAAATAAAACTTGGAGACCCAAAAATTGCTATTATGAGGCTCAAAACCAATATTTAAATATAATATCATCAAAAAATATAAGAACACTGATGTACTAAGAACAGTTCCAAACTCGGTCAAATTTTTCGATGAAAAGTTTTAGTAAATTAAATCCAAAAAAATTTGTTGATGCAATAATATCCTTTGGCAGAATTAGAAAGAGGTATGTAATTATATGTGTAAGTTGATGGTTTCTTTTACTGAAAGTAAAAAAAGTGTAAGGTAAAGTATTTTCGTCTCGTCTCGAGTGTCGAGATTGAATGGTGCTGAGGCAACACGAGATTAGGTCAAGACGAGACGACAGTACAAATTGTCTCGTTTCACGGCATACATCACTATCACTTAGTTCAACACTTTATTCGTGGTTGAGACCGTTAGTCTATCCGCTTCTGACTTTAAGGAATTGAAGAAGAATAATCCTGTTATTCTTATATTATTATTGATAGCCGTTGAGATTCACAGCGACGTTGATGGCGCTCTTACCTCAAGTATCATTAATTGAACTAAAACTCTTAGTTCACCAGTTATGTTTTGCTTATGTCCCTGTCATATTTATAATCATGACATTTAAAGAAATTATTTGTCCCATTGTTGTATATATCAGCTTGAACCTCTGACCCTCAAGTTAGGTCTTATCTGAATTTTAACATATTCAGTGATTAGGGATGTAACCCATATATTCACTAGAAAGGTTTAGGAGTTAGACCACATATAATTGCAGTTGCAATTTAAACTGTTAGTTCACCAGTTACGTTTTATTTATGTCACTGATATTTTGTGATTGTAACATTTCGAAAAATTATTTCTGTCAGTTTCTTATGTCGTTTTAAACATATACTTGTCAAGTTATATCCTGTCCAAATTCAAACCTCTTTGATGTTAAAATGTTGGGTCCGTAACAGGTATACGACATTTTTAATAAAGACAATCTTCTAACCCCAATCAAGAGCAGAAGATCTGTTTATTCCCGATTTTTAAGATAAATTTCCTTATGCTACATGTAGGCACTATCAGTAGCTTTGATTCAATTTAGTTACCATCAGTAGTGACGACTTTCTTGACCTTCCTTGAACTTATTTCCATTAAAATTGATTTTGCTGATTAGCCGTATAGTCAAGCAGAGATTCTTTAGAGTATTGCAAATAGTCCTTTTCTTATGAAACTATCGTTTGAGATGGAACTTCATTACATTGACATCAGCTCCTAGGAAACAAATTTCATTAACGATTCTCCTTCATTTTATCTATATTAAATATACGTCAAGTTCTGTCATTTATATTATTGAGTCTTAGTCAATAATTATTATAAAGTGAATGCTGTCTTGATAATATAGTGCCTTGTTATGATCTTTTCGCAGGATCCTTTTACCTATAGATTAGCATATGTGAAATCATTGATTGCTCTATGGTTTCAACTGAATTTTTTTGAGATTTCAAACTTTTAAGGTGAGTCAAATTTTGGTAAAATCATATTATTTTTGTTGTTCTTAATATCTAGCTAAGACTATGTCCGGGGTACACAGAGAGTGTAAGAGATTATAAACTAAACCCAACTTAACAAAATGGTAACGAGGTCCTTTCAGCAAAAACATAATCTTCGCCGAGCTTGATAACAACCCCAACTTTGTTAATGAAGTATTCGTATCCAGATTTTTCACATGAAAGCTTGTAATTTGGTCATCTGGGGTTGTAGAAATATCTTGAACAATATTTGCAAAATACCTAAAACTTTTTAACAAAAGAAGTTATATTACACTGTAGTCGCTATGATTCCCTGGTCGTTGCCTGTCTGTAACGTCTGATTGGTCGTTACGGCATGCAGGCTTGAGGGATTTTAGGTTGGCCATAGCAGTGGGGAGGTTTGTAGTGTTTTGACCTCAAATTATCGGTTGAATGTCTACTATATTTTCTTTTTTTACGGCCATTGTAAAATCCTTCGGGAGAGGTCGATAGTTTCCGTTTCTAGATTCTCATTTTAGCTACTGTTGCATTTATTTTGAACTTCTAGATTTTCTTTCTTTGTAGTTTTCTACTCCTAACACTCGACAGGTTCGTTATCAGAAATAACGACAAATTAGAATTTGATATTTATAGAAAATTTACTAATACTGATAGGTATATAACATCCGACTTATTTCATTGCCGTCAACACAAAATGGCAGCATTTCATTTTTCAACTCACAGGTTAGTCAATTTTCTAATAAGTAAAGAACGTTTTAACAACGAAATGAATCGAATTAAAAATATAGCTAAATTAATGGATATAATGATAATTTAATACAGGCACCAAATAGTAATAAATACTCTTACATTAAATTAAAAATGTATCTAATAATAGATTATTGGATGCATTTAAGAGGACAGTGATAGTTAAATGTGGTAAGAAAGCACTAAATAAAGACAGAGGGCCTATTCCCTATAGTCCCCTCTATTGTTTACTTGACAACGGTGCAGTTGCGTGCAACCAGGTGTGAGCACATTTAAGTTACTTTAGTTTATATCATCTGCTGATGATGCTACCTTGGTTAGCGAAACGCGCGTCCAGAACGTAACAAGTTGTGGTGTAGTGTGGCTTGAACTCTTGTATTTTGATCTTGTAGTTTTTAGTACGGAGTTAAATATGTCAAGAACGGACATTTAGTTCATTTGCCAAGAAGTTGATCTTCTTAAGAGCGTCTTCAAAACAAATATTCACAGTCATGCTTTAATGGATGGTGATGGTCTAAACGGAGCTTTACTGACATTTCCTATTCCAGTTATCCTTCGTGTATTTCCTGTAGTATCGTGTGACACATCCCTGGTTAGTTATAATTTTCACATAACGCTTAATGTTTTTTAAATTCCGGGTTTCTGTTATTAGATAGACGTCAATATTCATTAACTTAACTAATTCGTTAATATAAAGTTCACATAAAAATATATTGCAACTATAGCATAATTTTTAAAATATACATTAATTTTAAACCTTCAAAGGTTAACCTATTTTTAAGATATTTTTATAACATTTTTCGAGGAAAGTGGTCAACAACTAAACTAATAATTATACATTTTCGCTAGACCACGGTAGTTCTGATAATATACTCAAACACGCTTAAGTATACCTAATTGCACATTTGTCGTGTGTTTGCCATTTTAATTAAGCGGTATTATTTTGTCACGTTTCCGACCATTAAGGTAAATTGTAGTTTAAATGTCGGTATTTATTTTCTTTTTTTATGAACCCATACCGATTTGCGTCATTCGCACATACCGGTAGCAAATATTCGATAAAACATTAAACCAAACACAAATTATAATAATTATGGCATAATTCTATTTCTGTGTTTAACATTTATGCGTGTTTTACTAGGTATTTGCGTAGATTGGGAAGAATAATTTGATAACGGCAAATAATGTACTTAGTTCAATTTAAAATTTAAATAACACCGGGAAACAAATTTCAACTTTTTTTTTGTTTCTTGAACAAAACCGATTTTTTGGATTGGACTACACCCAAATAACTAAAAAATACCTATTAAGGAATTTAATTGGATCGCAAAAATAAACCTGAATTATTTGCTACAAAATTTTAATTGATAGGCATAAACAATGAACATACAAAATACAGATAACAATATATTGTTGGTTCAACAAAAGCAATTAAATAGCACATTTTTATCATTGAATCTTACATTTTGCGCTTCTTAGCCTGCCTTTTGAAAGCAGCTTCTGGGGCATCTTTCGTAAAAGTCCAGCAGTAGTTGGGTAACGTCTCACAGTTCCATTTTCCCTGATACCTTTTTTCCATGTATCAAATATTCTGGTGGAACCTTTCACCGTGCTATTCACTTACAGGACCACAATTTTGCGAAAAGTAATCCTGATGAAAATCCAGGAAATTAATTTTCAACGATATATTACACCCTAGGTTTTGGTAACACATAAGAAGTTATGCAATCAGGTCTTTATAATTTAGAGTCACTGATTCTAGGGAACTTTTCTTTTAAATAACTGAAAGCGCGGCCTTATATGTCCATGGCCTGTACAAGTTTTTTATAAGTCTCACTTTTTTTGTGAAATGGCGGTAATAAACTCAAAAGACTCTCTCGGTGGCCAAATTTTCTTTCTGTAGTGATCCGATCGTGCTCGACTGTTCCATTCGCAGAGGAAGCAGCAGTATTTTGGTATAACGTAGCTACATTTCAAGCAAAATCGCCACAACTTTTAAATCCCCACAAATGTTTCATTTATATCTTTCATATCGTATGGTCTCCAGTAACAATTTCAAATTGCCATACCTTTCTTTCATGTGGACTGCATAACCAATTGAGACTGAATGCAACTTGTTTCCATTTTGGAGTAACACAGCTTTGAAATGTACTTTTGAGGAATCAATTAAAAGTCTCCAGTCTTTCGGATTTTAATCCAGATTTAAAGGTGCAATTAGTCCATCAATGTCCCTATAGCCTAGTGAATTGTTTGCCATGTTAAAAAATGGTGTAAGGTTTTTCTGACGGCTTCGGTACACATAAACTTTGACTTCATCTTGAAATAAATTCCATGGTTGCAACCGAGAGGCCAATAGTTCTGCTTTTTTCTTGGGCAATTCTAAATCCTTTATAAGGTCACCTAATTCACTTTGACTTATTTTGTGAGGCTTTTTACTGGGAAGTTCACAGACAAAATCAGAGTCTTGCGAGGTTACTGGGCTGGCGACATTTTCCGGTACACTACCGTTTGAATCCGTTTGATCCTCAGATCAGAATCAAGGGTATATTCCTGAGGAGAAATAGGTACAGGTAATTCGTCACTGTGAGGCACCGGGCGAATGGCGAATTGTAAATTTGGATACTGTATCGCAGACCTTTTTGTCTCCGAAAAGCCTTTTTTGATGGGAAGTGTCAAGCAAAAGTAACAGTAATATGGTCCTTCGGTTCTCGCCAGAGCATAGGAACAGTGAAGGGCATCTTACCTTTTTTTTCACTTAGCCAGCCGCAAATGTTGGACGCAAATTTGTAACAGCAGTTATGGGAAGCCCAATTTTGCAGCCAAAATACAAGTGGTAAGTCTTTTTTATTAAAGGGCTAAGAGTACGTTTTTGTTTCACAAAAGTCTCTTCACCATATAACAAAAATGATAGGGGCTTAGTTACACAAATTACCGACATTTTGCTCGAAACTCTACAATTTCTCAAATACGAACAGCTTTCGATCAACTGGTGGTTGAAATACCACTAACTGACAATTTAGGTTTTATGTTATATGTGTGTAATGTAATGTATATGTAATCCAATAATTTATTTCAATTTTTTAAGGTTTTTAATTCATTTATTATTATTATTAGTATTCATTTTTTAAAACAAAATTTACGTAGTCTTTAGCGCTCTATCCTTATTTAACACTGGATTTTTGTGGAAAATTTGAAGTTCTACATTAGAATTTTCTCTAGTCACTAGTAGGCTTTTGTTTTTGTTTAATTTCTATATCTGAGATTATATTTATTTTTTGACTTTTAAGTCGTTTAGGAATATGTTTTTGTTAGAGATTGTGCTTAAAATTTTATCGAGATCTCCGCTTGGTAGTTGTAGTATTTCATCATAATAAAAATTTGGTAGTAGGGGTATTTGGTCGTCTTCGATAGGGTTAATTTGAATTCGAGAGAGTTAGTTTGCTTTTGTGTTCTGTTTGCTTTTTTTGTAAATAATCTCGTAGTTATACTCTTCTTATTTTAGGAGCCATAAAGTGCCGGTTTAAGGTAGTTTGCCGCCCGGTGCTAGAAAAATGCAACGTCCCATGCCCGGTAAAGGCATCATGAGTAGAATAATTGGGAAGTTTCAAAATGTAAAACAATTTCAATGACATGAATAAGATTATTACTTTTGCAAATGTCTAATACAGATTTAATAAAGATTAAAAGATAAATTTATAAAAAAAAATAAAATACATTTTTTATCTTGTAACGCGCTTTTTCTGATTGGTCAGGTTTTCAGGCAACATTTTTAATCGGCCTTGGTACCTACGAAAATCCGTGACTCCAAATTAGATTCATGGCAAGCTTTATTTTCGTCATTGCTGGTACTTGGACCAGCCCGCCCCTAAAATATTGCCGCCCGGTGCTACAGCACCCAAAAGACTACTGGATAAACTGGCACTTGCCATCGCACTAGTTTGGAGTTAGGCTCTTTGAGAATAGCCATTGAAGAGGTTTATCATCTGTGATTATGGCGCAAAGTATGGCTAGCAATTCTTTTTCAGTAGTACTGTAATTAAGTCCCAAATGGTTAAGAGTACGTGAAGCATAAGTTATAGATAAGTGCTGACCTTCCGATAAGACGGCTTCCTAGCATAGTTCGAGGCTTCGGTTGCGAGATTGAAAGGTGGTGAAAAATCAGGATGTTGATAAAATCATTCATAAGGATATTTTTTTTTAGACAATTTGTTAGGGGTCTTGCCATGTGGGAAAAATATAATAATGTTCAAATGCCCAGAATAGCATATTTGCAACAAGTTTAGGACTCTTTGCACACGAGTGTGAGGTTTGTGCACGAGCCGCAAGTGCTACAAGTCACACGAGTGTGTAAAGAGTTATTTTCAAAATGACTGCAGAAAATAAAAATAAAAATACAATTTTGATTATTTTTATTCTTTCAACTTTGACAAGACTGTGAGAAATTTTTTCAAACACCGTGTGAAAACTTTTCACACGCTTATGTCAAAATGAAATGACGAATAATATGAGCTTGAACCGAAATTCTATTCACAAATCTTAGAAGGCTATGGCAGCAAATATTTCCCATAAGCAAGCTGTCAAACCAATAATTGTTGCAGAAGGTTTACACAATTTCTTATATTTAAAATGGAAAAAATTAATAAGTACGGCTTTTGTAAATTTTGCGAAAGTGTCGAAGAAATAGAGAAACAATACCGTAAATTGCCACTTTTAAAATATTTAGTAAAGGAAGCTGGTATAGAACTACTGGAGGAGAACCTGTTTAAGAAGATACAAGAAACCCTTCTTGATAACCAACCATCGTTGAACCGTTTGGGGAATACAAAAAGAAATAAAGTAGTGTCAAAATACTATTTATACGTTCTCAAACATCGAAATTTTGTGATCAATACTAGCGAAGTGCCGAGTCCTATCTATTCACCTATGCGACGAGAAGATGAGTATCAAGAATACCATGAAATATAACATAATTTATTAAAAATATAATTAGTAATATATCTGCTGTTATTTTTCAATTCTGTGTTGGATTTATTTGAGAACATTGAGAAATTCAAATTCACACTCAACACTTTGAAATTGATGATGCATATGTTCCCCGATAAGGTAAAAATGAAACAGGACTCGTTAGCTCGGTTGGTTAATACGTTGTCACGGTAAGTCCTGGGTTCAAATTTCAGTCGAGGCGAATTATTTTTCATAAAATTTTAAAAATATTGCCTGCACGGCGCCAAACCTGTTTTATATTTCAAAAACAGTAACATATTTTTTTGCAATATTTTATGTGTTAGTGTTTTAAAAATGTATTAAAACTACATTTCCTAAAATTGTAGTAACTTCGTGGAGGTTATAGGGAGTATATACTGTTATAAAATTTGCTATTTATTTAGTAACTCAAATTTATTCAAGATCAGTTGTAAATTCAGCATTTTTCTAATCTAACATGAAACGTTTTATTTTACTAAAAGTTGATAGAAAATAAAATTTCCTATTACTTTAGTAACATAAAGTTATTCAAGATCACTAATTCAACATGTTTCTAATTCGACATGGAATGTTTTATTTTACTAAAATCCAAGCTTAATATATTTTTAATATTAATTTGATAAAGGATAAAAGAAGACGTGCAAATTTCATATGAAAATAAAATGTCCTATTAATTTAGTAACACAAATTTATTCAAGATCACTAATTCAACATTTTTGTAATCCGGTAAAGAATGCTTTATTTTACTAAAATCCAAGGAAAATATATTTTTAAAATACAATTGATAAAGGATAAAAACGATAAGCTTTTACGTACGTCACATCAAATTTTATATGAAAATCCAATTTTCTATTATTTTAGTAAGACAAAGGTATTTAAGATAACTAATTTAACATATTTTTAATCCGATATGGAATGTTTTTTTTACGATAATGCAAGCAATATATATTTTTTTTAAGAATAATTTGATAAAGGATATAGAAACGACATGCTTTTACCAACGTCACATCAAATTACGTATTAAAATGAAATATCCTATCATTTTAGTAACACAAATTTATTTAAAATCACTAATTTTCTGTTTCTAATCCGTAATGGAATGTTTTGTTTTACTAAAATTTAAGGAATTCATATTATTTTTCAGATTAATTTTATAAAGGATAAAAACAACATTCTTCTACGTACGTCCCATCAAATTTCATATGAAAATTAAATTTCCTATTATTTTTGTAACAAAAATTTATTTAGGATCACTAATTTAACTTGTTTCTAATCCGATATGGAATGTTTTATTTTACTAAAATCCAAACAATATATATATTTTTTAAGACTAATTTGATAAAGGATAAAAACGATATGCTTTTACGTCCTTTTCATCAAATTTCATATGAAAATACAATTTCATACTGTTTTAGTAACACAAATTAATTTAAGATCACTAATTTAACATGTTTCTAATCCAATATGGAATGTTTTATTTTACTAAAATCCAAGGAATATATATATTTTTTAAGTTTAATTTGATAAAGGATAGAAACGATATGATTTTACGTACCACACATGTTACATCAAATTTCATATAAAAGTGAAATTTCCTATTACTTTAGTAGCACAAATTCATTCAAGATCATTAACTCAACATGTTTCTAAAGCGATATGAAACGTTTTATTTTACTAAGATCCAAGTAAAATACATAATCAGAATGAGAATAACAACTGACACTACAAATTAATACGTGCCGAACTTTATTCTTTGTAGACATTTTTATTACCTATTATTTAAATTTTAGTTTGAATTCGTGTGAAATTTTCTTACCCAATCTCCCACCCGCTTGAATTAATAATCCGATATTTTCCCGTACACAATTCTCCTTTGAAAATTATCTCTCAGTTCGACTCGGAATAATTTTCGAAAAATCTGTACTCGAAAAATTTCTGAAAATAATTGAAGCACTAGGGAGATTATAAGCGAAAATGGCAAGAGGTTAATTTTAACAACAAAAGTACAACTCACGATAAGGCTAGATTTAAACAATTAAGTACATCACATAGTTTATTCAATCACAACAAAATCTAACAAATTATCTAACGTTAATAGCCCAAAATATAAAGTAAAGTAGCTCTATTTGAAGTTATAATTTATGGTTACATTTGTACAGTTTTGGAAACTGTGTGCTGGCATATCTTGTTTATTGATAGAATTCGTATATGTAATGTTCTCCGTTATGTTTCGTGAACATGAAGGAACCGGCTCCAGCGGGGAAGTTTCAGATTCTTGCAATTCATGTGGGGACCAGGGCGTCGAAGTTTGGTCTACAGATTCTGCAATTTTGTTTGCAATTTTTAATTTATTCCCAATTGAATCGTCTATGTATCCTTCAGCCACTGCACTAGAACGCCATCCCCCATGGCGTTTAAGAGTTAGTAAATCCTCACCAGCATTAACGAGTATTGTTGCCGATGAACGCCGAAAGCAATGGCCTGTATATTCGCTCGGGTTGGGCAGTTTCAAAAAATTGGCTATTTCTGTAGCCATGCGTCCAAATTTATTGATGCCTACAGCTTGTCTAGTGCATTTTCCATTTTGATAATTCAAGAAAAATCTGTTTTCGGATATTTTACTGGGTCTGAGATTGGCAAACTTTTTACATATATTGTAGAAGTTTCCAGAGTAAATGATCTGGCTATTTTATTTTTTGTGTTTGTTAAATTGATCAGCATAGCCGAATTTAAATCTTTGATATCATTGACTGATAATTTATGCAATTCGTCTACAAGCTCCTGCTAGACCGATAGCAACTGCGGCCTGAAAGTTTAAACGTATACTATTTAATACATTTTTGCAATGTTTACGATTATAAAAATATATGCCATAAAATTTGCTTTTAGTAAGTACTTTTATTAACAAGTATTGCCCATCCGGTGCTGAATTTAAAAATTTTGAAAAATCCTCCTCCGTTAGAATTTTGGACTTCTTTGGTGTATATTTTTCTGATTTTCGTTTTAGGAACGACTGTAGTTTCATATAATCGGAAATATTAATATTGCGCTTTACTTTTAAGGTAGCTTTAAGCATAGAGAATATCGACCACAATGTGGATGCTTTGTATTTCTTCGATAGTTCTTCAAAATATACTAGCATCACATTTTCCGAACATGACTTTACATTGCTTCTTGCTTTCCACTGTTCCACTGTTCCAAGTTTCCGGCAAAAGGTTTAGCGAGACGCTTGTAGCTTTTTCCTTTATTTCTGGTGGTGTACATTCAAATTCACTTTTACTCTCCATTTTTACACAACAAAAGTTGTTTTTGGCAAAAAAATAAAATATTTTTAACAGATTGAAATTAAAATTAAAGTAACCAGGCAATCGAAAACCACGACCTACTTGATTCAAGCTTTAGTGACATTTGTGCTAGTCATCCATCATTGAGGTCAAACCTAAGCAAAACTGTGTGCAAAAATTTCACACAGCAGTTTTCACACATCATGTGAAATTAGTAATTTTCAGATCTCGTTTGGCGTGCGTTTTTAGACAGTTTTCATAGCAGTCGTAGAAAAAATATTTTATTTCTTTGGGCCTTTTGGATATTTGAAAATTCTGAATAGCTTCGATCTTTTTGGGGTTTGATTTTTCTCCATCATGTGTTATAACGTTACCTAAGAATTCAATTTATTTACACAGGTACTCTGAGGTAGTTTAATTTTAAGTTTGTTCTTGTAGGGACGTACTAAACACATTTTGCTTTGAAGTTCTTATAGGACGTTGTCCATGAATTTTTGGAAAGCGCAGGGGACACTCTTTAGTAAAAATTGCACGTGGTCAAGTGTGGTAAAACACTGATTTCTTTCAAGTTTGTCCAATATATCGAAAATATTGGATATCGGATACCCAGTATTTCCGTTATATTTGACATAGCTTTCTCATGAATTTCTGCGATAGTTGATTATAACGCGCCATTTTTGTTTATCTGACTCATTAATTTTTTTTGGAAATATCCATTCTGTGAAGGACCAAGAGCTGAAAGATGGATAATTTAACGTTTGGGAAATTTATTTTTGGACCTCTTGTTTATGTATGTATGGGTATCTATATGATTTAGTATGGACGCGGATGTCGTTGGATGTCTTAATTTCGTGTTTGATCTGATGGGTGAATGTTAATTTTTTGTCAGGTTTGTGAAGAACATCTGGGAATTGTGTATTTCATATTTTTAATTTTGATTTTCAATGTTCATTTAGATATTGCGAATGAATATGAAAAATATCACATTTTTCTTCGAATTCGTATTTGTAGCTTTTAGATTGAATTTGTTCGATATTGAATATTTTCGCCATTTGAGATAAGAGTGAAGAAATGGCTTTTTCACTTATAAAGTGTGGGTCGAAATGTAATAAGACACTTTCGTTTATAAGATTTCGAATATTAATTTGAATGTCTTATTTTTTTTTATTAAGATAGAGGGTGGAATTTCTATGATAATAATACGAATGTGGAGCATAAATATTTATTTAATTATATACAATGGTGGTATTTCTTTTTTTAAATGGTTTTCTACAATGTGTAAAGTTTTCTATTTGTTATGTCTATATTTAGTTTTAGTTTTCGTAAATCTCTTCTGCCAAAATACCGTTACAATAGACATGAAACGTATGTCAAAAAAAGTTCTGTGTTAATATTATATTATTTTAATAGTATAATGTTTGTTTTATACTGTATTTGTGTTATCCGTGCGTGCTACTAGGGTATGTTTTAATGTGTAAATTACTAATGGGAGGTGTTGTTCGGGTTATCGGGTTTAATCTAAGGGATGTGTAGCTTCCTGTGGCAATTAAAAGTATTGCAGTAAGGAAGTGAATTTACTTAAAAGCTATTAAGGTTTAGGAAGTATTGTTTTTTTAGGATTATCTTGATTCTTCTCGAAGTTTTCTGAATAAGGGTGTATTCATTATTTTCGAAATGATCTGTACAGACATTTTTTGATAAATCGTTTTCTGAATATAGAGGGGTACCTTCTGCTAGGTACGTTATTTCAGTAAAAACTAAAAGATTTCTTTGGGAACAGTTTAAGTTTTAATTTTGGCGTATAGTGGGTCTTTAGATTTTTCTCTTTGCATAGAAAGCATTCTACTTGATGTAGACGTGGGTGTTGGATGGCCTACGGGTTTGTTATAATTTTCTTTAGAGAATACATCTTTTGAATTTTCATAAACTTGTCTGTTGGTTGAAAAATGATGTTACGCTGGCCTATTTTATATATTTATAGGCTCGGTGGGGAAAGTTGGTTTTGTGGTTAAATTATTTTCACTATATAGAATATGAAAACTAGTTCTGGATTGGTCTCGAAATCATATTATTTGTATTTGGGAAATATGATGATGAAAATTGTTAGATAAGAGTGCGGGCTGATAATTGTAGATAAGCTGTGGGTTTTCTTGTATTGCAATAGATTTATTTATAGTTGGGATAGTTTTGGGAAACAAACGAATGTGCCTTTATTTGTTGTTCTGGTAAATAGTTAAGGACAATAAAGTTTGCGTCTTCGATATTTTTCGGGTTTTGAAACATTAAAATTGTGGAATTCAGTAGGAGAATTAGACCAAAAAACGATGACTGCTGTTAATAATTTATTCTCGATTAAAACTGTATTACATGCTGCTATTTTTAAACTTATACGAGTTTTTAATATTTATATACGTTTTAAAAAGTCTAAAACACTTTCGTTTTTATTTTTGTTTTAAAAGTTTGTTTGCTATAATTAAACTTGCCTCTAAAATTTTGCCTAAGGGCTATTTTAATTTGAGGCCAAGTTGTTAAATCTGACCTATACAGTAAAAAATCACCTACCTAGTCAACTACTTTAGAATATATAGATGCAAAAACAAATTCTTTTAGAGATTCAGGTACCCCTATAATATCTCTCATAAATCTTATCTAAACTCGCTATAAAAAATTCTAAACATTTTCAACCAGTAAAAGTGAAATTTCTTGTGCGGCAATAAACGATTTTATATTTATTAAAGAGTCGGTTTTAGTTTTATTAGAAATATTTAAAATGATATTTTCGAGTGTCTTACATTCAAATTAAATCTTAGTTAAACGAACAAATAGAAGTAAATGAGCAATTTAAAGAAAAATTTTAAAATTCAACACACAACAATAATTACAAAAAATGGGAAACGGAAAAGAAAGTGCGCTTACGATACGTTGTTTGTTAGATCGCAAATGTGGGTTTTTCTTCTTGCAGACTCTTGAATCTCAGCAAACTGTTGAAACTGACGATTTTCTAGAACAGGACTTTAGTAATATACATTCCAAATACTGCTAAATGAACTTCTGAGATCCTGCACTTACGACTGTGCCAGTTAGATAACTTGTTTTCGAAAACCACTTTTTAAATAAAATAAAACAATTAATTATTTGATCAACAGAGTAACTACAAATGCTCGAACGGTAACTGCGAATGAAAAATAATTAGTATACAATTCGCTTAAATATATAAAAATGTAAAGTAGACAAGATTCTATAGTTGCAGGTGCCAATGATGTCAGCTTGAGATCATCATGGGTGTATGACTAGGTGCTTGACCTGTTCGCCTCATATATAGCACTATTTTCAATTTATGTCATACAATATAATATTTTTATTTCCACAAAGTATCTAGCACTCATTTCAATTTCCCTGCCAAACCGCATTAAACATATAGGAAAACCATTTAAAAATAAGAAAGTAACTACATCATAGAAACTGCATCCTAAAATTGCAAAAATAAATACAATATGAGGTTTGTGATATTTCTACTTCGTTTTGAAAACTTATTGGTACAATAATATCAGTCTTTTGTTTAACAGCTAATTAAAATATATATTACCATTTTTATGTGTTAACTTATCATTATTACCAAAAATATTTGTTAACAATCAATCAGTTTTTACAGAGATTACTGAACCCCCCCCTCCTTTTTATTTAAAGATTTCTATTATTACATTCATTTATAGTTATTGACCACAGGTGGTCCTTGTATGTTCAGGTCAGTTAACTTCACACATCACCACACTTTTTTGTCAGTAATTTTCAAGCCTTTTGATCACAATTTACTAGCCAATATTCTTTCAATATATTTTATCGACCTTTATATTTATATAAGTATACAATAAATTCAAACACATTTCTGTTCAGCTAGTTTCTTTGTTTACCTTCCCGCAAGGACTTACTTTGATTAGTTATAGTTCTAGTTTTGTTTGAATTTTACTTGAAATTTATGCTAGGGTTAGTAACAATGTACTTATTTTTGTCATTGCTCGCCAATTGTTTAAAAGCTACTTTTTATTGTTAAATTTCTCGGCTCTCCTAGTTTACCCACACAGTCTTTGGTTTTTGTTTTGATCCAAACCAATTATAAGTGTCCTTTTTTTGCTTAAACAGTAAAAACATCTATTAGTCTTAATTTCGAATTACATCCAAATATTTATGTTGCTTCTCAAAATTGGTGTATTTTATTGACATTACACAAGTTTTTGCACATTTTCAATCTATTATGTACAATGTATTTACTTAATATTACCTAACAGGCCTCTTCAACCAAGGTTGCCAAGTCAGACAAGGCTGCTTGTCTTTGAACAGTTTCTTTCTCTCAGATTTATAATCAATTCCTATTGGTTTGTTTTTCTTTTTTTGACCAGTTTACAATTTATTCTATATTTTAATTTCTACTCTGGTTCTACTCATTAAGATAACTTGTCAAATTTTAGTAAAACGTCTACATAAGGACAGTTGTAGTTGTTTATATAAATTTGTCGACTGTCAATTTTCTTTTTGCTCCGTTTTTTTGTTTAATCACGCCTACATAAGCGATGGCTGCTTTTTAAGCAATAAATTAAAAAAAAATTTAAATGTATTTTGGTATTCGTCAACTTTTGTTTTGTCTTTGTTACATGTAAAACGTACATTGATTTATTGGTAATTTCTGCCTGTTCACTGACGAATAAGTATTTCGGTATTTTGGCCTGGTCCCACGATCTTTTTCATTACTTTTGCATGTGTACACAGCCCTTTAAATTTTCAATTAATTATTTTTAGATGGAAATATTATGACATATAACGTGTTTTATTAAACTGTTTTTTTTTTGACATTAGTATTATATATACGGGATCATCCCTTTAGACGCTGCCACATCCGTAGTAATAAGTTTAAATAGGATAGCCTACTTTTTATTACATATTTAAAATCGACGCGACATTTTTCGAAATATTTTTTATGATTTTTATTATAGTCTAAGGAGAAATTTTTCAGAAACATGGGAAAAAAGTTTAATGTTGAACTGGAAAGAGACACTATCAGAAATATCATGATAAACTAAGATAGGAATGTGCAAATCGTTTCACCCAAAGGCTAAAGAATTATTTGTTATAGTCTCTTAAAGTTTAAAAATTTTAAATTTTAATTGTCAATATCTCTAAAACATCTGAACTTAGTGTGCTGCATGAAAAATGCTTTGAATTTTGAGTAGACTTGAAAAATGTTCTAAAAGTGGGGTATCCATTTCAAAGAATTACCAATAACTTCTAAACCAATCAACCTCTATATTGGTAAGTTGTCTGAAAATTACTGCAATTTAATAATTCGCTTTACGTGTTTTGACGTTTACTTCAAAAATATATACATTTTAATCGAATTTTTGCAAGACTGATTATACGAACAGACTGTACAGCTACCTTATTATTACTATTTGCAAAAAAACACTCAAAAATGATAATTTTACTTGTCAGTAATATATTTCTTATTACGCTGGTGATGTATGCTAATGTTTGTAGAAATTACTAGAATTTGAAAAATTGACTTCGTCGTTTTCGAAATGTTTAACCTTGAATATAAATTATTATTTGCAATTGCATATTAAGTGAATCGGCTGTCTCATTATCTAAATAACCTTTTACGGAAATTTCTGAGAACTACGACATTGATAAATGTCGTGAGGTAGGTCACGGTAACTACTTAAAATTTGATCGCAGTTCGGGTTAAGTTCAAAATATATTCTCTAAATATCTTTATTTTACTATGTATTACATCTAATAAAAGGCACTAGACACGCCATTTGGTTTACGCATTTATCTGCTTGAGGGCTCCACCATCGAAATGTAAATTTTCATCCAGTTCAGAGTCCAGATCAAGGCAAATATGTTAGCTAACAAGGTTTATGAAAGGCAATAAGAACAATGTTTTAAAAATATGGTTTTTCATAAAAAAAGAACATTATTAACATTCTATCTATTGATCAAAATACAAGAGTTTTAACCACACTACACCACAACTTGTTACATTCTGGACGCGCGTTTCGCTAACCAAGTTACATCATCAGCAGATGATATAAACTAAAGTAACTTATCCTAACCGAGACTATTTATAGGTAAATGTGCTGATACTTGGTTGTACCCGACTGCAACTGTCAAGTAA
Source organism: Kuschelorhynchus macadamiae (assembly GCA_030620095.1). NCBI lineage: Eukaryota > Metazoa > Arthropoda > Insecta > Coleoptera > Curculionidae > Kuschelorhynchus > Kuschelorhynchus macadamiae. The sequence continues at coordinate 685,498 of JAUTXW010005498.1, forward strand.
GCAATAAAAGCGACTATAGGGAATAGGCCCTTTCTCTTTATTTAGTGCTTTTTTACCACATTTAACTACTTCTATACTCTCAAATACATTCAATAATTTATTATTAGATACATTTTTAATTAACTTAAGATTATTCATTCCTATTTGGTGGTGGTTTTCCAAAGCATGTTGGGCAACGCTTGACTTTTCTGTTCTTCCGTATCTTAAATGTGCCATGTGTTCTTTAAAACGAATGTTTATGGAGCGTTTAGTTTGCCCAACATATTTTAGATCGATCGCAATCATTACAGCTAATTTCATAGATGCTACTCCTCTCCTTCAAGTCAACTTTGTCTTTAAGGTTTCCAAGGAGATTTTTCAAACTGTTCTCCGTTTTTTAGGCTACTCTAAAACCTAAGTGTTTAAATACTTATTCTAAAGCTCTCGTATATCTGGGATTATATGGAATTACTATGAATTTATTGGAAGCCTCAGGTATTTGAAGAGTAGTGGCGTACGTAAAATTAATGGAAGGATATTTATTGTTTATTGTTTCTAAGAAAGTGTCAACATTTTCTGTTTTAGTATCAAAAATAGCAAATATATCGTCTACGTATCTATACTACACCCCTGGGAAATACTCGAGTTCTTTTTTGAATTGGGTTTCTAATCTACCCATAAACAAATTTGCAAGGAACGGAGATTAGCAATTGCCCATCGCAGTTCCCTCAAGTTGTTTATAATATTTATTGTTGAACTGAAAAAATTTTCATACGTAATTTTGTGAGAAGCAAATATTCATCAATAATTTCTTTCTTCAAATTATTGAATTCAAGTAGTTCCTTTAGGTACTCTGAAGCTAGTGGTATGGGTACACTAGGAAACAACGAGCTTACATCAAAAGATTTTAAAATTTCACTATTCTGTTTCATAATTCTATCTATTGTTTTTTGCACAATAGTTTGTGAAAAATTGGGTCTCTTACCACTAGTGTAATAATCATAAGGTGCTGCGATCTTGTTAATATTTGGCGAGAGGAAAAAACGGAAAATAATTGGGGGTGGGGAGGCAGCAGGTTAAAAATTAAAAAAGCGTTCATCTTCGCTTAAAACACGAAAGAGAATTGGCAAATATTTTCTATATATTTTGAATATTTTGGTATCATAGTCGGATCAAAAATTTGCAAGCAAGGTACCAATTATCGAAAAAAAACAATAATACCTTGATTTGAACTGTTTCCTTTGTTTTCTTTTGTTTATTATCCAGTCAAGAAAGGTAATTTTAAAACAGCAAATCATTTATTAGATTTTATTTTCTCCATTGCCACTTTTCAAGTTTCTTTTTTTTACGTCGATATTCTGCTATAATAAGTTTTATTTTCTTTTCCATTTCATCTAATCCCAAACAATTATTTTCTAAGCATCTTTTTTTTTTAATTTTGATTTTTATAGTATTTTAAGTTATATTTCCGTAAAACCTCTCTCCTTTAAAATGGAAAATTAAATCAGATGTTAATTATATACCAAAAGGTTGACACTTTAAAATAACATGGCAAACTACAAAAATGTTCCCGATGAATTGTACTTGCTTAGAAGTTGACCGCCAACAAGTGGATACCTAATTTCCGTGAACAATGTTATTTTTTGCAAAATCTTTAACACATGTTAGCTGAAATTGTTAGCAAATTTCGAAACCCGCAAATATTATTAGATAACATTGCTCGCTAAGTCTGTTAGGTAATATGCTTATCAGATCCGATATCCCGTGGCTCAAATTCATGTCTAAAACTTTCACTAATGTTATTTTTTGCATCTTTCACTCTTTTCAGATAAATGCTACAACGACCTCATCGAATTTATTTCTGCTAAGGCTAATTTTCTAATTTCTGAATTTCGTTCTTTTAAAATGACGATCATTCTCTAAAAGTAATCCTCAAAACCAATACCAGAGCCCCTAGAGTATCCCTTTCACTCCCTTGTTTTTATTATGCTCTAATATAGAGGAAATAAGTGTGAGAAACCTTTGGTTCGATTCAACATGAAGCACAAAATCATTACAATTATTGCAAAACCTTTAAATTCATTTTAATACATGCACAATAGGTAAAGTGTTTTTTTTGCCAAAAATTGTAGCCAATACTATTCATGACTCGCTTGAAAATGTTAACCGAAACTTTTGTAAAAGTTTCTATTTGCCTTTAAATTCTGATGATAAAAATGTCTGCAGATCTAAAGCTTCTTACACATTAATTCGCCACAAATTTAACTAAATTTAGATTCAGATTAAAAAATGCTCTACGTATTTAAAAAAAAAATAATTTCTAGTAATTGATGGTCTCTCGTTTATCTTGCTTGTCAACGCAGGTGCTCCACACGGTTTTTTATTGGCGCATGGTTACATTGCATCAGTTTCCAGGACAGCCGCTGAAACACTGGGTTTTCTTTTTTCAGACCCAAGATTCTTTTCTTCTGCTAACTTGCTTACACTTTACACATCAAAAATCAGACCCAGACTTGATTATTGTTCTTATATATGTAGAGCAGATCCTGCTTGAACCTTTAATAGTGTTGACTCTTTCGAAAGAAGATCTCTTCGCCAGACGTATGAAAAATAGATTAGTTCAGATTGTAAATAACTGTATCCATTGAAATTGTTATTTTGAAATCTTAGATTGCCAACCATCACGTATTTATTATAATTGGAAACCTGTATTGGAACTTATTGTAAGTTCTTTACCTAATTAAAATATTGATCTTTCTATAGGAACAGGCGTGAAAAACACGTGCACCGGGCCTATCGACACTGTCGTGCCGATGGCGCATTCCGGCCTCCTGGAGCGTGGCGGACTCGCGCCATTCCCACGTTCTTTCTCGCGACGGTCGGGGATAATGGACGCGGTGATGCATGGTAGCGTGATCACCGGATCGGGTGATTGTAATAATTATTGTTGTTGCGTGCCCGCAGCTAAGACGGAAGATAAAAACGGGCTGATCCGAATCTGAATAAAAACACCGGCGATTTTGTAAATGACTATTCGAAAATGAGAATTCTTGCTACCTAAGTATTAAGTAACGCTAAATATTCTACAATATTTCACCGTTTTATATCACCATTTTATACAGGATTACTAAAAATATATAAATATTGTATAAGACCCTAAAAGCATGCAAGGTATTTAATATAAAGAAAACGTTTCTATAAACATGGGCCCGCAGAACCCTGTCTTTGACGTACGGCCTTGTACGCTGCTATGATTACAAATCCCAATTACTCTGTTAAAATCCCTTTGTATACTGTTACAATCATTGATGTTGTTGTAATTTTTTTATATATTTTAAGAGAGTCCGCATATGAAAGAAAAGAGTGGTGAAATCTATACTAATATATAAAAGACTTAGTTGACTGACTCACTCATCACACTCCAGCTCAAACCACTTGAGGTAAAAGGTTGAATTTTGGTTTACAGGTCGATTTTAGGGTGTTGAGGTATTTTTCAAAACTCAAATTCCGAGGGGGTCAAAGCACCCTTTAAATATTACAATATTTTTCATTTAAAAAACGGTCAGTTTTTCAGAAAAACGCATGAATACGTGTTTTTGAATTTATTTTTTACTTATTTTAGGATTTTTTAAAAATTCATACAGGGTGTTCAAAGGGGTGAAACCACCACTTAAATAATACAATATATTTTTATTTATATACACCGGTTAAATTTTCGAAAAAACGCTTGTGGGTGTTTTTTATTTTATTTTTTTGCATATTCTAGGATTTTTAAAAAATTTATACAATGTATCCAAAGGAGTAAAACCATCCCTTAAAAATTATAATATATAGTTATTCGGAAAACGCTTGAACATAATATGCTTTATCTTTTATTTTTTACATATCTTAAATTTTTTTAAAAACCGAGACAGGGTGTCCAAGGGGCTGAAACCACTCCTTTAATATTATATTTTTTATTTAAAAAAACAATTAGTTATTCGGAAAAACACTTGAACACGTGCTTTTTATTTCGTTTTATTAAATATTTTAAGATTTTTTATAAATTCGTACAGGGTTTTTGAAAAAATCGGGTCATGGATTCATTTTTGCAATCTTTCTCAAACCGTTTGCCGTAGAAAGCTGAGCTTGTGCAAACAGCTCGATTTTAGAGTGCAGAGGTTCGATAAGAAGGGATTCTTCGAAACTCAGTTTTCAAAACTTACTACCCCTTAAATGTTTATAGTGGACTCGAAAGATGTCAAAATAAAACCGCTTTTTGCTTTAAAGAACGAGCTATAATAACTTCAAAAAATAGCACAGCAGATGAAAAAATCTAGCTTTAATGGAAAAAAATACTGCTCCACAATTAACATAGTACTCAATAGATGTAGTTATAGACCAAGAAAAGACGGTTAATTATCCTCTCGAGTTCCTACACTCTCTAAACCCTTCAGGAATTCCTCCTCATGAGTTAACTTTAAAAGTAGGACACCAGTGATGCTTATTCGAAATTTAAAACCACCGAACATTACAAAACAATGTAATAGAGTCTACTATTATTTCTGGCCCTGGTTTGGGAGAAACAGTTTTTATACCATGTATCTATTTAATTCCGTCAGGCTATCCTTTTCAGTTTAAACGTTCAGTTTCCTTTAAAGCTTTGTTTCGCCGTGACAATTAACAAAGCTCATGGGCAATCCTTAAGTAGAGATGGAGTAGACTTGCGCTACGATTGTTTTTCCCATGGTCAACTCTATGTCGCATGCTCTAGAGTAAGTTCGGGCAGTAGCTAGTAGGATTATATATTCTTAGTATACATTATAAGGAATAATAGCCTTGTCTAACTCAAGAAAGATTCAAAACAAAATTCATGCATACCCATTACTTGCGACCATTTTTTTAGGAATTAAGAATACTTTTCTGGCACCACTTTTACAGATACGTATCTCATAAACTAGGAGTTTTTGCGGGCCGATGCTCATAGAAGCTTTTTTCTTATTTTGATGTAAAAAATCTTCAGCTAGGAATTTGATCATCATTTTCGAATGTTCCTATATGTAAGCAAAAAAAGACTAGGTCAAATCTCCAAAAAATATAAAAGTGCCCTAGGCAGTAACTGGGCTATTGTTTAAAGTACTATTTTAGATTATAGGATATGATTATTTCTATACAAGTTTGAAACAGGTTATAGACCACCTTTGCTCAGCCAAAAGTGTTTTGTGTATTTAGTACTCCGCTAAATCTTATTTTGTTTTATTTATTTAGGATACACTCCCATTTAAGTACCCACTAATTATAATTTATTTTACTTAAAGTAACATAATATCACTTACACCTAAATGTGTGGTCTAAAGTTATATGGTTTTAAAAATCAAGTGTAAAACTCAGACAGAACTAAGACTTCTTTTTAGGCTATTATTAAACACGCTAAATGAATCATGGAAAAAGTCCAGGTTTTCACAATAAGAATTTGCGTATCTTAAGATTTTATTAATCGCTATATTTAAAGAATTATTTGTTCTCGAAAAAGGGAGAGAGAAAAGATTTGTATGTCTGAACTGTCTGCCAGGTACTTTAAAGGACACTAACTCCAAAAGGTCACTAGAGTCAATTCTTGAGTTAACAATTTTGTAGGGACTAAGTATGTCCGTCAACAACTTTCGCTGTTCCAAGGACAGAACCTTGTATTTGGAACGTACAAGAGCGTAGTCATCATCGAAATCAAAATGGTCCTTAAATGCTAGATACTTTAAAAATCTATTTTGAACAGATTCAATGCAATTTATATAGGGTGTTTCTTAATTGAAAGCCGATAATTAGGATGTGATTCTTTGGCCAATTTTAAGTATAAAAGTTCAAATAAACATATGTTCAAAAATGCCTATTTTTCAAGTTATAAGGTTAAACTATTTTTGCATCTTGCGTTTTTTATGATATCTTGTACGACTTAGAAGTTATTTAGTGAAGTATTTAATTATGCATGTCGTTTTTCCAGTTTTTTCACAATTTAAATTATCCTGATTTTTAAACGTATTTTGCTTATTTTGTTAAAAAAGCGAGTATATCGAGATTTTTCCAAAAACGCATTTAATTTAATTTTCTCTTATTTAACCTAGTGGTTTTTTCGTTAACTAAGCAATAATTTTTAATCTTACATAACAAATAGGCTATTGTCATTGATGTTGTATTAAATAACAAAATATTGTTGAGAGTATTGTCAAAATATAAGTTAAAAATGCTGAGTACTTAGTTGTGTGTGAAAGGTATCCAAGTCATGCTATAGCTCATCCAAGAACGTCTTCCAATATTAATAGACGACCTCGCGAATCGTACAATACGTACACCCGAGATCGGAAAAGCCGTGGTTAATGAAGTAGGTGAACATCTGGAAATTAGCCTAACAAAAATTGCGATAACTATATTAATCATTTGCTCATCTGAAAAATTTTAATCGATAATTTATTATACACTTATCAAATCCAAAGGGTACAGGCCCTACTACTTTACAGAGTAGGAGAAAATCCTTATTTTGATAATAACATTTTATTTACTGTTAAGGTCAATTTTTCAAGAAAGGCGATTATAAATTTTCACACTAATCATTTGTGGGCAGAAGAAAATCCTCATGCCATATTCGAATCAAATTTTCAAGAACAGTTTTCAGTCAATGTATGGACCAGAATTTTTTCTTCCAAGAAGACTTGATGGATTATTATACCGTCATTTTCTAGAAGAAAAATTGCTCTGCTTGATGGAAGATGTGCCTATCATGCTAAGAAACCAGATGTCCTTTCTGCATGATAGGGCTTCTGCTCATTTTAATATTTAAATCAGACTTATCATACTAGGTGGATAAGCCGAGGAGGACCGCATCCGTGGCCCCTAGTTCGTCTGATTTAGACACTCTATATTTTTTTTTGTGGGGGCATTTAAAATCCTTGGTTTACGCCTCATGAGTTCAAAATGAAGAAGATTTTAGAAATCGCATAGTAGCAGCATAATATAATAATCATAATAAATAAAATAAAACTCTAATAATAAGACTATGAGGAATACCCTCGGAATATTGCATAGGGTACGTGGATCAAGGAGAAAAAAGACTAATGTAGGCAATGCGGCAGGAGAGAAACATTTTCAGCAGTTCTGGTAAGCTACTATGTTAACTATGCATAGGATTTAGTGCAAAGAGATTTTAAAACATGTTTTTCATTTTCACCTACGTATTTATTTTTTTTACAAACTTTCGATAGTCATAAAACAATGTTTGTCAAAAACCTACTGGTTTAATACTTGTTATTTCCTTTGTTAGAAATTTCAGGTTGAAAAACGTCCTTACAGCTTTTTTATACCATAAAATTGTGGACAGCTATTTGGCGACGCGGGGGCGAAAAGGCTTTTTTAGAATTCCATTTTAACAACTATTAAAACTAAAGCTCTATAAAGTGTTAGCTGAGTAAATACTAGGTAGAGTGGTTAACTTAAGTTACAAAAGCCAAAATTTCGAGAAGAGGGTTTAAAGAATTTATAAACATTGTTTTTTTGAAAGTTAAATAGCTGATTAGGTCTTTGTAATTTAGCAGCATTCCACAAACTTTTTGTACACTGGTATTATTTAGATAAAAACCATACTGAACAAAGTTTCTACTTTTATTGTACATTATTTGTATATTTTTGCCACAAAGGTGAAATACCATCTCTTTCTCAGGCTTCGCTCAATTAGCAATTTCTTTTCCCATAAAGGCAAGTAAACAATCAACATTTGTTACAGTATCTCTGAATATTATCAAGATTCGTTCTTAGTGGCACACCAACCGTGACATAAGAACACAAATTAGTAAGAGGTACGTTACCGAATGTTGCATTATATATTATAAATAAATTGATAGGTTTAATAGAAAATGTATCCTTTTTAAAATTCAACAAATAAATTTCAGCAGCTAATGAAGCAGGATTATTAAAATTGAGACAATTTTGTAAAATACTTATTACATGATCTTAATTACAAAAAATGCGATCCGTGTATGGTTTTTATTCTTATATTCTATGCTAGGCGCTTATATATTTTTCTATGCCGTATTAAATGACCATTTAATATGGCAGCGAAAAGTGTTTTTGATTTAGATTGGCTGGCAGGTCTGCAGATTAGTAGATTTTATTAAAAAGCGGTAGCTTTACCGAGTAAACGGTAGGGTTGACAACACTGGGCAGCACAGTAGTTCGCTCTCTTGTAAAGTTTTGGCCAAAACTCAGTATATCGAAAACCTTTATTTTAGTGAATATGTTTAAAATATGTTAAAATATATATTTTAAAATCATAACGGTGTAATTTAAAGAATGTCCTACGTAAGATCATACACTTTAGAGCACCTAATTATAAGCGTTTTACATACAAAAATCGACCAAAACTTTCAACAATTTAATATAAAAAACGAATTAAAGTACCCGTTTAAGCGGTTTTAAAATAATTTTAAATGGTCAAATTTATGCTGAGGCTATACTTCACATATTCTCTTCTTAAATAATATCGGTTTTTATCAATAATTTAAAAATAAATAACACTAATCATTTTTGCGATTTGCATTTTTGCAGTAATTTTTATCTATACAGCCAAATCAGAGTCATCCAAGCTGATCCAAGTTATTGTTTTTAGCTAAAAGTAAGCCTCACAATGTCCTTTTAAGGAATATTGCCAAATTAGCTGCTACTATCTGCTATTCAGTTAGTAATATTAATATAGGTTGGCTTTGGAAACATGGTTTGTTTACTTTTCACGCGTCGCGTCATTCTTAGTTGTTATGGTGTCAGTTCAGTTATAACTGAAGAGTTAACATTAAAAATGCAAGTAAAAAGAAAAATATTGTGCGATATTTTAATAGAAAACAACGGAAATGAAACTTTTGTTTTTAATTACCTACAAGAAAAATATCATTTTTCTGGTAATAGTGAAAAGTTAGCGTTTGACGGTTTAAGGCGCCATTTTTTACCGCAATTTCGTGAAAAATGGAAATTGGCAAGTCGCAATAGAACTTTTTTTTATAAAAAATGTGCTTCGTGGTTGGAAGGTTCATTGACGCTGTTCAAAGGAAAAGGAGGGAGGCCAATTAAGACTCTAGAAAACTGTTCCGGTCGCTCAAAACGAAGAAAAGTGTCCTCTTTAAGTAAACATACCAACTTATCTGCCGCTGAATTACAGCATCTTTTAGTATTAGTGTTAAATTCATCAGGTAAAAAACACGAAGCTCAATTAATTAGTGACATTTTGGAAAACGGTGCAAAAAATTATAAAAAAATCACATGTGATGACATTCCGGATTTGTTTACAAAAGAAGAAGCCTTAGCGTTAATAACCGATACAAAACTTTCTAAATATCAATATGAACATTTGCGAAATCAGTGTAAGCTTAAGAACTATCATATTTTTCCTCGATATGCTTGTATTTTAGAAGCGAAAAAGCAATGCTATCCTACCAAAGAAAAAACTGTTATATCTGAGAGTGGCGTAGATGTGGAACTACAGTCTTTGTTAGACCATACTGTTAGATGTCTGCTATTAGTTCCAGATATAAAAAGTAATATACTGGCAACACCACCAGAGACATCAAGGTTAGTACTAAAATCAAAATGGGGATGCGATGGTTCATCTGGTCAAAGTATCTACAAACAAAATTTTTCGAATCCCAATTTAACTGACGAGTCTGTTTTTATGTCATCCCTCGTTCCAATCCAACTAAATGACGTTTTAGATTCCACAACTTTTTTTTGGAAAAATGAGCGACCATCATCCACAAATTACTGTCGACCAATTTCGTTTTATTTTGCTAAAGAAACAAAATCGTATGTTACTGATTTTGTTAATTCCATAAATGACCAAATATCTAAATTGTCAGATACTAAAATTGAATTTCCTGGTAAAACGGTATACGTTAAGCATGATTTGTTTTTAACAATGATTGATGGAAAGTTGTGTCAGATTCTAACAGGCACATCATCTTCAGCGTGCTGTAATATATGTGGGGCAAAACCTTCCGAGATGAACAGTATACAAATTATTCAACAGCGACAAGTAAATCAAGATGCATATAAATACGGATTGTCACCTCTTCATGCTTTAATACGGTTTATGGAATGTGTGCTTCATGTTTCTTACCGTTTGGAATTTATGAAATGGACGGCCAAATCATCGAATGAAAAAGAACTTCCAAAATCCAGAAAATCAAAAATTCAATGTCAGCTCAAAGAAAAACTTGGAATAATTGTTGATGTGCCAAAACAAGGTAGTGGCACATCAAATGACGGCAATACAGCAAGACGATTTTTTAAAAATTTTGAACAGGTGTCAGAAATAACTGGATTTAACAAAGAAATACTTAGACGTTTTGCAGTTATTTTACAAGTTATTAATAGCCGATGCGATATTAATGAGACAAAATTTGAAAACTATTGCTATGAAACGGCCAACATTTTCATTCAGCATTATTATTGGTATTATATGCCATCATCATTGCATAAAGTTTTAATTCACGGGGGTCAAATTATAAAGTCCATCAGTCTTTCAATAGGCCAGTTAAGTGAGGAAGCAGCAGAATCTAGAAATAAGGATTTTAAAAGATTTAGGCAGTCTCATTCTCGAAAGTGTTCTCGCGTTTCAACAAATGAAGATTTAATACATGCGTTACTTATTTCTTCTGACCCATTAATTACAAACTTGAGGTATAAATGGCAGATCAAAAATAATGAAACAGAACTGTACAGCGATTCTATAGACCTTTTAAATTAATATCAATGTTATTCTACACTTCAACTTTCTTTTTACTTGATATCTTAGGAACTATACAGGGTGTTTTCAAAGTTAAGTCATTTATTTTAACAGCATACAGAGCTTGCCAAAAGAAATTGATTTGCCAAAAATCACCTACATAAAAGTTCCATAGTAAAGTACAGTGTGCCCAAATTTGATTGCCAAGTGGAAATCTTTTTTATTTTCAATTTTTCAGCAACAACTTATTCTTGATAAAAGTTGGTGCTTGAAAAAGGAAAGCTTTTGACAATATTGAACCTGACTGTACCCTTTGGGATATGCCAATGCAATTGACAATTTTTATTTGTATGGCTAAATAGGCCTCTAATCACTATCTACAAATAAAATTACCAAATTTCAAAAAAGTTGGTTCAAAAATTCTAACATAAAAAAAATTAAACTAATTTTGAACACCCTGTATTTTGAAAACTGAGCGACCGACGAAAAAATGTTATTCTTTATTATTGTCTTAAAACTAAGTAAGCATTCATCCCTTTTATTTTGTAAAAAATGTTAGGAAATACCCTATTTTAGGTCGCATATTATTAGCTTATTGTTAGATTCTTTTTGGGTGCTCCTGTATATTGCCAATTGTAATAAAAACTTGTATATTATCAAAACATAATTAGACATGCTTAAAAAATAGAAACTGATACATTATTTTTGACAGATATAATAAAATATAGGTTTTGGCCACATGTGTCCATAAGGGCGAACCAGTGTGCAGCGCCGCGCTTAAGCCGGGGTTAACGGTTGAGGAATGGTACCCTACAATGTCAGGACAAAGAATTATGTAAATGGTACATGGAAATAAGAATTCCTCTCATCTATCCCCCCTATTGAAAACTCTGTATCAGCGCTTGAAAGACATCACTTTAAAAACTCTAAAGTATAAAGAATAGCAAAAAATTACAAATATTTATCAGCAGTCTTATTATAAAAATACCTGTTCTAAAATAGTATTTTGTAATTTTTGTGTTTGTCAATCTCATTTTTTTAGATCAACCAGAGTACAAGGAAAATTTGTAACGAACACTCGGAAGAAATATTGAAGTGTGATCCAACAGTAGCCGTTTTATTATATTAGTACATTTATATATCTATTTATCTTGAATCTATCTATCTTAAATAAAAACAAACTATAGGCAAAAGCAAATACACAACCAGATAACTAATTTTGACAAGAAGGAATTTAAAATGATGTAGTATCTCTAGACAAAACATAATGAGTATTTTTTCATGACAGTGGAAAGAAACTACCATCCATAAAATAAATACTCATAGTCTGCTATTCAAGGTTGATCGTTTGTCTAGTTTTATTCCGGATTAATTGCAGAGATTGTTTTTGGCCCAATAAGTTTATTTGATTTGCTAATTGACTATAAGGCTAGTAATACAATTGTTAATAAAAATGTCATTTTTTTAATATTAATTTTCTAAAAATGGCAAAAATCTCAATTTACTAAAGACTTTATACATCCAAAGTCTAGACAATCCACATTTTTTTTAAATTCAACTTTCTAATGGTTTTGAAAATACAACAACATACATTTAAAGTTAATTCTATAGCAAACTTAACCAAAAACCGATTATACTTCAAATAGCAGTCCATAAAGTACAAATAAATTAAACACATCGTTTGCTCCCGTGGCCGTTTAATTAAAAATCAGGCAACAATACTTGACCGTTGTTGCCAGATTTAGATCTACTTGTTTAGAAATAGGATATTAAAAATATGCTTTAAAGAAACAAATAGGATTATTGGGTAATACCAATCTGACGAATGTTACCAGCCGATCGGATCTAGTGTCGCGGACTGGCAACTCTGGGCGTTGAGCTACGCGAAAATCTCTCGATGGATTCCAATTATATGGTATTCAATAAAAATCTCTAGGGGTATATATTTATTTAACTTGCATTATAATGATATATTGATATACAAGCCCAGATATTTCACCTAAAGCTAAATATATATTACATTGGTACATTTGGCTTACACTTAAATTAAAACTAAAAAATAATGGAGGTTGCATTAAGATTTCTTCTTTCGGAAGGAAAGGGAGGTCGGTTAGTCCAAACTTTGACGCAATACGCAATACGAAAGATGCGCAGGCCAACCGTATGTGAAAGGAAGACTCTTCCGAAGGCTAACCTCAAACCGCATTCAATTCACGTTACGGTTCATACTCTTAATTAGGAAAGCTTACTTTAATTCAAGCGTAAAATATAGTTTGTTGCAAATAACTCGGAAACTATTAACATTTAATACATTAAAAAAATATTCTTAAAGAGGAAGACATTTTTAATTTAATGTTGAAAATGAAACTCTGCGCGGCGAGCACTAAGTCGTTACGATGCCTCAAAACCGGCCGTAACAAATAAAAATAAAATTAAACTATTAAATATTAATTTAAAAATTAAAAAAAGATATTATCTTGACACTTGAGAGAATAATATCCCGCTGAAAAAAATATTTTCGCTGATTTTTCATAAAACAAAACTATTGTTAAATAATATTTCTTTTGTTACCTTAAGTAATTAATAACTAATACACTATAACAATTAAAAACATCGCAATGTCATACTCTCATACAGTATAGTTGTGATAAAATGTCTACGGAACGAAATAATTTTAGTGGCTTTTGTTTAACAATTATCCGACTTGAAATATAAACAAAAACTCTAAAAAAAAGTAATAACTAACAATAGGGTCATTTTATGAGAATGAGTGAAACATTTTTTTCAGCTAGATCTTGTTCCTTCAAGTGTTTAGATAATACTATAGATTATTTTAATTTTCTTTTTTTTTGGAAATTTCTTCCACTTTGAGAATCTATTTTTTAAATTTATTATATGCTAATAATTTGCATAAAACTAAATTCCAATTTTTTTCAATCCTAATTTGTTAATACCTTTTGAAATTGTTAATGTGCGGTTTTGAAACTTTTTGATATTTTTCTAAATGTCATTCCGAATCCAGTAAGCCCTCAATCATATTTTTATTAGCAAAAGCAAGAATTATCACCATTTTGAATTTGTGAACTAGACTAGCATGCCGGATATTTCCCTAACAATACGAATATTAAAAGTTACAATAAATGTTATTTTTTTAACGCAGAATGTATAGTGGCATCTACGGAACAGAGGTTGGTGGTGAACAGTTCAATGTTGCTTAAGAGAGCCAAGCTTTCTTTTGATACTCGGAATATCATGTAGTAGGAGAATAATGTATTCTCCTAAAGGATAATTTCTAGGTTAGTGAACATGAACATGTTTTCTTGCTTATCTAACAATCTTTTTTAGGTTTTAAAATAAACGTAAAATCATTATTCTGCGTTTATTGCTTACTTTAAACTTGGAGATAGAGAACTTGTAATTTGAAATCAATAAAATGCCAACACTAAACTCAGTAGGACCACTAACATTATTTTGTAGTAATATCTTGAGGTTGGAAACAACACAGGTAATTAATATATAGGATTGTGTCCGCGGTAAGAAAATGTATAACCTCTATAAGAAACGTCAAATTCCAATAATAGCAAATTTAAAAATGAAAATAAATAGAGATGCAGATTACCCAAGGATTAGTTGCGGAAGAAAAACCCTTAGAAAATTCCCTTTCCAAATCGGGTTTTCATTTAAAACTTGTCAAGAACTGAAAATTTTACACATAAAACTAGACGAAATGAGGTCCGATACTCACGATGCTATAAAGAAAGTAGGGATAAATGCAAACTAGATGTTCCTTCTTCCAGAGAAAAAAACCATTATTTACTGTTCTGAAAATGGTGGGGTTCCTAACGCTTTATTATTGTTAGCAAAAATACTAAAAATTGTTCACTGGACTACCAGGAAGATATGACCGCTGAACTATCTGAAAAATGATTTAAGTGTAACTTGCTACCAGAGCTACCTGCAAAAAGTGTAATCACACTAAATGAGACTAGCTATCGTAATAGAGTAAGTGACAAAGTGCCCAATACGTCTAGCAATATAATATAATTTGTTCTTTGAAGAAACGTACACGAAAAACGAACTTTTAGAAGTGTTGCCTTCACAAACTTTTGAAAAGAAGTATTTTATTGATTTGCAATCTACCAAAAATTGGCATAGAGTGCTAAAGTTACCCCCACCTCCATAATATATATAATATCCATGTATTTTTAACGCAAAAAATAATATGCAATCACTTAGTATGTAGAAATAATATAAAACAATCTTGGACTTTATTAAGTCACAAGAAAATTTAATATCACTTGAAAATTGAAAAATTTTTATAAAAGATGCTTTTACAGTTGAAAATAGTTTTAAAAATTTGCCGCAAAACATTTATTTTGTAATATATTTAAATAATGATAGCAGTAATAGTAATGATGACTTACTTGAATAAGTAACATAGTTTTTATTATTTATATGTATATAAAATATGTATATTGTAATATTTATAGTGTTAAATTAAATAATAAATAAATTTCCATAAGTAGGTAAATTGAGTCCATCGCTCTTCCATATCTGGTTTATGAGTGACGGTCAATGTCTACGCAATAAAAGTCAGGCAGTAAATATTTTATTACTCTCTTATAATTCTCGCACAAGTATGCCGGAGTATTCAGTATATTATATAATTATTTTCATTTGCTTTTCTTTAATAGCAAAAATACTATTCTCGAAAAACTGATTTTGAAAAATGGGATATGTCCATTTCACATCTTCATTTATCTTGTCCTGTGTCAGTTTTTTTTAACTGTATTTGTTATATTGCCGAAAAGTAAAATGTGATTCGCAGACACAGCCATGCCAAAGGTGAGAAGGAGCGGGACAGAACCCAAACAATTCCCATAGCGTTATTGACCCGTGCGGGCCTTGGGCGAAACGTGCGCGGTCAAAGGTCGTCACGCGCGTCTACCACTCACTGCCGGAACGTACTGTACAAAGGAGTCGGACAATCAGCGCCAAAGGAAAAATATTGACTATGGTTTTATGTGTATATTGTATTGTCGTGAAATCGTATCAAATTTAATATAAAAAGCATTATGTGAAGTTTAAAGTCACCAGAAAGAATAAAAACCTATTAATCTCTTTCTTAAAAACCAGAAAACAAAATAACTTTTCAAAAACATTCATACTAAATTTAAGGCCCTAAGCCAATGTTGTCTACACATATCTTACTTAAAATTTTTCTGAGAAACGTAGTGGGCGGCAGGAATGATTTTTCCTATCCTTTTACACACAAGAGATGATGGAAGACAATGCCGGCTCGACCGGAGTATGAAAATTCACTTGCCGCAAATATAACCATTTAAAATACAAGTAAATAAAGACTTTAAGAACACTCAAAGCTTTTACCATAAGATTATACCATTTTGTTGTTGACCTAAAAGTTTTAACTAGATATCATAAGCCCTTCAGGCAAATAAACAAGAGGCAATTGAATCGAATTTTCTCAAAACACTGCAACAATAAATGGATTAAATATAAGCCAGTCGACAATTTATGAGTTCATTGTTTGTATTCAGATGCGAGAATAACAGAGGATACTGAAAAACCTTACTTTCAATTTTTATCAGCTCATATACAGGGCGATACGAGAGCTCCAAGTCAGGGGTATCTCAAACATGAGATTTCTTGTTTGAAGAGATATATCCAAAATAGTCAAAATACACTATTTCTGAAAGTTTGAGCTAAATCAGACTCATAAAAAACTTTTTGTAGCTTAAAATAGGCTCATTTTGACCTAACCCTAAAACGCTCCATAAAACCTAAACTAGGAGAGATAATAAGCTCAAAACTAAACAGAAAGGTATAATTTGTCATAAGCTTGAATCCTAGCATGACCTTTTTTGACAACTTTCAAATTTTTAAGTGAAATTTTTCTGAAAAAAATTAACTTTTTATTTTCACTCATAGCTTCTAAACGAAAAGTGATACAAATAAAATGTTTTAAGAAAAAATGCATATTTTCACAGTTTTCGAACTAGACAGGTCCCAGATTTTAAAATTTTTTTTTGGTTTTATTTTCACCTCGGGACGAGAAATCATTTCGTTTATAAAGAATAATATTTTTTCAAATTTCGAATGGAAAGGATGATTTTGATCGATTTTCATTTTACGCTTATTGTTAGTTTTTTAAGGTCACGGCGACGATGCCCACATAAAGTATACGTGCAGTATATTAAATATTAAATAATCCAAGAACCCCCCGGCTAAATAAATCTGTTGATTTTTAATCACAGGCATGAATTTTTGTACGTAGAATATGGGAAAAATAATTACAAGTCCCTAAAATTTCAAAATAAATAACTTAACAACTTAGAGCACCGAAGCCATCGATAAGCAATTTTCCCTTCAACGGGGGATGCACGCCGGAGCCTCTATCTGAAATTTTGCATAGCACTTAGCTCTAAAGTAGGATTTTTGCTCGAGTGATTCGCGAAAGGGGTTGTACGTCATACTAACCATGTATGCGTACAGCTTGCTGGGGTAATCGGAAGAACAGAAGATAAACTGGTGCTCTAAATTATCGTGTAGAACAAACTACAGGTAAGCGGACTTCCGAGTCTGACTTTTTCCAATCCCATTCGAAGCTATTAGTTAACCCTTAGTGCTTAATAATTATTTTGCGGAAATCATACAAATGTTTACTGTTTTATTTGAAGTAACTCGGTAGTGCATTTTATTCCCTTGAAGTGTTTGAAAACTTCTGAGCTTCCATTTCTTAGCCTTTAGCAATGTTGACTTTAATTTTTTTAATTTGTTTTTTTCAAAAAGTGAACTTACTCATAATATTTAAAATTAATAATTTTTTCTCATTGAACTTTTTGTAACTGACTTGTGTTATATTTTAGTGTGAATTAATTTTTGATAAATTGTTTAATTGACTTACTGATCACAACCCTATGTAGGCAATATTACTGTTATCTGATAGTCTCTCCAAGTTCGCCACCCTTTTATTTATTAAATTGCTTAATAATATTGTTACTTTTAAATTAATAACTTTTGCTAATTTTTAAAGTGAATTTTGTTTTCCAAGTTTGTCTAAACATTTCTCTATTACCGCGAGCTATATATATATATATATATATATATATATATATATATATATATATATATATATATATATATATATATATATTTAACCTGATAACTTTTGATTTACTGCTATTTAGGGTAAAGTGCTTTGTCTCACATATTAATTATTATTTGTTATTAACAATTCTAACAAGCTTAAGCTATAGCTTAATTGAGTCGAGCTTTTTTCTAACCGTGAAATATCGAAACTGTGACTAATAAAGGTTATCTCCTTGACTGAATGGTTTCTAAATTTATCAGATAAAACTAGTAGTAGTAAAGTGCATGTACTGAGTGTTCTCTCGAATTAGGGCATGTATAGGTTAGGATAGTATGTAAGGTATAGCTTCGAAAATTACTCTTTTTAAATATCCCTATCAGACTCTTGGCTCGACAGCTACTGGAACTTACGAGCTCTCTTAACAGTAGAGGCATGTCAGGAGTAGGTGCATTAGAACAACGGTGCCTTATTATAAACAATTGAAAATTTGAATTTATTTATTATTCGTCTAGTGCATGATCCTTAATGTACATGTTGTATTGGTATTTTAGAAATACCGTACAGTAGAAATTTCGCGACTAACAATTTCGAGGCGCGTGGAACGCCGTGGTAAAGTAAGTAGTGTTAATTATTATTGCTAAATTGTTTATAACAAAATTTTAATTGTTGCTAACCTCATGTTTTTCTTTTAATCATGTTGGTTAACAACTGTTGTATTTTATTAATTGTGAAATTCTTTTGAATATTTTCAAATAAGCTTTGATAAAAAAGTGATTTCTAGACTTTTTTATCAAAATCTCTACCCGACGTAGTGGTTAGTCCGTAAGTGTTAATTGTAACCAATCAAAAGAATTATTTGATAACTTCCGGAGAGGAGGTTATAATTTTATAACATTGATGAAAACAGGAATATTTCCCACGAAAAAACAACAATGAAAGTAAAAATACAAAAAGATCCATAGGACAAATGTTTTGTAAAACTTACTTACAAAATACAAGTTGTATTGTTGTCCTCAGGACATTTAGTTGTAAACAATGTAGTTAGCGCAAGGTGTTTGTTGCTATGTTTTAAGACAGTAAATATAATCTCTTACTCAGTGGAACAAACTTTGGACCAAAAAACTGTGAAGTGAATAATTGATTTAGTCAAAAAATCAGTGAAGTGATTATATACTTTTGAACGGTTTTAAACAAAAACTAAACTGCAGGTCCCTTGAAAGACTTTACGCTAAGCTTTGAGAAAGTAAGCCACTTTTGTCAGTGTTTGAATTTTAACAAAAATTTGTAAATTAGTGATCGAAATTTATCCACCCGGCGTCTACGTTGTAAAATAAAATGAACGTTGTTAATTTTAAGAAATATAAATTAGAATTGTATTTTGGCAAACTAGATCACTTATACAAACTGACTTACTTTCACCCATAATACCTCCCCGTCGCTATTCTCAGAACTTGTTTCATAGTTATGAAATTTGGTAAAAATAAAAATAATCATTAAATAGCATATTTGGGCAGAGACCTGCTTTAGGCTCGGTTTTCCAATAAATGTGGCTAAAATCACGCTCAGCGACTTTTCTTCCCTTTAGAGTCCATCGGACTCCCAACTTTCTTTGAGGCGGGTGCCC
Organism: Kuschelorhynchus macadamiae; assembly: GCA_030620095.1. Lineage (NCBI taxonomy): Eukaryota > Metazoa > Arthropoda > Insecta > Coleoptera > Curculionidae > Kuschelorhynchus > Kuschelorhynchus macadamiae. The sequence continues at coordinate 704,950 of JAUTXW010005498.1, forward strand.
ACTTTCCAGAGGGCAGCCTGGAAAATGGTGGTGGGACCTCGGCTAATCCTTCGGGGTTAGCCCTAATAAATAATATTCTTTAAAAAAGTATACCCTTGAGTATGAATAACTTGAAAAACGAGCATGATGTAGTTAATCTTAGTATCTTTAGTAATAAGAACGAACTAATTAGTATTAGAAACCTACCTTATGAAGGTGAAAACATAAAAAACGGAAAGTAATTAATAGAAATAGCCAATGGCTACTCCCAAAAGGAAAATTTAAAAAAATCATGTTGACGTGTATGAACTTGCCTAATTTACTGGTCGCTGTCCTCAGCGTCAAATTTTGAATGACAGTTCTCTGGAACTTAATAAAAACTTACAAAGCTCTTCAAGCTACAAATCATTTAGTCAGCAATCTCTAGTGTCTGCCGAATAAGGCACTGAGTACAAAACATTAAATCAATGCAACAAATTTGACAGTGGTACCCAGGCATCACATTTAACTAAATTATATGACTTTTTGTCTAATTCAAATATTAAAGCTAAAGCTACAGTACGAACTCTCAAACTTCCGAAAAAACCGACGTTTCAGTTGGGTATTCTCACTATCATACGGTACAATTGCACGAGAATGTATATGTAGGAAAAACTAACACAAATACCTTAACTAACCAAATGGAAAATATTAATTTTCCTTTCTCTGAGTTCACAGGTAACCCAGAGGCCATGGAAGGAAAAAGTAGTCCATTATCTTCATCCCCTAAAGGTCTTACAAAAAATTTCCAAAGTTTCAATTATATTACAAGCCGTCCATCGTCAGAACAGTATATAGCCAGATTTTAAAGCTTTTATGGCTTTACAAATGGGACACGCAATTTTATTCAGCATCTTTCATAATTCACGCCAAAATTTTCAAATATTTGAAAATTCTCAGTGAGGGTGAGGTTTTTTCTGTAGCTTGCTATTTAACTTTAATAGGCTAAATATTACTCTTTAGTTTTTAGCTTAATAGTTTATAAAAAAGCTTTTTTAAAATCATATTTTACGTTTATTTTATACTCTTTAGCATTATTTTATCTCTGTATAAGATATTCGCGATTTGTGGTATTGCATTGTCACCGAAGCTACATAGGTATCCCAAATTTTAGCTCAATTGGATACCATCAAGTGCTTGAAAAATGTATTTTGCACCGAAGAGACATTAAGAAAGCAAGTTAAATAAAAGCCTGAACTAAAGACACAATAAACATAATTTGATATACAAGGTATTCAATGTAAATTTGATGTCAATGGACAGCAGCACTCCGAATTGTCAAAAACGAATTCCAATTTCTCAAAAAGTTTGTATTTTTAATCTGTAATAATGTAAATGTAAATAAAATTGGAAAGATTTCTCACATAATGATCCAAGAATTAGAGGTATATGCACAAAACAATCGTCCGTTCTCTTTTGGCGATTATGTTTGATTTTTGTCAATTTCCTGACTAAATTCGTAATCACCTTGTGTAGGGAAGTCATGATAAAGTTTAAAAACCCAACCCCTGAGAGTTGAAACTAATAAAAATTTAGCTTTCGAAAAAAAAAGTTTTCAAAAATTGGATGAATATTAATAAAAAAATTCGCTTTAGAATTTTTATTAAAAAACAGGGGGGATTAAGTTCATTTGTTGATCGGTTTATATATTGAACATCACTGGACAACAAACAAGTAATTTGACAATGTCCATATTTCAATTCTGAAAGGTAATAAGAATTTATGAAGGAATGCAAAAAAGAAGAGAAAAACCACCGTATGCCCATGAGAAATGAGAAATTAATTTGCTACATTTTTTTCCAGTGCTAGTGTATATGCCGTTTCTCAAGTTATTCCCGAGTTTGTGGAACTTCTTGGAGAATATCAAAGTGAGCGTGATGGTACATAAACTTTTTTCTTAAAAATTAATTTAAAAAAAAATATCTTTAGACATAGTACTTCTCCTGACTTGTCGAAGCATAACTTTACTGTTCAATATTTAAATCAGGTAAATTAGAAGATATCAAAAATGTTTCCTAGGTTAAGTAATCAGAGTGCTATTGTTAAGCCATTTGATGTCATATATTACAATTATTTTGCGCGAAGAGGAGCGTTTGTAATTGTAATTTAAAGTTTACTACAATAAATCCTTGCGCAATTAATTAGACATATTTAGCACTTTTTGACTTCAATGCGAAAATAACGATGTAGTTGTATTATTCCTTGCAATAAGATGAAAGAAAATTTATTTCATATTTCCTTTTCTACTATTGCTTCACAAAAAACACGATCTGCATGTTTCTAATTCTTCATCGAAACGACATAGAGATAGTTCGAGACCTATATATAAATACTTTTTAAATAGTCGCCCTGTCTTTATAATTGATGTTAGATAGCTTAAATTTCGAACTTTTGGCTGTGGAAAATGGCTTGATTGATTGGGCAGCAGGGTGCAATTTGTGTCAATCAGTTTCAAATGTTTAATGATTACCATAGATAATGCTTGTTTAGAGTGATGCATTACCTGAAAATGTTAGTAATTATACTGTATCTAGGACGATTATTAATTCGTCTCTAGAGCTTAATGAGAAAGCTTTTGAAACCACAAATGTATTTTCTGCGCTTTCTCACTGGGATAACGTAGATTCTTAGGTTCCTATTTATAGAGATCCACAAGGTTATCACTATGCCACTTTTTTATGAAAAAGATATATAACTTTTTTTTGAAGACCTCCAAAAAAATGCATGGAGTGAGTGTTCTAATATGACTTTGTAGGTTTATTTGTACTAACCTTATTTTCTGTAACCTAGCAACTATATCCCGTTCATTTTTTTAATTACTAATCAGAAATTTTATTTTTATTAATAATCTGCTTTTTATATTGAATCTAATTTAAAGTATTATCAATTTGATTAAACTGGTTTTATTGGATGAACAACTATCTATAGAATTCTAATTTTGCAGGGAAGTTAAATATTTAAGTTTATAATCCACAAGCTTCTTAAAGTAGACATCATAATTCCGTTCAATAAATGTAAGTAGGATTATTTCTAATTTAGAAAGGATATTGGAGATTTGTTCATGACGTTGACGCATGCCTCGCGATTATTATGATCTATTAGCAAAAAGATCTCGTGACAGGAGTTATTCTGTTTTTCTTATAAAAATACTCCTGACAATAGTTCCAAAGGTTAATATAGGCCAGGAAATTAGTACAAAAATCTTTTATAACATGCTATAAGGAAAATGGATGTTTAAATTGTTTAAGTGCATTTAAATATAGTAAGGTATAATTGAATTGTTTTTACCGCATCGAATTGCTTTAACCGCCGCGCCGCGCCGTATATTAAAAGAGCACAAGAAACCATTTTGTGTACTAACATGTACGCAAAGGAGCAGCAGGCGAGTGCCGCAATCCGGAGCAGCAGGCGAGTGCCGCAATCCGTTGACCAAAAAAGTAACTTAATGCATGAATAACATACAATAATTTTTCTACGATCACTTTTCTATAACTTTATGAATTTTAGCTCGTAAAACCCAAAACAGCGATTCCGATCAAAATGTTGGATTTGACGTTTACTAACAAATGAATCCAAAGTCAACTAAATCTTTCTGTACCTATGTCGGGTTGTCAAGTCTGTCCTCCCAAAGGACTTCCCGATGTTAGCCAAAATATCAACTGGCACGGCACATCCCGAAAAAATTTTGAGACCTCTGACAAAAAAGTGTTAATATATGTCTAATAGGAAAAAAATAGGGACATTTATTTTTACTTCCTTCGTGGAAGTATTGTTATCGTAAAAAAATCACCCTCCCAGATTTTTTCAGATCTTAACATTTCGAGGCCCCTAGATGCCGAAAAATACATTCTCTCAATTCCATCGATCTGCCTGTCTCTCTGTGGGTCTGGTCGCGAGTAGCTAAAAAAATACTTATTCTATTGACTCCAAATTTTGATCAAAAATTAAAAGTCATTTGGGGATGAAATAGTTACATTTTGTTTAAAATCCAATACGACGGAACAAAATGGTGACATAATGAAATGTTAAAAAATCAAGTATTACGTAGAAATGAACTGGTAAAACTTTGATACGAATCCAAGATGGCGAAACAAAATGGCGGCTTAATAAAATATTTAAACAATCGGCCTAAAAAACTACGCATTAGATTGATTTCAAATTTTGTGCGAGAGTTAAGCGTAATATAGAAATGAACTAGTAACATTTCAAGATGACAGAACAAAATAGGGACCAAATAAAATATTTGTAATCGTGTAAAGTCACCGTTTCAGGATTTTATAGATTTTCACTTTTTAGGGTAACTAGCCGTCAAAAGATATGTCCTTTTAATTCCGTTGGTCTGTCTGTATGTCTGTTCGTGGCATAGCTAAAAAATTACTTACCCGATTAATTTTAAATTTTAATAAAAAATTAGGGGTTATGTGAAGATGACCTGGTAACATTTTGGTAAAAATTCAGTATGACAGAACAAAGTGGCGGCTTAGTGAAATGTTAAAACAAATATTACTAAAAAACTAATTATGCAATGTTGCTCAAATTTTGCCCGAAAATGAGACGTTATATAGGAATGAACATAATATTTTGGTATGAATTCAAATTGACAAAATAAAATAGCGGCCTAATACAATATTTAAGAAAACAGCCTGAAAAACTGCTAATTAGATCGATCTCATATCTTGTTAAAAAATGAAGTGTAATCTAGAGATAAACTGATAAAATTGTGGTTTTTCAAGATGGCAGAACAACATAGAGGTTAAATAAATTGTTTAGAAAAGTAATCTAAAAAATCTTGTTATACAGTTAACTTTAAATTATGCAAAAAAAATAGATGTGATATAGAGATACACTTGTAAAATTTTCGTAAGAATTCAACATTACGGAATAATGTTTTTTTTTTAAATCAGTGTAAAGAAACAACTTATTCAATTATTCATTCAATATTATATTATACCCAAAAATCAAGTGTGGTATAGGCAGCCAAATAAAATATTTGAATAAAAGACCGTATATTTGTCTTATTAAATGACTGTGCCGAACTAATTGGGATACACTTCATAATTCTTAATGAAAGGAAATATGTATTATGAGGAAAGTTCCTGGTAATAGAAATGAACGGATTTTCTTATTTGGACAATCATTTTTGTTCCAGGTAGCACTAATGCGCCGCTACGAAGTCTCAAAGCCAGGCAAACATTTTTATGCAAGCTCCTTTTCAAAAGTTTCCTAAATTTCGGACTTAGCGCAGATTGTGCTAAATTTTATACCGGTCTTTTTAAACGACAAACTCATTTTCGCTCGATTGGATCGCTCAAAATTAAGTTTTCCTCTGCGCGAGCTACGCTGTCATACGAAGCCGACTCCTCGGATCCTCGCGTACGCATATATACCTTGTTTTTAATTTTATCCTATTACTTTTTGTACATAAAATATAACTGTTTAGTCGCACATATATATATATATATATATATATATATATATATATATATATATATATATATATATATATATATATATATATATATATATATATATATATATATATATATATATATATGGTATATATATATATATATATATATATATATATATATATATATATATATATATATATATATATATATATATATATATATATATATATATATATATATATATATATATATATATATATATATATATATATATATATATATATATATATATGTAGAAATTAATAGCTAATAGATCGTCCGACGACTTTGTAACGACCCCGATTTCAGTAACAAATTGCACAAATACAGGATGGAACAACGGCGGAATAACGTCTTCTGACGATGTTAAGTCGGAACGTGGAACGTCGGCCCGACGTAAAATTGCTATTTGGGACACCTGTCCTAAATGCAGTAAATTGACACCGTGACTATAACGTGGTTACAAATTTGTTTTGGCTATAAAAAAATATTCTTTATAACAATGAGGTCAAAGCTAATTTTAGCATTTATGGAATAAATACATGGTTTAGCCACTCTGTGGCACCATTAGTTTATTGTAATTCTGATAATGGATGGAAGCTAGAACTGTATGCCTACCACAGTACAAATTGTTGATTTGATGCTCTGTTTTTTGTTAAGTTCTGCTCAACATTTGCCCTGTTTTTTATTAAGTTGAGGTTCAACTTTTAAGAATGTAGAGAAACATCAAAGCAGTTCTGTTTAATATTCACCATTTTCTACTTTTTGACCACCATAGTAACTAGGTTTTTTGGCAGTTTTTTTTAACATTACAGTTTATGTTCTATTTATATCAACATTATCTTTGTATTCTCACTAGACTCTTTAATTATACAATTCTTAAAGCCGCCGGCAAAAGCTAGTTAATTAATAAATATATTTACATTGGATTGTTTTATTACTTACGTAGGTATATTTGATTTCAGCTTGAAGAAGATCTGTATTATTACATTTGATAATATAACACAGGTGATAAAAAATGTAAACATTAAATTGAAGCCGGGACCGATTGCGCACATTTTGGATTCTCAGAAACAGAAAAGTTGCACACAGTAGAAGTTTTCGAAGTGTTTTTCTAAAGCGACAGACACCGAGATTTGGAACCTTCTACCAGCACAAATAAATCTCGAACATCATCATCAGATAGCGAATCAAGCTTGAATGTACCAGAATAACTAGAGACCCCTGAAGGTACCGGAATTCAGAGGGTGGATAAATTTATTCAAGTTAGCATAAAGCTAAAAATGAAATTAAAATCTGTCGAGTGCAAAATATTACCAGTAGCAAAGAAACAAAATTCATTATTATCACTCTCTAGTACATGTTATTCGGATCTTCTTCAAGCTAAAGTCAAATATACCTACGTAAGTAATAAAACAATATAATATAAATATATTTATTAATTAACTAGCTTTTGCCGGCGGCTTTACTCACGTTACAACTTTAAAACTTATTCCCTATCCCGTGGGAAGTTGTGGGAAAAATCCGGCCTTATTCCTTGTCTACATAAGAAAGAGAACCTCTATGGAAAATTTCAGCTTTCTAGGTCTAGGGGTTTGGGATCGGCGTTAATGAGTCAGTGACTCAGGACATTTCTTTTTATATATTAAGATTATTGTAACATCCTGTATACATCTTTAAAAATCTTAAAAATATGTAAAAACATAAAATGAAAGACACACGTTCAAGCGTTTTTCCGAAAAACTGACCGTTTTTTAAAATAAAATAATATTGTAATTTTTAAGGGCTGGTTTCACCCCCTTGGAATTATAGTTTTCAAGAATCTCTTCTTATAAAACCTCTACACCCTAAAATTCAGCTTTCTACGTCAAGCGGTTTGAGCAGTATCGTAATGAATGAGTGAATAAATATTAGTATAGATAAGAACAACAATAAAAAAATAATGCTAAAAAAACAAGCTAATGGTACTTTTAATCTTAATTGCATTGTCACTGAGAAAAAGTTTTGTTTTCCCTGAAAATTTCAGCCAATTAGCTTTCTTCTCTAATCGAATAATTATTCTTCTTTTTAAGACTTTTCAGAGTCAAGTAAATATTAAAAGCGTGTCAAAAAAACTTACATTGTAATGATCCTCACAGCAGTATTTCCTTGAATTATCGCTTACAAATTCCGTTCTCCGCATAACTTGCTGCCACAACTTTCTTGTCTTTACATTTCTTGGCAAAGTAATAAAAAGTTTATCAAGGGTAGTAGCAGTCGTGTTTTTACAACTCGGAACTATGCAGTAATTATAAATATCCTTCTTACTTTGTTTAATTCCCATGACGACACTAATTCTACTTTAAAAATACCGAAAAACAATTAAATATATATTCGATTCACCACAAAAAAAAACAGAGACTGCCCGGATTTTATGACGTCATGTCATTCCCAGGCGCGCGCGGTGTTTGATAATTTATTTAAATATGAAAGCAAATTCGGAAACATCTGAAATTTTGGATATATACTAAATTCAATACCTTTTTTTAGAATTTGTAATAAAAAACATATACTGAACGAGCCCATTGTTTATATATTTTACCCATTTTTTTTTGTCGTATTTTTATAAATTACTATTATTTAGATGCATATAAGCAAGTCGTACAGCTATTTTCCTTATAGGTGTTTTTGGAAAAAAATCCTATAAGGAAAATAGCTGTACGACTTGCTTATATGCATCTAAATAATAGTAATTTATAAAAATACGACAAAAAAAAATGGGTAAAATATATAAACAATGTCGTTCAGTATATGTTTTTTATTTTCTAAAAAAAGGTATTGAATTTAGTATATATCCAAAATTTCAGATGTTTCCGAATTTGCTTTCATATTTAAATAAATTATCAAAATTGGGAATGACATTCATTCCGGGCAGTCTCTGTTTTTTTTTGTGGTGAATCGAATATATATTTAATTGTTTTTCGGTATTTTTAAAGTAGAATTAGTGTCGTCATGGGAATTAAACAAAGTAAGAAGGATATTTATAATTACTGCATAGTTCCGAGTTGTAAAAACACGACTGCTACTACCCTTGATAAACTTTTTATTACTTTGCCAAGAAATGTAAAGACAAGAAAGTTGTGGCAGCAAGTTATGCGGAGAACGGAATTTGTAAGCGATAATTCAAGGAAATACTGCTGTGAGGATCATTACAATGTAAGTTTTTTTACACGCTTTTAATATTTACTTGACTCTGAAAAGTCTTAAAAAGAAGAATAATTATTCGATTAGAGAAGAAAGCTAATTGGCTGAAATTTTCAGGGAAAACAAAACTTTTTCTCAGTGACAATGCAATTAAGATTAAAAGTACCATTAGCTTGTTTTTTTAGCATTATTTTTTTATTGTTGTTCTTATCTATACTAATATTTATTCACTCATTCATTACGATACTGCTCAAACCGCTTGACGTAGAAAGCTGAATTTTAGGGTGTAGAGGTTTTATAAGAAGAGATTCTTGAAAACTATAATTCCAAGGGGGTGAAACCAGCCCTTAAAAATTACAATATTATTTTATTTTAAAAAACGGTCAGTTTTTCGGAAAAACGCTTGAACGTGTGTCTTTCATTTTATGTTTTTACATATTTTTAAGATTTTTAAAGATGTATACAGGATGTTACAATAATCTTAATATATAAAAAGAAATGTCCTGAGTCACTGACTCATTAACGCCGATCCCAAACCCCTAGACCTAGAAAGCTGAAATTTTCCATAGAGGTTCTCTTTCTTATGTAGACAAGGAATAAGGCCGGATTTTTCCCACAACTTCCCACGGGATAGGGAATAAGTTTTAAAGTTGTAACGTGAGTAAAGCCGCCGGCAAAAGCTAGTTAATTAATAAATATATTTATATTATATTGTTTTATTACTTACGTAGGTATATTTGACTTTAGCTTGAAGAAGATCCGAATAACATGTACTAGAGAGTGATAATAATGAATTTTGTTTCTTTGCTACTGGTAATATTTTGCACTCGACAGATTTTAATTTCATTTTTAGCTTTATACTAACTTGAATAAATTTATCCACCCTCTGAATTCCGGTACCTTCAGGGGTCTCTAGTTATTCTGGTACATTCAAGCTTGATTCGCTATCTGATGATGATGTTCGAGATTTATTTGTGCTGGTAGAAGGTTCCAAATCTCGGTGTCTGTCGCTTTAGAAAAACACTTCGAAAACTTCTATTGTGTGCAACTTTTCTGTTTCTGAGAATCCAAAATGTGCGCAATCGGTCCCGGCTTCAATTTAATGTTTACATTTTTTATCACCTGTGTTATATTATCAAATGTAATAATACAGATCTTCTTCAAGCTGAAATCAAATATACCTACGTAAGTAATAAAACAATCCAATGTAAATATATTTATTAATTAACTAGCTTTTGCCGGCGGCTTTAAGAATTGTATAATTAAAGAGTCTAGTGAGAATACAAAGATAATGTTGATATAAATAGAACATAAACTGTAATGTTATATGTACAATTTTCCTGGGCTAATAAAGGTACTAAAAATATCTGAATAAGTGCACCTTGAAATATTACGATACACAAAAAAGGCGATGGCGATTATTGACAATAAATTAAAAAATCGCATTAAGTTGGTTTTTGCTGCATCAACTTTTATCCCCGAGTAAATAAATGATAAGGTATAATTGGTTATTGATCAGCTACAAATCCCTGTTTTCACCTATGTTTGTTTGCATTGCCAAACGTTGGGTTTGTGTAAATCTAATTTCTTTTAAATTTGTTTATAAACATATTTTTTGCCCATTTTATTGTTAAAAGCGGATTTCATTCGTGATAATACATTCTGTATAATATTTTTCTTTCTAGATACAAGAAAAATGTGTCATATCGACAGGAAATAAGTGTACCGTTAGGATAAAACGCTGCTTTTTATAAATTTTTTCTTAAATATTTTTATATTCTTGTTGTCTTCTCAAATAATTATTTTTATGCGATATATATCATCACTTATATATAAATATGTTTTTGTTTGTTTAAAATATTGCAAATTTCGTTTTAAATTTCTTAATTATCTGGATTCCCATACAAGCAACAACTGTTAGAGGTAAATACTGAATTCCCTTGTGCCATCTAATTGATTTCTAATGTTCTGTAGGCAAAACTACTTTACTCGTTACATAATTTTACATGGATCTATTGCACTTTCCTTGACATAAACGTAATGCATATATAAACAAATCTAAACTACACTATGTGTTTCAGGGTACTATATAGAAAACAGTTCCTGGTATCAACGACTACAATACCGTTTTATACAGGGTATATTAAAAACATACGATACAATATATAGTATATTATACAAGGTGTTATTTAATTGATACAGTCTTCTTCGAGAGGAGGTTCCTCTTATAAAAGTAGTACCAAAAGTTACATTACTAGAGGTAATTGATAAAAATTATATGTACATTTATTATTGATTGGAATTTGATTTAAACATATAACTAAAAATGTACGAGGTATCTCAAACCATTCAAAAATATAATAACCTGCATTTCCAAAATGAAATCCAAATATATATATATATATATATATATATATATATATATATATATATATATATATATATATATATATATATATATATATATATATATATATATATATATATATATATATATATATATATATCAGTGGCGGCTCGCGGATGAAAAAGTAAGTGATGTGCAAATGAAGCAAGAAGATATCACAATAATTTTTTTTATATGTGGAAGGGGTAGAATATTTTTTACGACTTACCTAAATTTTGTATACTAAATCAATTCTCCTATCCTTAATAGCAGCAAATTTATTTATAACATCTTCATAAAATGGATGAGTTGCCCTAATCTCCTCCAGAAATTCGTTTTGAATTGAAATATTAAGAAGTTAGTCTTTCTTGAGATATTGTATTTCTTAAATAAGTTTTTACACGTCTGAGGCAAGAAAAACTTTTTTCCACTAAACCACTTTTCGACGGTATTGTCAATATAAGGGAAAACACTTTATATGCTCTGGTTAAAATATCTTCATATTCGTTAATTTTTTTGCACTTGCTCTTGCGGTGATATATTCCAATTACTGTCATTGGCGAAAATAAGACCAAGCTCATTTTTAAGTCGATGATTTTTTGAAAATATTTCCCCATATAACTGTAACAAATTTTCAAACGGGCCAGTCGGAAAATTTAAACTATATTCGGAAAATTTAGCAAAATCTGCCAAACATAAAAATGTAAGTTTTTCACAGTCTTGAAAGCTTAGTGTCATTTCCACTAAAATATGATCCAATATTTCATAAAAAAGGGTTCTATACTTAGACCTAATTTCTTCAGGTGAAAGCTTAGCAAGCTCACGTTTGTAATGATTTATTTCTGTAATAGAATTTGTTTTATCAAACATGGTATTAAAAAAATGTTCATTTCTTTTTTTACAGAGCGACAGCGTTTTATATTGGATATGCGAAAATGAATGTCAAGCGATTTTTTTGAAGAACGCAAATAGTATGTCCGTGATTGAGAAAATGTCATTACATAAACACTAATGCCAGAAACGTGAATTCAAAATCGTCCATCATCATCATTTCGCAAGCCGTATTGATTTTTCATCAGATTTTTCACAGTTTTTAATAAATTCAAAGACGTCCTTTAATTTATTCCAGTCTTGAACAATCATATTTACTAACTTAGAAATTGAAAACCAACGAGTTTCTGTAATTGTTGGTATACGCCTCGTAGATGCAGATGTAAGAGCATACATTTGATCCAATAGAAAATATAAATTCTGCGACGTTCTATCGGAGCTGACATTATAAAATCCTAAGAATCTCTAGACTACTGAACCTTTTGAATTAACATATCTTAAAATTATGGAGTACTGGGAGGTTTGCGTAATATCAGTGGTGTCATCCACTTGCGCAGAAAAAAACTGTGTGTTAATTATTTCGTTTTTTACATGATCATTTAAATAATCAGAAATGCATTCAATTATTTCGTCTTGAATAGTTTTCGAGTCACCAGTAAAAACATTTTTAATTTTTTCGTGATGATCTTTTAGTTCTTGGGAAATTCTCGATATTAATAAACCTAAAAGCTTTTTAAAATTCCCCCTATTTATTGACTCGCTGCTCTTATCATGGCCGCGAAAGACTAACTCTTGTTTTGCAAGGTACAAAACTGCGTCAATTACCAAGCACATAAATAGCCAATTTAATCGGACGTTTTCGTTAAAATGTATTTTATATAGTTTAGCATTTTTTTAAAGCGTCAGCTATAGTGCTTTGATTTTTTACAAATGTTTTTAGCATTAATTCGCATTTTAAATGCTCCGCCGAGTCTTCATGTTTATGTAAAGACCTTCATATTTTTAACATACCTGCAAATCCTTATTCCACACTGAATATTTATTGGAAACTAGTAAACAAGGCAAGCAAAACAATTTTTGTAATATTTGACTACCACATAACCATTTGTACGCCGAAAACCAGGATGGCGATTAAAACTCTGATCTTGTTCCTTCCTTCCTGGAGTTTCCAACAAAATGCAAACCACATCCGCGATCGGATTCATCAATAATGTAAATTAATAAACCTGACAGCAAATAAAGTTGTAACCATAAATATATATAACACAAAACAGTCAAGCAAATTGCAAAGGAACTAACCGGTTGCAGCGAAATCCGCGAAAATAAAAGTAAACAACCACGCCAAACTAAACGACACGTGGGTGTAGTGTACTGCGTTAGCAATTCACCGAGAGCGCTGTATGGCGCTGGTTAACATTATTCTTCCTTGCGCTAGACGTGATCGCGTATGCGTTGTCATGACAACGTAGTAGGAAAATCGTAAACTAAACATACCGCCTCCAGCAAAGTCGAAGCGGTTTACGCCACTGTTATAGTTGTTATAACAAAGTTCGATTGAAAGTTTTAAAAAGACATGCCGCCAACGGTCAAGCAAAATATTTATTCGAGATGTACAGGTTATTTTTTGCCAATTAAGTGAATAAATGAATTTAAAAACTTAAATTTTGAGAGAAGTTTGTTTGTTTATTTTTCCTGATATAATATATATATATACATATATATATATATATATATATATATATATATATATATATATATACATGTATATATAGATACTAAAATCAATAAAAATGCGCTTTCACACACCTTTATTAAAAGTTCTTGGCCGGAAAAGACATATGTAGAATAGCAGAAATATATAATTTCTGCAGGTGCAAAACGGCCTACAAGAAGAATTGCTTTCGATTTTGTCACAGGGTACCCTCCTGTGATCATGATTTCTGGGCCTTTACCCTCATCAGGCAGGCTTGTGGCGTTAAGTGTTATACTTAGCATGCAGTACTGTTCCAGTATGATAAACGTTTCGTTTTCGATTTTGTCATATCGAGCAACCTGTTATTTCAGATCTCCCTGGGTACAAGCCTGCTTGATGAGGGTAAAGGCCCAGAAATCATGATCGCAGGAGGGTACCCTGTGACATAATCGAAAGCAATTCTTCTTAGGCCGTTTTCCACCTGCAGAAATTATATATTTCTGTTATTCTACATATATATATATATATATATATATATATATATATATATATATATATATATATATATAACTTAAGAAAATCACGGGAATTCGGCCAGGAAATGTCTTTATTAATGTTTTATTTTTATTTGACCAAGCTTTCGAAATATTTTTATTTCTTCATCAAGGGTCATATAATAAAAACGAAAAAGACTTGTACTAATTTTGAGAAAAATGCTTGTTTAAATTAGATATTTCTATACGTAGAATTTTGATGTCAAACGTCAAATGACAATTTGTTGTATACAAAATACCTGTCACATAATCGAACCCTTTCAACTAGGTGGAGAAGATAGGATTTTTGGAGAGGAATATGCAGCCGTCCCAAAATACGAGGGAAACGGACTTATAAATTAAAACTTAAAAATGTTAATATAAACGTTCAGATCTCGATAAGAATAAGGGTGGTCATAGTTCACTGAACTTGATATCAGCTTTAAAATATCAAAGAATTAGTCATTTGAGAGTGCACTGATATTTTTAGGAATATAGGTAAATTAACTTGGGCGTAGGCCTTTTTTTTGCTATCCGAATATTATCAAAATTTTCTAATAAATATATATTCAAAACAATAAAAAAGTGGAAACTATCTACTAAATTAAGAATTTGCAATAAAAATCAAAAATGAGTCAGTTCTCTTTGCTTGCATGAGTGGGATACAAGCGCCATTAAAAACAAATGACTAATAATTGACCCGACATTTACCTACTCATCCACTGTTGTAACAAAGTCTTTCTTCTCTCTGATCTGCTGTCTCTTTTCGGGCGGCGAGCGCCTTGCACGAGATCGACTTGAGCGAGGCAGCGGCGCGTCCTGCACACGTGTTCCTTCGGATCGTGGGAAAAGTGGCAGATGCGAGGCCGAATCCGGGCAACAGCTCTGTGAATCACGCATTCCTTCGCATATACATGTTATTTTAATCGAGCCGGGGTTATCTGGCCACTATCTACACTTCCTGCGATATGGGATCGTTTATTTTTTATTTACTCTCCTAAATGGACACGTCTCTGTTTTATTGCTGCTGCCTCTTTAAATAAAATTAAAAAAAAAACATATTCAAAGAGAAGGGGCTTATTAACTGTTTTCTTTTATTGAATGCCTGGCACTATATGTATGAACATGTACATTATAATTATTTTTAAAATTACTGCACAAATTGTGTCAAAACGTATACTTCTTAAACTAAAATGTACAGCAAATGTAAATAAGTTTAATCAGAATTAGTTGTAATCATAGGGATATCTTTTGAAAACTATTGTGTTCATATTAAATACAAAAATATTCAAGATATTTGGCATAAGATTATGCAGGATTTTTTTCCAAACTTTTAAAATCATTGTATTAAGTGTTGCACCTATGTGAATATTTTATGCACCAAATTGTGAATTACGTTAACTTGAATATTATAATATATCGTTAATAAACAAAATATTAATGGTTTCTAAATATTTTTGTGCGTTATTTTGATCTTCTAAAATTTAAGTATATACTTAAATTTTAGAGTTATGACAAAATGGTTAATATTGACATTGTTTGGAAAACTCATAATAATGATTTTTTTCATAACCGTGAACCTGAATAGAAGATATGTTAAATAGGCCAAACTAGAATTAAAACGCTTGTACCGAGTCTGTAGTCAGACATTATTTGCTTTTATTGTGGATGTGTTCAGTTAAAAATTAGAAACATAGAAACTCAAATTCGATGTTTTAGAAATCTTCATGGCTCTTCACGGGAAGAAATAATTTGATGGTCAGAATATGAAACATGCTGCCACTGCTAATTTTTATTAAAATTTGTTAAAAGTTCATATCCTAGAATTTATTTATGCTGTCGTAAACGAATTTTCTCTGTAAGGCCCGTAGGACACACATCTACTGTATAACTGTGAGGCCCCTAAATAGAGTTGCCACCTTTTTTTGAGATGAATAAAGTATTTTTTCATTTTGGTACAAAATAAATAAAGTACACACCATAAAAACGAGTATTTATTTTTCACTTGTTTTTTTAAAACCATATTTTTTATTGCTTTTTGCAGCATTTAACAAATATTTATTATTCTTAAAGGTTGTTGCAGCCTCGTTACAATCTAATTTTAAATTGACATATATGATTAACTCACTTTTAATCAAATTAAGTGATGTTTTATTCCTGTCGTCCCTCAACTTCACATTCATTAGAGAAAAAACTCTCTCGGTGAATGCTGAAGTGGCAGAGACGGACAAAATAAATGCAATAAATTTAAAAATATTTGGAAAATTTTCACTTCTATTAAATATGTACTGCCACTTTTGAGCTGTTGGTAGGTCAAAAAATCTTTGTCATTCTGGATTACTTTTTCATATGTTTTATTCAGAAGTATTGTTTCTGAATATAAATTGTCCATAGTTACTCCAAGCTTTTGCAGACATAATGCTTCAATTGCACTTTCAAAACGTTCATATGGAATAGGTGACTGTAAATTGAAGTTACTCAGTGAAAATAGGAAGTTATTATTTGAAAAATTGAACCACTTCTCCAAATAGC
The DNA here is from genome assembly GCA_030620095.1 of Kuschelorhynchus macadamiae. Taxonomy (NCBI): domain Eukaryota; kingdom Metazoa; phylum Arthropoda; class Insecta; order Coleoptera; family Curculionidae; genus Kuschelorhynchus; species Kuschelorhynchus macadamiae. Next base: position 721,576 of record JAUTXW010005498.1, read on the forward strand.
ATATGGCTTTGTCAAGAAATAATATAAAATTTTCACACATCTTGTCTTTTAATTGAGGCGAAGATTCTCCAACAATATCTTCTTTTTTTTAATTAATTCTTTTTTGTTGTTATACAGTTACCTTCAAGGCATTTGACAGTTTTGTTAAATAGATTTAGAATATGACTGCAAAAATGCATATAAATCTCAAGAAAATCATAATTCACATCACTGTTGTTCAATAAAAGTAAATTTTGAAAAATAACAGGACAATCTTCTCCTAAACTTAAAAAATAATTTTTGATTGGTCTCCAGTTTAAAGGTACAGTATCTATACAAGGTAAAAGGCTCAACCATCTGGTCCCCACATCGCGTTTAAGCTCGCGGAATTCACCATCAATACTTTCAACAAATTTTTTTAGATCTTCTCTTCTCAAAGCTGAATGTGAAAAATGGCTATAAATTTTCAGGATTACATTTTCAATTTCATATGACAAGAAGTTCATGGAGTGTCTCATGTTGTTATGCACTATGTGTGCATGACAGTTACCTTTTATTAAATGAGGAACTAACTCTTTTATGTTAGTAAATAAAGAGTGGTTAATTCCAAAATTAGAGTTTGTGTTGTCTGCACTTAGTCCTGATACTCAAAATATAACTTATACAATTGCATTGACTCCTGTATAGCTTGAAACATGCCATCAGCTGACTCGTTGCTGTTCTTATAGAAATCTAATAATTTATTTTCAATGCCATTTTTTGCTGTAAAGTATTGCACCACCAATAGAAACAATTTAATATTTTTTTTATTTGACGCATCAGTCTGCAATCAAAAATAAAGTTTTTGAGTATTCAAATCATCTATCATATTTTGTAATGCATAAGGCCCCAACACCTCCGTAATCAAAGCCTCTTGATTCTACATAAATAATTTTATTGCTTTTCACAGTACAGTTCATACTGTTATATGATAAGTTGTGTTTCACAGTGTAGTATGTAAGAGCTAGTTCAGCAGCAGTAATGTTTTCTCTATCAGATACTTCAGACGAAGAAGCAGACGTTGTACATGTAAGAACTTTATCGAGAACTGCAGATGGTTTCTTTGCTTCAGTTTTAGATTTGTGCATCTTTGTTTGTTAGTGTTGCTTTACCTTTAAACAAAATATGCTCTACCAATACCACCACCACCATCACCACTAATCACTAATTCACTAGTCAGGGTAAGTAAATAGACAGACCATCAACCACATGAACACAACACAATTCACAATACCCTCTAATCAACCATACACTAACATAATGAATAATGAATGATAATTTTACTTACGTGTCCAATTCCAGCCGAAGAAATAGTAAAAGTTACTCCAGAGATTTTGCATTTTGCGTTTGAACTATTTTCTGGATCCTTTGTCAGCCAGGTATACTCTTTTTCCCATATATTTGTGTACTTCTGGAATCGTTTTTTGGCCTATCCACTCTTCGTTTTTAGGTGTGCTATTTGCATCTGCATCATGGGACTTAGACTCACTATCACTAAAGGTGTCATCTTCGTCATCCATTTCGAATTATTATAGTGATAATGTAAATTTTAACAACGAACAAGAGTCAATAATTATAAATTTATAACTCACAAAACCGATCTAAAATCTAGAAAGTCGATACAAACAAATATTTGGCGCAAAACGTAACCTAACCTCAATCTCTTCTTCTTATTATTCCTCATTTCAAATTCTTCTCCTCTTCTTTTTCGTTTAATGCTTTTACGGCCTCAGCCAACTATCAGTGTCACGCTGTAAGTAATTACAAATAGCAGTGGATCGTTGTAGGAAAATAATTTTGCATTTGGATCCGTTGTCGGTCCGTGACGTCACTGACAATAGGTTCGATGATACTCTAAATTGTAAATAGTCATTATTATATAAATAGAGGATTTTAGCGTACTCTATTCGTGTCGTAGTTTATAAAGAACACTCTCACGAAAAAGAGGACAATAGTCTATTTTAGAGTAAGGGTGGCAACCCTACCCCTAAATTACCCTTGCAAGTTTAAGGAAAAAAACTTGTCACCGCTAATTTTTATTCAAATTTATTAAAACTATAAAACTTCTTATTAATGTTAAAACATTTTTGAATTTTAATGTACTAGGTATTAAACCATATCACTTATTTTAATTCTAAAATATGTGTTTGCACGTCCTGTCTAAGAGGTAAGAAAGAACAAATAGCTCTCTTTTTAAATCATTCTATAAGTCTGAAATGTTGTGATGAATATATTGCAATGATAGCTTTTTTAATCATGTTCCAAATATGAAATTTTAATAAAATTGAATACAAATTAGCGGTGACAGCATGTTTTTCCCTTAAACGAACAATAATAAAGTGTGTCCTAAGGGCCTTACAGAGGAAATTCGTTTATAACAACATAAAGTAATGTTAAAACCAGTTCCAAATATGAAGTTTTAATAAACTTGATTAAAAATTAGCTGTGGCAGCATGTTTTTCCCTTAAACGTACAAAAGTAAAGGGTGATTTAGGGGTATCAGAGAGGAAATTTGTTTTTAACAGCATCAGTGGCGTAACAAGACAACGTGGGGCCCTGGTGCCCAATCGTAAAACCGGGTCTTCTCCCCTCTCTATAATAAGCACATATAAATAAAAAAAATTTAGGAGATTTCATAAATCGCAAAAAATGTTCAAGTCTTGTTTTAACATTCAGAATAGCTCCAGCAAATCGGGTATCACAGAAAAATGAAATAAGGTTTGATCATAATATATTTCATATAAACTATTCTAAATAAACTTAACAAAAAAAGAAACAAATATACAAAACAACATTCTAAAGTATAATAATAATTCTAATTACACCAACTTACGATTAGACGACTGACTGCTGCTACTTTTGTCTATAACTTGAAAAAAATTGTCTCGTTTTACATGATTTTTCAACTTTACTTCGTTTTCCGCAGTTTTTTCTTCTCTAAGCTGCGCTCGTTTGGTGCTTGTAATTCATTTTATCATAGCTACAACGCTGAATACTTACAAAACAAAATACAAAATCAATATTACTGCAATTATACGTCTGTTTTAGTCTAGCACCTTAGGCCCGCTTGAGATTAGAGGCCCCTATCCCCTAAAAGCCTTGCAGCCAGTGCCGGATTAATTATTTTCGCCCAAACGTATTTAAGCTTGTGGGAAAAAGTGACGACCAAAAAAAGTCCTCTCTTCCATACAACAGAAACTTATCCCCTCTTTCAATATAATAATATATAAAAATTACCTACTTACTGATAAAATGAAGCGAGGCGGCGGCGGGCTCTCTTTTCGACGGGGTCTAGTCCCGGGCCTAATGGGTAATGCTGGCATTATTTGGGGGGAGGTAAAAAAATAAGTTAAAATACGTTTTTCAAAAAAATATATATTTAGGGCAAAAAAAAGCTTGCTTAAAAAACTATGCTCATATCGAAAAAATTTTGGGTAAAACTAATTTTGCTAAAACTTAGCTCTAATCTTAAGGGTAAAGATATGTAAAGCCTGAACGGGTGATTTTTTTTAGGATCACGAACATTTTATTTGGTCGCCATTTTGTTCCGCCATATCGAATTAGTACCACAATTTTACTTTCTTCTTTATATCACAATTAGTTATAGCACATAATTTGTAATCAATCAATAGTTTTTTCAGGTTGAATTTTTAAATATTTTATTAAGCCGTTATTTTGTTTCGCGATCTTGGATTTGTATCAAAATTTTACCAATTAATTCCTACATACTTGATTTTTGCAGAAAATTTGAGATAAATTGGATAAGCAGTTTTTTAATAATAATTTTTTTAATATTTCACTAGGCCGTCATTTTATTTCGCTATATTGGATTTTTACCAAAATGTTACCATATAACCCTTAATTTTTGATCAGAATTTGAAGTTAATCGAGTGACTCATTTTTAAGCTATGCCGACAGACGGTCAGATCGACGAAATTAATAGAACATTTATTTTTTGGCATCTAGCGACGCTAAAATGTGGAGATATGTAAAACCTGGTGATTTTTTCATGATTACAAACATTTTATTTGGCCGTCATTTTATTCTGTCATCTTGAATTCATACCATAGTTAATTATTGCCCAAAATTTGAAATGAATCCATTATGTAATTCTTTCAGACTGAAATTTTAAATATTTTCTCAAACCGCCAATTTGTTCTGACATCTTGGATTGGTACAAAATTTTACCAGTTCATTCCTACATAATTCTTGATTTTTATATAAAATTTGAGATAAATTAGATAAGTACTTTTTAGTAATAATTATTTTAACACTTCACTAGGCTCCGATTTTTTTTTGCCATATTGGATTTTCATCAAAATATTACCAGGTCATCTCCATATAACCCTTAAGCTTTAACCAAAATTTTAAGTCAGTTGGATAAGCAGTTTTTAAGCAATGCCGCGAAAAAACAGACCGACACACAGACAGACAGGCCGACGGAATTGAGGAAACATGTTTTTCGGCATCTAGGGACCCTGCAACGTAAAGACCTGGAGGGTGATTTTTTCGCGATTACAATACTTCTCTTCTACGAGGGAAGTAAAAATTACTTAGGAAATTCATATCCATTATTATCGGCTAAAAGACCTAAAAAAGGTTCCAATTTAATTTGGACCACAGTATTTTATTTGGCCGTCATTTTATTCTGCCATCTTGAATTCATACCATAGTTAATTATTGCCCAAAATTTGAAATGAATCCATTATGTAATTCTTTCAGACTGAAATTTTAAATATTTTCTCAAACCGCCAATTTGTTCTGACATCTTGGATTGGTACAAAATTTTACCAGTTCATTCCTACATAATTCTTGATTTTTATATAAAATTTGAGATAATTTAGATAAGTACTTTTTACTAATAATTATTTTAACACTTCACTAGGCTCCGATTTTTTTTTGCCATATTGGATTTTCATCAAAATATTACCAGGTCATCTCCATATAACCCTTAAGCTTTAACTAAAATTTTAAGTCAGTTGGATAAGCAGTTTTTAAGCAATGCCGCGAAAAAACAGACCGACACACAGACAGACAGGCCGACGGAATTGAGGAAACATGTTTTTCGGCATCTAGGGACCCTGCAACGTAAAGACCTGGAGGGTGATTTTTTCGCGATTACAATACTTCTCTTCTACGAGGGAAGTAAAAATTACTTAGGAAATTCATATCCATAATTATCGGCTAAAAGACCTAAAAAAGGTTCCAATTTAATTTGGACCACAGTGTATGTTCTATTATACGGGGAAGTAATAACCCACTTTTATTTGTATCAGCATTTAACTTAATCTGTTAATATATTATATAAAGCTGATTTTGTATTTGTTTTTATAATCCAGCCATTGAGAAGTACGGCATATCTCCATGCGATCAGAAAAGAATGATTGATAATTTCACAACATTCAGCCTTCTGTCTATAGGTACATTATCGATAAGCTGATCTGATTAATGTATTTATGTATTAATAAAGTTGTTAAAATCCAGCCGAACGAAAAATCAAATTAGGGATTAAATTCCATTCGTTTAAGTAATGCGGCTAATGAAAATGGATTTGGAAGATTGGAATTGGTTATTTTACACGTAGCTTTCGATTTCCTGTTATTGTACCGTTTTTAGAAAGCCATTACCGAAAATAAGTTTTCTTTTAATCTATGAATTAATGTATCCCATAAGTGTATTCGAAGGATCTCACGGAATCGATTAGTCAGATAAGCAGCTTATGTTCCTAGAATAATTATTAACGCGTAATGCTGGTATTTATGCTGTGTATTTTTTGTGGAAAATTTAATACTATTCCAAGTATCGATGAACTGATAGACTTTTTGACGTCTTTGCTAGCTATACTTTATGGGTTATAATCGAGGTTATATTACTCTGTACGGAAGTTTAACTTAGTTTTATTTAAACTCAACTGTAATTTGGCTTATGCGGCCTAACATAAAGATTTGACGCAACAACGTTATAGGATAGGTAGTGACGTCTGCGTTAGTCATTTCTAAATGGAAGCCTATTCCGATTATGTACAGTTGCAGTTACTATCCAATTTTTGTAGTAGCGCCATCTTCTTTCAGATTGACCAATGTTTTTAATGGAATCTTTAGTTTACATCTACGAGATAACGCCGTTTTGCTGCTCTGCAACATTCACTATAATTATTCTTCTTCAATAGGACATAAAAACTTTTTGATACTAAAACCCCTAATTAATGCTAGATCACTGGTCTCAGGAAAAACACATTTTTTTACAAGTCTCAAACAATAACTATATCTAACTACTACATTATATAACATATTTTCAAGTGGTTAAAAAATTCTGAAAATCATTTTATCTCTTTCTTTGAACAGGTAGATTATTATACACATTATATGTTTAAAAAGTGGGATTATTCGGTCCCTTGTTTGTTGTACCCAACAACAGATTCCCAGCTGAACTATTTAAAAAGGGTGGTGAAAGATTAATGAGCTCTATACACCTACTAATAGTAGAAATCTGAAAACAGAGATCTCTACACAATGACTGGAAACAATTCATAAAAAATTCGACGTATTGGAGTGCTCAAACTGTAGAGGAATTACATTACTTAACACCGCATATAAAGTATTCTCCTCAATACCTTGTTTCCGATTAACACCGTTTGCGGAAAATGTGATTGGACAATCCCAGATAGGATTTAGACCTGGGAAATCAACAGTTGACCACATTTCGACCGTTAGATCAATCCTGGAAAAACACTAGAGATCATAACATAGAAACACACCACATACTTGTGGATTTCCAATCAGCATACGATACGATCAATAGAGGAAAACTCTATTAAAAAATTGAAGGACTATGTATTCGAAAATATCTAATAAGTCTCACAAAATTAACAATGAAAAAGGTTGAGTGTAAATCCAAGGCAATCTATCCCAGGCATTTAAAACAATGGTCTGCGAAATGGTGATGCACTCTCGTACATACATACTGTTTAACTTGGCTTTAGAAAGAGTGATAAGATCATCGCAAATTAACACAAATTTTAGCTTATGTGGATGATCTGGATCTCATTTGTAGATCAGTAATAATCGCAAAAGAATCACTTAACGCCCTAGGGAAGGCACCAAAAAAACCAATGCTAAATCGCCCATTACAAATAGACGATAAAGAAGTAGAATCGGTCAGCGAATTTGTCTTTCTAGAATAGATAGTAAGCGCGCAAAGCAAAACTACATCAGAAGTTAAACTTCGTGTTCTGCTGGCTAACGGATATTATGTTGGTTTGGCTTCACAACTAAGGTCTCGGAACATCTCTAGGCAAACCAACGGCAAATTGTAGAAGACCTTAATACACCCATTATTAATGTACGGTTCCGACACGTAGATACTGACGAATAATAATGAGGAGTTACTTGGATACTTCATCAACTCTACAACGACCACAACATCGTTAATATGATTAAAATTAACCATTTAAAATGGGTAGGATATGTACTTATCACTATGCACACATAACAATATTATAACATCCAACGAGACAACGACGCAGGGGAAGAACAAAACTACGCTTCATCGATGACGTGGAGGAAGACATGAAAATCATCGGCATAAGAGGATGAGGAAGAAAAACTCTGGATAGAGACAACTGGAAAGAAGCCCTGGAGCAGGTCAATGCTCACCAAGGGCTGTACAAACAAAAAGAAGAATTTTGTTCTTATATTATTTTAATAAATATTATTAAATGTACGAGGATATATCGATAAATATTAATTTGGGAAAACCATTTTATATATTGGTTTTCTGGGTTTTATTTATAATCCTCCAAAAAGCCTCACTTATCACAAACATCCAGCACTCTGAACTCTGCGCCCTCTGAACTCTGCATGAGTCAGTCGTCTAAAATTAAAAATAGTTTTGAAAATTTTTTTTTGTAGTGTCCATACAGTATCAAAATCTCAAACATCATAATTGTGCTAAAAATAAATAAATCAATTTAATTCTATTACTACCATAATTTATTATTTTGTGTAACCCCCTGATTATAGTTATTAATTTATTTTGATTATAATTTACATCCTCTTTCCAGTTCAGATTGCAATCAATAAACAAGCCTAGGATAGTTTTTTAACTGTTCAACTTCAATATTATACATTTGCAGGGCTCTAGATTATCCTAATATTTTTCTTTAAAAGGATGCATTTAGTTTTTTATGTATTACTCAATAGCCAATCTGAACGGTGTTAAATTCCTATTTACTACGTTTTCTAATTGTTCAATGTTACCTGAACTACCGAGTAACACTGTATTATCTGCAAATGCGGTTAATTAAAATTGGACGTTCAGCCCTGCAAACCTTTAAGCTCAATACAAACAATACAACAGTGGATCTAGGACAAACACTTGGGGTACCCCACATTGATTAATTCTTAGTTCTTTTCCTAATCTTCTCATTCCGTCACTGTTATCTCACTTTATAAATGCAATCGGTGTCGGTAGCACGTGATTGAAATGGTTAAAACCGATGCATGTTAGCTCAGTTTTTTTTTGTTTTATTCGCCATCTGCTTAAGTTTTTCTTTTTTAAATATGTGCCTAGATGGACTTATCGTAGGGCATACTGATGCTTCTTTTACCTTCTTTAGCATGCTTTTCATTTCATCGAGAACAGTTCTTACGATTACAATCTCTCAAGTACACTTTGTCAGTATTCACACCCTACTCCTCTCAATTAAATTTCTGAACTTCCACCCAAGCAGCATTAAAATTTCAAGAACTGATGTCGATTGTCGCCGTTATTATAAATTGGTGAGGAATTAGTATATGACATGTCTATGGCAGTCAGTGCTATTTGTAATGTTTTCTAAATAAGTACGTGGTATCATTATTTCAATGTAAATATGATGGTAGTTGAAACAGTATATTCACTACCACTAACTATCTAAATGAGGCCAGAACTTTATAGTAAAAAAGGTGGTTGCTGTGACAACTGAAGGACGACTTTAAAGTAACCATTACCAAAAGGCTTGATTAAAAGAACGACGACTACACAAGAACTTGAAAAATAATCTCGTTGTATAGGGATTTAGTAACATTATTATATCACTTCTTGTTAAGTAAATGCAGCTTTGAAGAACTCAATGTGTTGGAAACCCACTATTGTTTTATATTTCAAAATATATTTTAATTTTATTTTTGGTATTATTACTCGTTAACGTCTAATCAGACTATATGATTTATTATTATTTTGTTACTATTTATATAATATTTAAATATACGCGCGCAAATACGCACATTTTTTGAAGGGCAAAAAAAAAACTCCCGGCCGGTATGCATCGAAGAGCATACGGGACAAGTCGAGCACACTCGAATTTAAGACGTCAAGCAATCGATATAGTATCGAGACACGTGAAAGTTACACAAATCTTTCATCACATTTTTACTTATTTTGAGTGAAGTGATATTTAGCCTAGAACATTAATCCAGACCATCCAGAGGCCACGAATCTAGGATGATCCGAAGACCAATAGAATAGAGAGCTCTCTTGAAGCGATTTCACGTCGAAATAATGGTGAGTGCTTTTCATTTTATGTGCGTCGACATCTGGGATTAATTGGTAATTTTCACTCAAATCTTTATGAATTTTCACTTTCCTATGGAAATCATATGGTCCTTCGGCAATTAACAGCCCTACGGCTCCATTTTTGGTCCGATCGAGCACGGATAGGCACTAGCTTTTACAAAATTTAAAAATTTGTACTTCGCTTAACACTAAAATAAATCTCATACGTCTTAGCCATTTTTATTTTATTGTTATCATTTAAACATTTAAATCTGGTGGTACCAATATATCTATCTCTTTTACAAATTTTAAGGTCGATATCTATCTATCTCTATATTCTAAGCCCATAGTTAAACGATCAGAAATCGTATTTTTAATCTAAGACAGATGGTACAGTTTTATTCTTTTCAATTCTAAAATCATTCTATAAAGCTATCTCTTTTTATTCAAACAGTGTGCGTCTATTCCAACATTCGCTCTTACTGCTATCGAGTAGGCGCAAATTTGCTGTACAGCCAACCCGGCTATTTTTTGGATTTTTAGGGAACAGCTGATTCAACCGCCTCGCGCTACCTATTCAACAACGCTTGTTTTGTTGACGTTTTCCTTTCAAAACAAAACGAGTTTTGCATTTATTTTCATAAATACACTTATTTATTATTTGCAGGTATTGGGTATATTCTCAGGTATATTTATAAATAGTGGTGGATTTACAGTTCTTTATTATCCAAATCTTTCTATAAATATCACGCCGACTAGATATAAATAATTTCTTTATTTTATTGCATCATTTGGTGATTTACACAGTGTCTTCCTCTTGTAAATTAAATACATATATTTTTGTTCCTGAACCAAAATAATTTTAAAATTACTGATCAAGAACAAATCTCTAAACTTGATTTTAAACGTAAAATTCCTTTAAATAGATTAAATGAAATTTACGATTACTGTAACAATTCTACAGCTGATCCATTTTATAAACAAAATTTTTTGGCAAGAGCTGAATATGTAGACACGTTATATGAAGAATTTCAGAGACATCACAATCAAATTATTTCATTAATTTCTGAGGACACTGAATTTCAGGTTCAAGATAAATTCAGAATTTTAGCTGATAAATATTTATATCACATAAAAGGTAAAAAAATGGAATTTACTTGTGCAAATATGGGAAGTGGTAATTTAAATGCATCAAATAGTGGCTTTTCGCCCAGTGCAAAGTTTCCAAAAATTAATGTGCCAATTTTCGAAGGTAACTTAAAATCTTGGCCAACCTTTTTAGATTTATATAAACACCTTATTCATGAAAATCAAAACTTGTCAAATATAGAAAAATTTCATTATTTAATAACTTCGGTAAAAAATGAACCTTCTAATTTGGTTAAATCAATTCCTATGACGGCTAATAATTATCAAATTGCATTTGATACTCTACTTAAAAGATATCAAAATAAACGGTTTTTGGCGACCACTTATTTTAATGAAATATACACTGCTCAACATTTGCAAAGGCCCTCCTTTAAGGATCTGCGTCATCTACTGGACATATTTTCAGAGAACCTTGCGGCATTAAAAAACTTGAACTTTGACACGGGTTCTTGGGACTTCTTGCTTTTTAACATTTTATTGCAAAAGTTAGATTCTAAAACCAGAACAGATTTTGAGTTAGAGATAGCACAACCAAAATTCCTCTTTATAAAAATCTTACTAATTTTTTACACAATCAATGTAAGGCTTTAGAGTCAGTGCAATGTATGATGCCGGGTTTCGATTGTAAATCTAAAACAGGTAACAAGAGTGGCCCATCTTTGGATCAACCATCTCAGTCTCCTTCAAAAGGAAAGCAGCGTCATAATTTCTCCAATTACGTTTCTATGGTACCTGTAAATCAACAAAATTATAAATGTATTTTATGCCCTGAAGCAACGCATGCCTTGTATAGATGTCAGCTATTTTTATCCAAGAATCCTCATCAGAGGCATGCTATAGTAAAACATGCGAAAACTGCATTCGTTTTAAACATCCTGTGCGTAACTGCACTTCTTCTACCAAATATAGGATTTGCCAATTTCCGCATCACACCTTACTTCATTTTGAGTCTAATCGGCTAACTGCACCCTCTCAATCATCTTCAGAAGCGCGGACCTCTGGCAGACAGGTATCAGCTTCTTTTCAGGATGCAGTTTTTCCTTCTGTAGTCCCAGCTGCTGCAGAGGAAAATGTGCTAACCCCACAAGACTCAATGCAGTCTTCTCAGCCTTTACCATGCAGTACTTCTACTTCTTCAAATAAACCATTCACGGTTCTGCTTTCTACTGCAGAAGCAGAAATTAAGGATGTTTGGGGAAACTTTCAGAGAGTTCGAATCCTTTTAGATACTGCCAGCATGGCTAATTTTATCTCTTAAAGTTGTGCCCATCTGGGCCTGAAAAGGCAACATTTTTCTGTTCCCATTGAGGGAATAAATAATTTAATTTCAACTTCCCATAAAGGCATTACTCAATGTTTTCTAAAACCTTGTCATAAAGTTAGTCCGACATTTTCATTTGAAGCCATTATTTTGCCCAAGGTTTGCTCAGAACAACCAAAGGTAATGGTTAATCTTCAACACTGGTCTCATATAAAAAATTTGAAGTTAGCAGACACAAAATTCCAGACTCCTGGCCCTATTGATATATTAATTGGGGCTGAGCTTGTACCCTTCGTATTAGGTTCTGGAAGAATTTTTGGAAAACCAGGCCAACCTGTGGCCTTAGAGACTATTTTTGGATGGATTCTACAAGGTCGTACAGAGTATCTGACGTCAAATTTATCTTTAATTAGCTGTCATGCTTCCTTTGAACCACAGGTAGACACAACTCTTCAAAAGTTTTGGGAAATCGAGCAAATTCCGACAATAAATAACTATTTGTCACCTGAGGATATTAAGTGCGAATCTATATATAAAAGGTCAGTTCAGCGTGACAGTTCCGGCCGATTTGTAGTTGCACTTCCATTTAAACATGAGAATCCAGATTTTGGGGATACTTACACTCAAGCTTTTAGACGCTTTATTTGCCTAGAATCTCGCCTCTATAAAAATCCCGTACTTCAGTCGTCTTATTCGGATTTTATCAAGGAATACATTCAAAATGAATATATTTCCGAAGTTTCGACTTCTGACTACTGCTCATCTTCAGCATTTTATTTACCACATCACTGTGTTTTGAAGCCGGACAACGTTTCGACTAAACTCAGGGTCGTTTTCGACGCTAGTGCTAAAAGCGACACTGGCATGAGTCTGAATGATAATTTATATTCTGGCCCTAAACTTCATCAGGATTTATCTACAATTTTATTACGTTTTCGTACTTTCCCTGTCGTGTTTACGTGCGACATTAAACAAATGTATTGTCAGATATTAATTACACCTGAGCACAGACATTTTTAAAGATTTCTGTGGCGTTTCTCAAAGACAGAATCAATCAAAGAATACACTCTTAACAGAGTAACCTTTGGAGTATCATCAGCTCCATATTTGGCCCTTCGGACATAAAAGAATTGGCAAATATTGAACAAGATAATCATCCTTTAGCATCACAAGTCTTACAAGAGTCAGTATATATTGACGATTGTGTTTGTGGCGCAAACTCTATAAAGGCCGCTCTTCGTCTCCAAACGGAACTGATAACCCTTTTAAAAAAGGGCGGATTTATGTTAAGAAAATGGGTGAGTAACCACCCAGATATTCTATCTTCTTTCCCAAATTCAGATGTTCAGATGCCTTTTTCTTTCGAAAGCCAAGGTCCTACCTACATCAAGGTTCTGGGTCTCCAGTGGAACCCAAATTTAGATGTATTTTCGTATACATGCACTCCCATTGAGGCAAAGTGTACAAAAAGAAATGTTCTTTCTCAGGTTGCAAGAATTTTCGATCCTTTGGGCTTCCTTGCTCCAGTTGTTCTTCTTGCAAAACAAATTTTACAGCAACTCTGGCTTTCAAAAATAGATTGGGATGAAAAACCCCCCGACCATATAATTAATATATGGAATCAATTTAAAACAGAATTGCCCTCTATTTCAGAAATAAAAATACCCCGATTATTGCACTCTGACCCTATAGCGAGTTTGGAGATTTATGGCTTCTGTGATGCCAGTACTTTGAGCTATGGTTGTGCAATTTATTTTAGATTTATTACTTCTAGTGGAACTATAAAAGTAAATCTAGTTTCTGGAAAATCTAGAGTAGCTCCGCTTAAATCTGTCTCTTTACCGCGACTTGAACTATGTTCTGTTTATCTTCTGGCTGATTTACTCGCTTCTGTTAAGCAATCATATTATAATTATCTTACGTTTAACTCAATTTATGCGTGGTCTGATTCGAAAGTGACCCTAGCTTGGTTGTCGAGCTCTCCACATCGTTGGAAGACATTCGTTGCCAATAGGGTTTCTCATATACAAGATGTCATTCCTTCATCATGCTGGAGATACGTACCTACTGGAGAAAATCCAGCTGATTGCGTATCTAAAGGTCTTACTCCTCAGAGACTTCTGTTACATGACTTATGGTGGCATGGGCCTCAGTTTTTATATCAAAATTCAGATAATTGGCCAGAACAAGACTCTTCTTTAGATGGAAATCTTTCCTATATATCTCAAGAAGAAAAACAAGTTTCCTTACATGCCTCTGTAAAAACAGATGACAATCCAATTTTAGCACTACTTTGGAAATTTTCTTCTCTTAGAAAAGTACAGCGAATTACCGCCTATTTATTACGATTTATCAGCGTATTTAGGAAAATCCAAAATACGCCCACTTTAGCGTTAGATTATAATTATAATGTTTTACAAGCTATAATTAAATGCGTGCAAAAAGAATGTTTTGTCGCAATTTTTCATGCCTGTGACAAAAATTTGTCTCTCCCTAAGCCTTATAGGAAGCTCGCAGTTTTTGTGGACAATGCAGGAATCCTTAGGGTGGGGGGTAGGCTGAGAAAATCCTCTCTTTATTTGATTCAAAACATCCGATTTTATTACCAAAAAATCATAGATTTACTGATTTGGTAATAGAGCAGGTGCATAATGATAATTTGCATCCGGGTTTAAAAACGGTGCACAACCTGATTGTCCAAAATTTCTGGATAATTTCTCCACGAAATGATTTTACCGATGTCTTTCTAAATGTATTAAATATTTTCGTGCAAAACCTAAATCTTATACCCCGGTAATGGCGGATCTACCCGCATTTAGAATTTCGCAGTTAAAGGCATTTTCCCAAGTTTGTCTTGACTACGCCGGTCCTTTCTTAATCACTATGGGAAAGCACCGGGGTATAAAAACCTCCAAGGCATATATTTGCCTTTTCGTCTGTTGTGCCACTAAAGCACTTCATCTAGAGTTGTCTTCCGATTTATCATCTGAGGCCTTTCTAGCCTGTTTACGTAGGTTTATTGCCCGCCGAGGCAGAGTCACAGATATATATTCTGATCAAGGCACCAATTTTATAGGCGCATACAACCAACTTCAGAAATTTTCGCAAACTGATGATTGTATGAAGCTATCTATTAGATGGCACTTTAATCCTCCCGGTTCGCCCCATTTTAATGGACTTAGCGAGTCCTCTGTGAAACCAGTCAAAACCCATATTCATCGTGTGGTAGGTGAGCAAATCATGACATACGAGGAATTTTACACTTTGTTGACACAGATTGAGTCCCTCTTAAACTCCCGTCCTTTGTCTCCAATGAGTGAAGATCCCAATGACCTTACCCCTTTAACTCCAGGGCACTTTTTAACGCTGGAACCTCTTACTAATTTCCCTGAACCAGATGTCTCAAGTACACCTATTAATAGACTAAGCCGTTGGCAAATGTTGACGAAAATGCACTATGATTTTTGGAAGCGTTGGAGCGAAGAATATCTTCACACACTTCAACAGCATTGTAAGTGGACAAAGTCCAGCCCTAACATTAAACCTGATATGTTGTTTCTCATCAAAAATGAACAGAGGCCTCCGTTAGAATGGTCTCTAGGACGAATACTTCAGGTTCATCCGGGAAAAGTCGGGGTAGTTAGAGTGGCTACTTTAAAAACTCAAAATGGAGTTTTACAGCGTCCAGTTGTAAAGCTCTGTCCATTACCTGGACAATAATTTTTTTCTTTGTTCGCGTTAGAAAAAACTAACGTGTTTTTTTTTTGGTGGGGGGAATGTTGGAAACGCACTATTGTTTTATATTTCAAAATATATTTTAATTTTATTTTTGGTATTATTACTCGTTAACGTCTAATCAGACTATATGATTTATTATTATTTTGTTACTATTTATATAATATTTAAATATACGCGCGCAAATACGCACATTTTTTGAAGGGCAAAAAAAAAACTCCCGGCCGGTATGCATCGAAGAGCATACGGGACAAGTCGAGCACACTCGAATTTAAGACGTCAAGCAATCGATATAGTATCGAGACACGTGAAAGTTACACAAATCTTTCATCACATTTTTACTTATTTTGAGTGAAGTGATATTTAGCCTAGAACATTAATCCAGACTATCCAGAGGCCACGAATCTAGGATGATCCGAAGACCAATAGAATAGAGAGCTCTCTTGAAGCGATTTCACGTCGAAATAATGGCGAGTGCTTTTCATTTTATGTGCGTCGACATCAGTGGCGGCTCGTCAGGGTAGGCCTCTGAGGCCGCGCCTCACCCCCAAAATAAAGGAAAAGAGAATTTTTTTATATAACTTTTTATCTATTACCAATTAGAAATATACTTTTTAACAGTTTTACAACATAATAACATTAAAAAAAAAAACAAAATATAATCCCATAATAAATATTTTAGAAAATAAATTCTGACCACATCAAAAACCCGACCGTGCAATCCGTGCAAACCCATTCCTAAAGAAAGTGCTCTCGAATGAGGCGAAATAATTTTAGCTTGGAAAGTTTCGACTTCTGACCTATTTATCAACGGCCGGTGCCGATGCCGGCGAGTCACCTGATTACGACAGAGCGGGATGGCGATTGCCGATGCACGCGTTTTCTATTGCATTCTTGAGGCGATAAATCTGTAGCTTGGATATGCTTTTATTGGTTATTTAAATCACATGACTAGCGAAATATTCCAACGGCTTCTTTTTACGTGGTGCGTGCGGCTGAGAAAGAAATAGGAAATAGAGTGCGATAATCGCTGATTGAGGGCGTTCTGTCTTTTAAGGTGAATAAATACGCGTGAGTAAGTTTTTGTTTTGTTTTGATTTGGTAAGTTGGACCGTTCCATTTTTTGTATTTGCTTTTTGCTTTTGAAATGAATCCTATTCACGACATTATTGCTTCATTCATTGAAACACCTTTTTTAAGAAGAAGCGAAACTGAAAAGAAACAGATATTAGGTAGCCATCCGACGCCGAAAATTTTAGCAATATTTAACGATAAGAGGCAAGGTAAAAAATATTTAAGAACTTTTCAAATATCTTGGTACGAAACTTATAGGTGGCTATGCGGAAGTATTTATAAAGAAAGCTTATATTGTTGGCCTTGTATTTTATTAGGTTGCGTCAAAAATAATTGGAGTTCAGGGGGCGGATATTCGGATTTAAAAAATTTTTCACGAGCAGTAAAATCGCATGAAAGTTCAAGAGAGCATATTAAAAATTCGGTAGCACTTACAAGACTGGAGCAAAATAGGGCGACTATTGCGGATGCACTACAAGAAAATGCAAGTCTTAATAAAATTGTTTATAATGAAAATGTTCGAAAAAACCGTTTATTATTAAATTATTTAATTGATGTTACTATTACTTTGGGTAAACAGGACTTGGCATTTCGAGGTCATAATGAAACAACAGATTCTTTTAACCGTGGCAATTTTAAGGAAATATTTGCATGCTTAATAAAAAGAAATGCCGAACTTACTGAACATTGTGCTAAATTTAGTAATATTTTTACGGGACAATCTAAGACTATACAAAATGAACTAATTGATTGCATACATGACTATATTCAAGAATATATAAAAAAAGAAATCAATGACACCGATTGTTGTTTTTTTGGCGTAATTGCGGATGATAGTACTGATATAACAGAAAAATCACAGTGTTCGATATGTGACCAACGGATCTTTAAAAGAAAGATTTTTAGGATTTTTTGACGTTAGCGATAATAGAACAGCAGAGAGCCTTTTTCATTTAATACAAAACAGCTTAGAGCCTTATGACTTTAAAAATAAATTGGTTGCGCAGTGTTACGATGGGGCTAGTGTTATGGCAGGTGAAATAAATGGGCTTCAAACAAAAGTTAGATATATTGCTCCTTTAGCTATGTTTACTCATTGTTGCGCCCACAGATTAAATCTAGTTTTACAACAGGGAACAAAACTGATTACCCAAAGTCGTATATTTTTTGCCACTTTATTAGGAATACCAAATTATTTCCACCAATCACCAAAACGAAAAAGAATTCCGCGAGCTGTAGAAACGCGATGGTATACACGGTCTAAAATTTTAAACTTAGTGGCTAATGAATGGGACAATTTAATTATAGTATTTGAAACTATTATTAATGACTTAAGTTCTGGAACAGAATCTATTAATGGTGCAAAAAGATTTCTAAAGCATTTTAATGATTTCGAATTTTGCCTTTTAACGCATATTTATAAACAAATTTTTAGTTGCACTGATGTACTGTTTCAAATATTACAGTTAAAGCATTTAGATATAAATTACTGCATTTCGCAAATAAACCTTGCCAAGCAACGAATTATTGAATTTAGAAACGAGGACCATTTCAAAGAACTTTTCAATATTGCTAAAAAAGCCACTATTCTGCCAACTAACACACGTCGAGGGCAATGTTCTAGCGACTTTGATATTTTTACTAAATATAAAATATTATATTTCGAAATAATAGATTTTATAATTCTTCAATTAGGGACGCGGTTTGAAAATTTAAATGATTTAAATTTCTTTGCTTTAGTCGATTGCACAAAATATTCGGAATATGTTAAATGCTTTCCAGACGACTTATTAAATAATTTATTAAAAAATTATCCAAACATTTTTGACAGAGATAGATTAAAGAATGAGCTTTCTGTATTGTATAGGGATGAACAATTTTCAAATTTAGATGTCGAAAAAAGTCTAGCTTTGTTATTTAAAGATTTTACAGCAATTTTTGCGGAAGCATATAAGCTTTTTAATTTAGTTTTAACTATTCCCGCAACAAGTGTATCGGCCGAACGAAATTTTTCATGTCTTAAACGGATCAAAACCTACCTATGAAACACAATGACACAAGAACGGCTTTCGGGTTTAGCAATGATGTCAATAGAGCAGGAATTACTGTCAGAACTTAGTGAAGACCAAAACTTTTACGACCAAATTATAGATAAATTTGCAACCTTAAAAGACAGACGTATAGATTTAATGTACAAAAAGTAGTTTTTTTATCTTATTTCATACAACTATTTATTTTAAGTTTTAATAAACTAAATTATGTTTTTATTATCGCAATCACCGCTATATTTTAGTGATAGGTGTACATATTTTACTTGTTTTGTTTACTTTTTATTTACTTTTTTTAGAGTTTATTTTTTTAGTTTTTAATGGTTTAGTAGGGCTATTGGCGATGACCTCCATTAAAAAAAAAGGTCAACGCGTCGCAGAATAATACCTCATGGGTGACGTGGAAATTTATTCACATTTAAACAAAATTAACCTCATGTAGACTCACTTCAATATACTCACGAGCCGCCACTGGTCGACATCTGCGATTAATTGGTAATTTTCACTCAAATCTTTATGAATTTTCACTTTCCTATGGAAATCATATGGTCCTTCGGCAATTAACAGCCCTACGGCTCCACAATGGACTTTAAGGTAGTTTTATTTTATATTCGCCATGTTTTCTAAAAAAAATAAACCGCCATTTTTTATCTTTAGGTTTCTCTAGTGGTTAGGTTTTGTAAAAATACAATTTTTTGCAATATAAGTTACTTTTTTAATTAATATTATATATATATATATATATATATATATATATATATATATATATATATAATTATTTTAATTATGATTTTGCTCATTTTTAGGGGTTATTTTTTTGCAAAGAGCGTTATTGATGAGGCTCTTTGATATTTTTCGTCCTACATTTAATAGTTTGGATTTTGGAATATTGGTTAGCGAAGTAGTAACTAATAAATAATCATAGATAAAAGGGAAAGAAAATTGAACAGCATGGAAGAAATTCCCACCACTAGAAACCTGAAAGTTTTTTATTTAGTCCTCGATATGTAACAGTCTGGTTAAACGGTACCGGCTTGACTAACTCCTTTTCCAGGGGCAAACTGTTAGTATTTAAAATCACTCTATAATTCTAGAAGTCGGCTGTGCAACGGGATATCTTATTAAGTATACATCTGAATGCATAATATTTGGATAATTGTCCCAAAAACATTTTTTTTGTAGACATTCAACAGTTTTATTTCTTTAACTAATTTGCATAAAATTTAACAATTCTAACAGATCTTGTATCCTGGATCTTAAGCTATTCTTTAAACTCCCTTTATTTTTTTTGTTGCAACTACCTTTCAGACAATTTTGCAACGAGTCCTCGAATTTCATTCTGCTAAGATTGATTCTCTTTATTTTCTTCCTTCCATCCCCCGGATACTTTAATATTGACAAGCTAGAATAGCAGAATATTTTGCAATCAGTCAATCTTTTTCTTGCCAACGTCTTCAGAGAACTTACCTACTTTCAACGCATCCTGGTCACAGACAGCTAAAACAGCTGAAACAGCTAAAAATTTGGACCTGTTTCTCATTACCTATTTAGAATCCTCTCAATCTACCCTTTCCGTTCCTTCTGAGTTCCTCTGACACTGGTACAACTTGGTCGGTTGATTTTGTGGGTTCAGGACAACAAATTAAGCCTCCTTTTATTTAGAAAATGCCGACGTTTCGACCATTATTAAGTCTTTGTAAATACTGGAAAAGAAATTACAACTACAACATATACATATGCTACATTTCCTTGAAGGTGGCAGCATATAAGGAACGACAATAACAGCAGTGAGTGTTTACGTTCTTAAGACGTACTAAAAAATGAATTTATTAGGATAGATTATGTTAAACAAAAAAAAAATCATAAAACACTCATCACAAAATCGGTAAAAAGAAAAAAAGAAAAGAGGAAAAATCTGTGGAATGCATTTTCTTCACCCCTTCTCTCCTCTGTTCTTTTTCCTTCTATAAATTTACACGAATTCCAACTCCAACATTAAGAAAGAAGAATCTGTGAGGAATGTTGAAAATGTACACCAATTTATATTGTTAAAAAAAATGGTGTAATTATTGTGCCTTTTCCCTTCCAAAAGAGAATGTCAGGAATTTGAGAAATTATCTTTCATCTATTTTAACTTGCTGTTACTACCTACCCCCTTTTGAACCAGTATAGCAACCTATGGTCGTTTCTTATTCCCAACGGACGCTAACATTCTTTCTAACCATTTCTTCACTGAACAATAACATAACGCAGTGACAGAAAGGATTTTAAATTATTATTAATCACTAAGCTTATAATCAGAGATGTATGCAGGGTTCAACAGAAACCATAGCGCCACCCTTTTTAAAGAGAATTTATCTTTATGCTGAATTAAACTGAATTGTTAAATTAGTAATTTTTAACTTACCTAAAACCCGTTTTAGACTATATCTGGAATTAAATACCCCAAGAAATATTTAATATGTAAAAGACAGTATGCCAAGACGTTATTGATGCACGAGGAGGGCATACCACATATTGATTAATTCCTATTTATGTCTTTTCGGGAACATGCCTTTATATAATAATATTAATAATAATAATAATAATATTTATTTATTTGCAGCATGAATTGTTACGCTATATAATGTTCAAGTAAATTACATGTAGTCAAAAAAAGTACTTACTAATAAAAAGAACTACTGATATTTGTATTGTAGTCCTTAGGATATTAAGTATTCCTAATCCATAGGTCCAATTACGTATCTAAGGCATGATTATCAATTTTGCTAAGACACGGGCCGTAAACTGCATCCGAAAAATTAAAGTTACAAAGTGACACACGATAAATTATTATTATTTATAGTTACTTTTAAAGTACCCATGACGTCTTTTCTGTTATTGCCAAAGACCATAACTTGTGACTTTATCGGATTAATAAAAAGCTGATGTTTTTCGGAAGCATCTATTATATTTTTCAGATCTTTATTTATTAGCCTACTTGCGTTTTCAACGTCACTAGGATAAAAAGAATACCTTAACAGTGTATCATCTGCGTATTGATATCCTGAAAGTGTTCAAGAGACTTGATTATATTAAAAGTATACATACAGAATAATAAAGGGCCGAACACTGAGCCTTGCGGAATGAGTTTCACCCTTCTCAGAAACACCTTTACTAGTTTTAACAAATTGATATCTATTGTGCAAATAGTTTTTTATCAAATTTGATGCAGTCTCTGAAAAACCTATATAATGTAAAATCGACACTAAAAGCTTGTGATTTATTTTATCAAATGCCTTTGAGTAATCGAGTAAAAGAGAAGACCTCCTACCATTATCAATATCATGTAAAATGTTGTCCACCACATCAAGTAATTCAGTTGTGCTACTAAAACCCGTCCTAAACCACGATTGCCGTTCAGGCAACATATTATATTTTTTGATATGCTCTTTCATTTGAGTGCACATTATTTTTTCCAATACCTTAGAAACTGGCAATAAAGTAGAAATAAGCCTCAAATCTGAAAAACCATTGATATTTTTTTTCGGTAATGGCAAAACCATAAACACCTTCCATTTATCAGGAAAAATCGAATTTAATAAACAAGAATTAATTATATTTATAATATATGGCAAAATATAAGGGCAACACAATATCATTTCTATATTTAAATTATCAGGCCCCGTGGCAATCGATTTAATTTCATTGAGACATCTATATACTGTAAATTCCTCAACCAACCTCAACTTATCGTCGAAATCTGTAAGTAAATCGGATGAGTAAAAAAAAATTAGTTCCCTATCAGTTTCAATTGCATTTGAGAGTTGCAGAAAAAATTATTTATTTCACTTGGCTTGTTCATACCTATGGGTAAATGCAAACTCTTATTTTTTATTGAAATGTCAAGTGTTCGCATTGTTTTCCATAAGTTTTTACTATTATTTCTCTTTCTTTACTTGGTCTTAAATTTAAAAAAAACGTTATGGTTTTACTAAGATAACATCTTAATAGTACTCTAAAAATGACACCACTGATTAAGAGCTTAGGGACAAAGATTGATTTAAAATAATTTCTGTCAGTAAAGAATTAGTCCTTAAGACACTTAAAAATATCAAAGGTGAAGCCAATATCATTTGAGTAAAGTATCCAAGGGTTCTCATTATTCTCTCTTTTTTCTTTTAAGGTAGAACACACAAACTCAGTTCCCATAAATTATATTTCGGTTCTCGTAAGCAGAGCAACATTCTCAGGGACGAGTATGTAATGAGACGACCACCCTCAATATTTTATCTTGTTGGCAAAATATTACCTTAGTGGTGGTTATATAATATGCAGCTCTTTATTTAAACTAATTTTCTTGCCTTGAGCTAAGAACCAGGACCTTTTTATTTAAGTCATCAGTTTTAATACGGTCAACATTGTATATTTGTATGTCACCCAATAAATATTGTGTTGGCAAAGTTGAAAACTCTGTTAGCAACATTGTTAACCCTCCTCCCTCAATATTTTCTTTTCGGTTCACCCCTGAACATCCCTTTCGCATCGTGAAAAGGAAACCTTCCGCTCTCCGTTTGTTTCCTGGCATGTTGGCGGATGCGCCTTTAAATAGTTATTCCATTAGAGACTTGCCTTCTTGTTCGTTTCGGCTAGAAATCGAATTAGACACGCTTCACGAGGACTAATCTATTAGAATTCACATTATTTATTCCAGTTTTTATTTTCACTCCTTTTTGATTACCTAATTTAAAGATGAAATTGCCTGTATAGGTGTGTGTTTGTTTCTAATAACGAGTTTCTATTGTGGTTGAAATCTGTAATATCATAATTTGCTTTACGTCTATTTATAAAATTTGTCGAAATTGTTTCTTTGTAAATCTTTTATATCGAATGAACATTGGTTTCTATTATTTATAGAACAAGTAACTAAAAAAAACTTTTCCGAACCCGGGCTTCAATTTTTGGCCGAAAATTAAGGATCATATGGGGACGATGATGAGGAATCAACTGGTAACATTTTAATACGAATCAAATGTGGCGTAAAAAAATGGCGGCTTAATAAAATCTTTAAAAATTCAGCCCGAAAAAACTGTTAATGGATTGATTTCAAATTGTGTGATCTAGGGATCAACTAGTAAAATTGTGGTACTAATTCGAGATGGCCGAACAAAATGTCGCCAAATAAAATGTTTGTAGTCGAGAAAAAAATCACTCTCAGGTTTTAAATATCTTCACGCTTAGTGTCTCTAGATGCCACAAAATATGTTTTATCAATTCCGTCGGTCTGTCTGTCGGTCTGTCACTTCGTGGTATAGCATAAAAACTATTTACCCGATTGGTTTAAAAATGTTGATAAAAATGGGTCATATGGGGATACAGATCATCCCCATATGATCTATATTTTGGTAAAAATTTGTTATAGGGAAACAAGCTGGCGGCCTAGTGAAATTTAAAAAAATATATTATTAAAAAACTATTTATCCAATTTATCTCAAATTTGGCAGAAACATCAAGTATTATGTTATGAATCAACTGGTAAAATTTTGGTACGAATTCAAGATGGCGGAACAAAATGGCGGCATAATAAAATATTTAAAAATTCAGCCTGAAAAACTACTTAATAGATTGATGTAAAATTGTGTGCCACAACTAATTGTGGTGTAGAGACCAATTAGTAAAATTGTGTTACTAATTCAAAATAGAGTCATATAGGGATGAACTGATAATATTTTGGTGAAAATCCAATATGGCGGAACAAGATGGCGGACTAGCCAAACGTTAAAAAAATTATTATTTAAAAAACTAATTATCCAATTTCTTTAAATTTAGCATAAAAATCAAGTGTTAGATAAGTTTTTAGGGTCACGAAAATCAATTTCAATAATTATTTTAAGTTTTGATCTTTGCATATGTCTAGATATTAGTTACCGTGAGTCTATATGTCACTGATTAGTTCCTGAAGATTTGACCAACTTGAATGAATGTTTTAAAAAAACAATCAAAGTAGGGCCGGGGTTGTTCCGTGGCGAGCATATTCAGAAAGAATAGCGTAATGGGGCCATTTTGAATCTTTGAATAGTTGTTAATGATTTCCTTTATTGATTTGCACAGGCGATCTCATTTGTTGAACACGACGTACACATTTGCTCATGAGCACCATATAAGATTTCGATCTACCAGTTGTTTAAGGAAATAATACTTTGTCTCCGTAGTTAGCAATGAGAAGTGATTTGAAAAATCTATTTTCAATTACAGTATTATCGATTTAGGTAAGTTTGGCTTTACTTGGCAAAACAGTTCGCCAAGTAAAATATTTCAAATAAGCCTTGAGAATTTTTTTATATTATTTCTTCTATTAGCTCCTCAAAATTATTCTACAGTGTTTCTTCAATTATCTTACTGGAAGGTCGACCTGCTTTACTTGTAGAAGTTCTCGGTAATCTTGTATACGAACGGTATTTAAATTCTCAAGCTATTAGGCCCTGGGGTTTTTTGTAGGTAATGTTTTAATGATTTTTTCTAACGCAGACAAATCGGGGCATAAATGAAGTTCTATATTGTTCTTTCTAGTTAAGTTACCGCATGTTCAACATTTCAATTTTATCGAAGTTTCTGTTAAAACCTCTCTAGAATGACAAGTACCACCACTGTTTGAAACGTCGGTTTTTCAAGCGACATGTTGTTCTATTTATTTTATTAATACTATTTTTCAACGCCTTATTTTCTCCTCACTTTTATAAAACCCTTAGCGTCTGCACTATAATTGAAGGAAATTCATTTCTAAAAAAAAACAAATTTGGCTTTTCATTGGAATATAAGACACGTGACCATTTTTAAATAAACTATTTTTCATACTTAATGAAGCAAAATTGCCTAATTTTTCAAAAAAACTGTATAATAAATATGTTGAGTTGTTTTTAAAAAATAATTACTTAAAATAACTCTTAGTGTTGAAATTTTATGGGCAGAGAAATCTTATATTTTCCATTCTAATTAAAATCTTTATCGTGAACATCAGTAACATCGTTTTTATGGCCCAATATTAAAGTCAATATTATACGGTGTATGTCTTAAAGACCCATATTTACGGTAACGTTTTCTTCCAAGGTTATGGAGGCGTAACGGACCGATTATTATGTTGATTAAATAAAAGATACAGGTAACGCAAAAGGCGTGTAAATCTTGTAAATGATGTAAATAAATTGCCCGTCAGACTGCCATTTGGTAGACGACAATAATTATACACATAAAATCTTTAATAACACCTCTTGGAGATAGTTTTTATGTTTAAACGTAAATAATTAAACCAATTGGTTTACACTGCACCTTCTGTATGTATCGCCCAAAGAAAAATTTATTTTATTGCATCGTTCATAATTAAATTGAAACTATTCCGTATTCTATAAAGCAGAATTATAGGTGAGGGTGGCTCACTAGGGCCACAGCCCGTTCCTTTGGGCATTTCTTCACATTCTCCTTGGAAACACAATTTATTCTATACCATCATTTAGCCTGCTTTTAGATATCAGAAGCAATTCCTACCAAGGTTGAATTTACGCTTCTTTGGGGCTCATTGTGCCTTTTTCCAGGAAATACCTCAGATCAAGAATCAATTCCTTTTTAAGAAGAAACGAGTCGTATCAGACTGAGCGCATCAAACTCCGCGCTCTCTTCCACAGGGCAATTGTGCGGTAATTTTAACTATTCTGGCTCAATACCTACATGTATCACATATTTGTTCATATCATTCTATTCATTCTGAACGAAACATTTGTTTGGCAGTGCAATAGGGAATGTTCCTTAATTTCTAATGGGGGTAAAAACTGATATTTTTAAAGCTACAACCCTTGAAAAGCCTGACTTTGGTGTAGTTGTACCCGCCTCTCAACTAGTAGACTGTACTGATGAAGACGTTAAGTCAGAAACACATGTTTATAGTTGGCCAAATTTAATTGCTTTAACGGCCTTCCCAAAAATCCTTTTTCTACTATACAATAGTTCTTATCGCGTTAACTTTTTCCTACTTTCGATTTAATTACTCGTGGGTTATAAGTTTCGCCACAGATAGATGGCTGCTCTGTGGTAATAGAGTGTCTAGTCCGGCGAAGATTTCGGATGTTCTCTTGGTAACCACAAATGTCGGTTTGGCTCCTGTTGGTGACTCTGTTGTGGTTTTGTGTACTGATTTTGGCGCTAGTTGTACTCGTCGTTCAACTAGGTGACTATACTGATGAAGAACTTAAGTCAGAAACACGTGCCTATAGTTGGTCAAGTTGCTTTAGTGGTCATCTCCAAAAAATCCCTTTTCTGCTATATAATAATTCTTGCCGCGTTATCCTTTTCCTACTTTCGATTTAATTATTCTTGGGTTATGAGTTTCGCCACAGGTGGCCATATGCTGCTCCGGGGTAATAGAGTATCAAGTCGGGCGAAGATTTCCGATGTTCTTTTGCTCCTGTTATGGACTCTGGTGTGGTTCTGTGTATTAATTTTGGCACTAGTTGTACTTGATTCTCAACTAGTTGACTGTTCTGATGACGACCTTAAGTCAGAAACACATGTCTATAGTTGGTCAAATTTCATTGCTTTAGAGGTCATCCCAAAAAAATATGTTTCTACTATATAATAGTTCTTGCCGCGTTAACCTTTTCTACTTTCTATTAGGATCAGATCAATCGAAAAACGAATTATTGAGAAAAAATTCTTGAGCAGTTACCGTCACCATCCTGGCGAATAACTCTACGAGTTGAATTTTTCTATATTTACGCCTCGTGCACTTTATAGAAGAAAGTTAATAGAGTTATATTAATAAGGCGATACTTATTGAAGGTGACATATTTTGAATGTATAATCAGTTTTAGTTAATAAGATACTGGCCTTCTTTATTGTTTAAAATAACAATTTTTTCATCTACAATAAAGTATTTTATTTCTCTGGTTTCTTCTTATGATCCATTTCACTTAGATGAATTATAATAAACATATTTACTCTCTTCTTTGTTGTAAAATATCAGTTTTTAGCAGAGCATTTGAATTCGTAGCAAGTTTCAGCTTACATAGCTCTTGGTTTATTATTCATCAAAGCTGCTTTCCTTGAAGTTTGCCTTAGATGGACTACAGCATCCGGTCAGCTTTGAGAATGTCTGGGATTTCGTTTCAGGTTATAATTTTGGCACTGCTCAGGGGCATTTCGCCAGCTCTATTCGGGGGACACTGAATATTGCCAGGTTCTTAACCTCTTTTACTAATGGCGCCAGCAGTGAACACCACTGTGATTGTAACTTTATTTTATGGGGCTAGACTGACATAAGCTCCTTCTGAAGCGGGGAAAAATGGTGGTAGGAAATGTCAAAATTTTCTGAAAGCAATTCTTTCGTCTCTTTTTCTTGGCTCTCCTTAGAGGTGCAATACATGCTATAAAAATGCCATAATAGACCGATTGATGTTCGAATACTGGAAGTATATCGGGAAACAAAATTTTAAAAGTGCAGGCCTAGATATAGACACCGTCCCGCCCTAAATTTTGATTTGGTACGACATTTGATCAACCATGTGTGTGCAAGCTTTGCTTGCCAATAGCTTTGCTCAGCTTCGGCTTGAGATGAGCAGCGGGACGATGTAGGACGTAGTAGGTATTTGTTCGTAGTAAATGAGTAACAATTATCGTGGTTAATAACGTACTGATTTATTCTAAGATTTACATTCCATTTATACAACTATCAATTAAACAATGCGTGCGATCTCAATGATGCAAAATAGTAAAATTTAATAACATTATATTATGTATAGTCATCAGAACGTGCAAGGTTCAATTGATGTGACTGTAAGAAGGTCAGTGTAGACACTGTACATACCATCTAAGTAAATATTAAATATGCATAGAATTGTCTTATTAAATTATAGAAATTTTATGTGTAATTGTGAGAATTATACATTCTGCGGCCTGTCTCCGATGGATGAAGTGAGAGATCTTAACTCAAATTCCTCGTTTTGAGTGGTCCTGTGATCTGGTTTCCTGTTGCGTTTCTTCTGTTGATGCTGTGCTACAATGATTTTGGCTGTATATCATCCTGCAATTATAAGAATGGCTATGATAATTGTAGTGATGCTGCTAATTGCTATGGAATGATGGTGAATGTTTCGCCAAAGAATGTTCTGTAGTTGCTCTTGTTGGTGTTCTTGATCGTTTATCAATTCATGAAGGCTGTCTGTCAGTTCGAACACTGGCTCGGTTGGTAAAATGTCTAGTTGTTTCTGGTGGATCGCATTGCCTAATAAGTTTGGGACCGCTTTGGAATAACTATTTAACACTGGAACGGTGGTGCTTCGTTTAGGCGTGAGTATGTTTTGTTTTGTTTGAATTATACACTCTTGAGATATTTGAATTATCCCTGTTGCGTTTATTGCAACATCTTCCCGCGCACCATTGCAGATTACAGATATTACCGTTGGAGAGCTGGATATGAACATCCAAGTATTGGCTGCGCACAGCTGTTTCCATAGTATGCCTTTTATGCTGCTTTTTTCAATGGCGCAATGTCTTGGAGCGGCTCGTTCATATATTTCATCTATAATACATGAAGGATTTGTTTCTATGTTTCTGATTGAACTTGGTGAACAGATAAACTGATGTGGATCATTGGGGTATGGTTTAATGCATTGTTGTAAGTCGTTTTCATGAAGTTGGAAGTACAGTTGCGTGTCGTAGTCGACGGCTATGTAGTCATTAGTGACGTGGAGGTTCCAATACGATCCGTTTTCGATTTTCACCGGAACTGGCGTTGCTTTTAGAAGTCCAAACTTGGCAACATCTGCTATTGGAAAGTACCCATACACTTGGAGACTTGTCTTATTAGCTGTCTGCTTCGTGGATAACATTGTCGGTACAATCCTTAAGTTATTCGGAAATTTTTTATTTGTTTCTTTTATGATATTGTTGATATATGCCGGTGATACTAGTTCGTATATTGTGCCCCTATTGAAGCGGATGTTCAATAGTTTGTCATAGTATTCATTTATTTCGCTGATGAAGTTTTGTGCTACTTGGTAGGCGCTTAGCAATTGAATATTTAGGGCATTGGTGTCTATTTGCTTGTACCAAGTCTGCATGTTGTTGATTGCTTCTAGTCCTTGGTTGAGTTTTTCTTGAAAATGTTTAAGTCTATTGGTGATCCTCGATTCTGTCTCATTGAACTCCGTGAGCGCGGACACCATAAATTTAGTTTGGTGATTGGACGCTTGAATCAATTGCTCTTGATTTTTGTTGAGCGAGTCGATATCTTGATACACTTCATCGTTGACTCCAAATACAGTTGTTAAAAATTTTCCAAGATAGCCTCTTTTCCGTCTTGTATGATGGACGTCGTTAAGATTCATCAGCATCCACTGGGTATGATTTTTTAACTCTTCCAAATGGTGGGTTAGGGTTTCACATCTGGCGTCATTTGTAAGCTTTTTTGATTTATCACATAGGTCTCTAAATTGAGAAGCTACGTTGATTACTGCCTTCACATCATTTTTACTCCTGTTTCGAGTGGTTGTACTTGCTTCTCTGATGACAGCTTGATGCGGAATGTAATATTTTCCTTGATTGATTTCTTGTCGTCCAACTTTCCGCATATGACCTAATTCTAGATATTCCTTCATAAAATCTATGTACTGGTCCCGTAGTTCGGGATCGTGTTGAAATTTTTTCTCAACGTTTACAAGTCTTGCTGCTGCTCCTTGGCTCCTAAAATTCCATCTATTGGTCCAGGAGTCATAAAGGTAGTGTCTGCTAAAACTTCATTTTTCCAGTTGTCTATGTTATGTATTTGGAGTTTTTGTTTCGGCATGGAACGTGTTAACTTTGGGAGGACTATCATGTTAACTTCCATAGAACATGTACTTTTGAATCTTGGTTTAATCTGGGCATTAGTGGACGATGAACTTGAAGTGGAAACTTCAACAAGGGCTGTTGCGAGAAGAATGTTCTCTTCTTGTTTGCTAGTATGGTGTGTTGAAGTATTTCTATTGGTGTTAGGTTGATTATTTGACCTTCCTGCACCGGCGTTGTATTGGGAATTTCTTGGTGGATTATTAGAACTTCTTTGAAAACCTCTGGGTTGGTAGTCTGTTGACC
Source organism: Kuschelorhynchus macadamiae (assembly GCA_030620095.1). Taxonomy (NCBI): domain Eukaryota; kingdom Metazoa; phylum Arthropoda; class Insecta; order Coleoptera; family Curculionidae; genus Kuschelorhynchus; species Kuschelorhynchus macadamiae. The sequence goes on from JAUTXW010005498.1 coordinate 752,494, forward strand.
GTTGTTGGTTTTGTTGATATCTTTCAAGGTGTAGAAGTGTATGATGCTGGCGACTGCATATATTGCACCTTGTTTGGCTGAAACACCTTTTGCCAACATCATGACTTAAGCAATTATAGCACATGTGTTTTTCTTGGACTTGTTTGTTTCTTTCTTCTGCTGAAAGCGTTTTGAACTTTTGGCAGTGGTACGTCATGTGTTGTTTATCTTTGCAGAATAGACAACCAGCGTTACTGTGTTTTTTGTTATTGTCTGATGCGACGTTAACGACAATGGTTTCTAATGACTGGAATCGTCTTTCTAAGCAGTTCATAAATTCTTCGAACTCTGGGATATCATGCGGCTTCTGAAGATTTTGTTCGTATAGACGGTTGGTTTCAGAATCCCATTTTCTGAGGATTATTCGAATTACCATTGGACCCCATGTATCGATTTCTACATCTTGGTTTTTCAACGCCTGTAGATATTCTCTTGTAGTGTCGTGTAGTTGTTTTAGTTTCAGTGCGTCTTCTTTTGTAACCGTTGGTACGTCTAATATCTTATCAATTAGTTGGAATGTTAATAGCCTTTTGTTTTCATATCGCTTTTGCAATAACTCCCATGCTGTTTCGTAATTAGCTTCAGTTGACTCAAGGTGTTGAATCAATTTGCCTGCTTCTCCCCGTGTGTGGGTTTTCAGATAGTGCATCTTTTCGGCCTTGGTCAGTGCTTGGTTTTCATGAATTACTCTTTTGAATATATCGAAGAAATTAGACCAGTTTTCATATCCTCCATAAAAGATCGGGATAACGACTTTTGGAATTGCTAACTTTTGCTGTGGCTGGTTCACCACGATTTGTTGAGTTTGGGCCATGATATTTTCTTGAGCTTCTAAAGTTAGTTTTTCCAGAATTTCTTCGTACTGGCCAAGAGTGTCTGCATAAGTATTATTGACAAAATAGTTGTTTTGAAACTTTGTTTCATTTATCATTATTTCTTCATGCAGTTGATGAATAGCATCCCATTGTTTTTTAATTTTTTCCATGTGAAGCTTATAGCGAGATTTGGACTTTCCTTGGCTTAGTTCCGTTTCAATTTGGTTTAGGTCGGTTTGTAGATGTTGCAGCCTGAAGTTTTGTTTTTTCAGACGGTGTTCTTGTTCTTTTTCCGCCAAGGGATCGGCGGAACTTGCTGAAGGTGTTTCTGCTTTTGGACAGGTTTTTAGGTAGTTTAGTACTTCTTCGTATTTTTCTTTTAATTGGTTGTCATATTTTTTGGTAAAATATGCATGTTCGGTGAGGTTTAGGTTTTTTATTTCCTTGTCGTTTTTCTGGATACTTTTCCATATTTTTTCTAAGGTGGCGATGCGGTCTTTTATATATGTTTCAGTTTTTCTCAAAGAAGAGTCCTTCTTGCTATTGCTGATAAGCTGGATTATTTGTTTTCCTAGTTCTTCTTGTTCTTGAACAAGCTCATTCATTTTGCTTTCCGCAGACATGATGAATTTTTGAACAGACGGGACGGGATATTTTGTTTGTTTATTTGTTTTTTGTTTACTTTCGGCTAGTTTGCAAGTAGTGTCTGTTTGTGTTGTATGTTAAGCTGAGTTCAATAATATATGCCCGCCAGCGTGAACTTGGCACAGGAATACCTTATTAAACCCTTAAAGTATTTTCCTCGCCAGCGTTAACTGGTCACGGAGAAAAGCCTTTGCTTGTGTGTGATACTCAATCGTGGAAACGATAATATATGCCCGCCAGCGTGAACTGGCACAGGTATATCTTATTTATTCCTTTTAGTATTCCCCTCGCCAGCGGTAACTGGGCAACAAGGAAAATACCAATTATTAAGTAACGTGTATATTTGTGTGTGCGAGTGAAGCTAACGGCACTTTGCTTTTTCCCACCACTTAGTTTTTTCGAGTGCTTCTTCACGTTACCCTACTCAGTTCAGGCAACGACACCCTAAAACAGGTTTTGGTGGTAAGCTATTCGCCGAAAAGCTCTTTAAATCTTGCTTCTAGCCTGGTTACGAATTCAAACGGTTTTTTATCTATGGTTGGCGTGACTGGCAAACCTGAATTGTGCGTTTTGATGTTAACTCCGTCTAAAGAAGCTATAACGATTCCTTCTAATTTTTCTTGACGTTTCTTAGCTCTTTGGTTTCTGTTCAGCTTTTTTCTTGCCATGTACGACAGACTTCCTGACAACTGTGATTATATGGTTGGTTTTGGTTGCTTGTAGATGGACGGACGATAAAGTTGATGGACGGATACACGGTTGTGTATATTGGACGGATGTTCTTCGGTTGAAGAACGGCTTTAAGGCTCGAAGGACCAATGTGCAAGCTTTGCTTGCCAATAGCTTTGCTCAGCTTCGGCTTGAGATGAGCAGCGGGACGATGTAGGACGTAGTAGGTATTTGTTCGTAGTAAATGAGTAACAATTATCGTGGTTAATAACGTACTGATTTATTCTAAGATTTACATTCCATTTATACAACTATCAATTAAACAATGCGTGCGATCTCAATGATGCAAAATAGTAAAATTTAATAACATTATCTTATGTATAGTCATCAGAACGTGCAAGGTTCAACTGACGTGACTGTAAGAAGGTCAGTGTAGACACTGTACATACCATCTAAGTAAATATTAAATATGCATAGAATTGTCTTATTAAATTATAGAAATTTTATGTGTAATTGTGAGAATTATACATTGTGGTAAGTCGATGTTTCTTCCAGTGAACTAATTCGCAATTGTCATGAATGTGTCAAAACAGAATGGCGTCTTGAACTTTTTTGGCTGTCCATTTCTCACAGAGCCTTTCTAGATGCCTGGAAATTTCTTTTGTTGGTAACCAGATACATGGAACTCTAGATGCCTACAGGTAAGGTAATGTTTTTGAATAGTTTTTATTATAAACAACTTGTTCTTCTACATTCTCTGTCGATTTCATTTTAAGACAAACAATTGTTTATAGGGTTTTAAGTTAAAATGTCAAGTTATAATTTTAAGTTTATGGTGTATTTTTTAGGGTACATAAACCAAGAGTTCTACAAATAGTTTTGGAGTTCCTCCCTGTAATAATACGAGGATTTAATTCTTAATTTTCTATTTATAAATTCTTACATAAGGTAGCAGAAAGAAATGTATGTAACTTATTTTTTTTTGCAAAACAGCCTTGGCGAAAGCTTTTATATTTTTTTAATTTTTTTTCTTGCGCCCGAACACATGTCACATCTAAAATGTTAAAAGTTAAACTTTAAAAAGTAAACTATATTCCACGTTTTATTTTTTTTTGTAAAACAATTCTTTAACATAAAAAACAAAAAGAAAACTAAGAAAGCAAAAAAAGAGATTATTAAAAATTGACAGTTGGCACTTTATACAATGTTTTATTGAAAAGCCCCCCCAAACCTTTATTTTATCAGCAATTAAATATCATTATAGATTTCTTCCTAAATGAGTCATAGTCAATTAGGTGGCGCCTCCTTCAATTTCTAAATGTGCTCCTTTTAATTTCTAAAGGTGATTGCTGGACCTGTAACCAACATACCTCTCCGAAAGCACACTGGCTGCCGTTCACGTCTATTGATACGTTCATATGGACGTTACGCCATATAGGTACTTTTAAGAAATTTATTCTTACTTGATCAAATGGCTAAGGATAATTCAAATATTAGCCAAAAAATATTTTGATTTTCCTCAAATTTCGTGTAGTACGTCATATTTAATTCATTAACGGGTTAAAGTCAAAGAAATTAGCGCGAAATTATTTAAAGAATTAGGAAAATCTGAGAAGCAGAAATAAAATTAAGCCTTAAAATTGGTAAATATTTTAAGGTGTCCGTTATTATATACTGGGAAAAATAATAAAGAGAATTATTGCATGTTTTTCGGCCTTATCAGAACACAATCGTAACATACCGCACCCATCATTTATTGTATAAAACACCATAAAGATGACAAGGCGAGATAGCCTGAAATTATATAAAGCCAAATTAATTGACACAGGTGACGAACCATATATAGATACGAGCTGCAAAATGTCCCACGGTTTATCAGATTTGGTTTTTAATTTTTATGGTACGTTGAGAAAATACATTATCGAGCTTAATGGTACTGGGGACAATTTGAAATTAGTTACAGGAAATTATGTTTGATATTTTGACCGGTTCGCTGTAACTGTCTACTGAAATTGAAAGTTAACGCTTAATCACGGTCACTGGCTTTAAAAGTAAATCAATTATATTTTCATCAGCGAAATTGGTACCCGGATCCTGATTCAAATTTTGAGCCTGAACAGACTTAAGACTTCGTTTTCTTAAAGTGCCATTCCATATTCGAGTATTGAAAATGGGCAGCGCGTTCTTTTATTTTTTGCCAAAATTTATCTGGTTTATTGCACTATACTAGACCAGTACACCAGGGAATGTGTGCAACCTAGAGGTCTTCTTTGCAATTATGTGGTATTGCTCTGCAAATTGGAGAATTTTGTAGATCCACAACATCTAGGTGCACTGGGCCTATTGTACTTCCTTCACAAGAACCTCGCCAATGAAACAAACCTATTTTTCCTGCATTCCCCTAAATAGATTAATGAGAGATAAAGGCAATCACGGATTACACAATCCTAAAAACTTGTCTTTGGATTTTATTACTCTTGTCTACTTTTCATAAACATTGATCATCTAAAATTGATTTAAATCATTCAAATCATTTGATGCCAAAATAACAATTTTATTGCAAAGAAAAGATATTTTTGAGCCTTTATTTTATCTTTTAGAATAATTTTCATAGCAAATGTGAGCTTTTGAGAGTCGAAATGGAAATATAACACCTACCTCAAAATAACATTTAAAGCCCATTCACTTCCCTAAAACGTTAAAGCTGCTTTCCACTCACTGAAGTGTACGTCTTTATATCCCTAACCCTCTGCACTGTTTTTCTGCCAACCATACAGGCAACTTGCTGCTCAAATTTTCCAATATGCTCTCCATGCGGTCTTCTTGACCACAAAGCCAACAATTGCGCAAATCCACCAACACGCATAAACTGCCAAAGAAAATATTCTCCGAGATAGAAAGGCTCTCCCATTTACTAAGAAAGTTTGAAATACAAAAATTTAGAACGACAGAGAAAATTTCTTACTTTGAGGCAAAAAAAAATTCCATGCAATTTTCTTTCTCTACCTATTGATTCTACTTCAAGCAAAACCAAATAATCTGCTGATCTTCCCACTTACTCCAACCTTCCTCCATCTAAATCCCCTTCTTCAACGACCTCTCACCTCCCCATTCCTATTTCTCGCTCTTCTACGGCCACTTCCACAATTCCCCTTCTTTATTCACCTTCCCAATCCTTATCAGAACTCAAACCAACGTAGTTCAAGTAAATTCAGTTCAAAAACTTCTGTTCGTGGTATAGTGAAAAAACTACTTACTCGATTGACAAATTTTGATCAAAAATTAAGATTCATATTCGGATGACCTAGTAATATTTTGGTAAAAATTGAATGTGGCAAAACAAAATGGAGTCCTAATGAAATGTTATCTTATTCAATTTACCTGAAGTTTTGCACAAAAATCAAAATTTACGTGGGAAACAATTGGTAAGGAATCCAAGATGGCGAACAAAGTGGCGATTAAATAGAATGTTTGTAATCGCGGAAAAAATCCCACGTTTTACATATATTAACGTTTTAGAGTCCCTAGATAATGTCTGTCGATCTGTCAGTGTCAGTTAAAAACTACTTCTCTTCTCTACTTATTACTAAAAAAACAAAATTATTACTATAAATCTAATTACGCAGTTTACCTCAAATTTTACTCAAAAATCAAGTGTTACTTAAGAATGAACTTGTAAAGTTTTGGTACGAATTCAAAACAGCAAAACAAGATGGCGGATTAATAAATTATTTCAAAAATCAGCCCTGAACATCTACTTATTAGATTAATTTCAAATTATGTAGAAGCATTAATTGTGATATAGAGATATAAATTGGTAAATTTGTGATACGAATTCAAGATGGCAAAAGGTAAAATGTCTAAAAAAAATCAAGCGAAAAAATATTTTGCAGAAAAATTTAATGTGATTTCATGGATAAACCGGTAGGAATTCAACATGACGGTACAAAATGGCGGTCTTAAAAAAATCGGTGTAAAACTACTTAATCAATTTATTTTAGATTATGCCCAGAAATTAATTGTGGCTAGAAACTGGTAAAATATTGGAACGAATCTAATATGGTGGTAAATAAATATCCAATAAAAATGTTTGAAAATACAATATATATGTATTACTAAATAACTATATGCGGAGCTAAATTGGGTCACACTTCACTACTCCTAATAAAAGGAAAGATTCCGAGGGATGTTCCGGGTAAAAAAACTGTAACTGTGTAACTGATTTTTTGTGATTATAGTCTTGACATTCCTCTTAATTCCAGAAATGTTCAGGGAAGACAGTCAAGTTTACTGCACGTTGCAATGAGCGTTCTCTTAAACTGACTCCCTCACTTACCTCAATAATACAGGCTTTTATGCGAATCAGTATTCAATAGAATGATCGTCTTCTACTGCTTTCAAAAAATCGGGCCCTGGCGTATTTTCTTTCGCATCTGTGTGGTTTTGCCAATTAAATCGGCAGCCATTTTTTCTTTTTTTTATGTAAGTTCTGATGTTACCAAGGAGCTTACATATTGAGTATATATTTCTTTTAACAATAAAGACAACAGATATTAAGTGTTGAAAGCAGACGGCCTACCATAAAAATCACAATAACACCATGTGTCGCTTTTCGCAATCACACGTTTTTGTTTTGAATGTACAAAGAATATGTTTCACACAATAAAGAATTTGGGTATGCAAAAAAAAACTGCATACAACAGCAATTTGGTGCCGCAACATTTTTTGTTTACTACCGGGGAGTATTATTTTTCTAGTATGTGATTTTCTTTCCACAAAGTTACTAATTATATAGGCATTTTCGAAATTATATATCTGCACGAATGATTAAAATATATCCTCCATTTTTGCCTTTCAAAATGTTATTGTTAGGTACAGTTATGACAGTCATTGTTAGAGTGATGATATAATGAGAGTTTGACTGATTAGTTAACCTTTTATAACTTTTTGTCATTACTTTTAATGAAATTACAATGTTGCGGAAATAACGTATCGAGAAAAGATCCGATCGAAGATTTTCGGAAAGTCTAGGTATAATTTTGCTACCAAAATCTAATCAGTTTTAAGTTCTTCCATGTTATTTGATTTTTGTATCAAATTTGAAATTAATAGGCTACAGTCTGCTCGAGATGCATTCTGCGTATACCAACTACAAAATATTAGCCCAATCACCAGAGAAGGCTGCCACAAGAATAATATAATTGTGTACTTTCTTTTCCACTAATAGTATCTCCCGAAGACTCGAAGGGTTGTTTAAGAATGTACAGGCCGTCTGGATCACAAAAAAAACTTACCAAATATATTCCAAATTATCACAGATAGAGCAAAATTATCTAATTAAAAAATGTAGGGCAGATTATTTCTTAAAAAAAAGTTGTTTTTTTTTCGCAGTTGGAAAAAATTGTTTTTTGAGGTTATGTTATGTTATGTAGCCATGGATGTCTTCTTCCAAACGCCTTTTAAATTATGAAAAAAATATCCTTTACTCGAGTTATTGCAAAATTTATCTACGCGTTTGCTATAAAGTCAATTTTTCAGCATTTTTCTGTTGGTTCAAATAGAGGAGAGAGAAAATCAATCATGAATTTAATTTAATATATCTCAAAACTTATTACATTTCCGAAAAAAATCGTTATAACCTTTTTTGTAGATAATGATCACAAAATAAAACAATTTTGTTCTATCGGCAATGTTTTGGAAGATATTGGGCAAAACCCGCTTTTTTCTTTGATCATTTTTTTTGTGATCCAGACAGCCTACGTCTGAGCACTCTGCACATTCTTAAACAACTCCTTAAGAGATACCATTTGAAAAAAAAATTAGTACACTTTAGTATTTTGCACGTCCTCAACCCCAACGTTTACTGGACTTTATGGGTAATTTCAAATGCGAATAAGAGATTTTGTGTTTCAACAAGTTATTTTGCAACTTGCTCTTTCATATATAGCGCTAGTGACGCTTTGGATTCCGCAAGTGTATACACAAATTGACGCATAATGTCACTCGGATTAAGATTATAAATTAATTTTTCTTTAATTGTAAATTAACTTTTCTGAAAATTGTAAATCGGTCTTTAAGGCATCGTATAAGACCCTGATACTTTAATTTAAAAGCATTATTTCTATTGCAAATAGAGTTTTATTGCGTTTTACATTCGTATACCGTGATGGCCATTTTATTTCAGCCGAATTTTAGCAAAGAATTCTACAGCAAGCTGATCAACTTACTTATTACATCTTGTAAACCACTTGTTAAATCACCAAAAAAGGCATTAACATATGAATTTGAGCCTTATTTTCTAAAACAATATATAAGTATTTGTTCCAGTATTATTAGTTTTTGTCAATTTCTGTGCATAAAACAACTGAATCTTCAATAAAAAAAATACAAGCGATTCTAGCTTCTCTAATTGTAATCGTGAAAAAATTACCCTTCCAGATTTATTCAGATCTTTGCGTTTCAGTGTCCCTAGATGCCGAAAAACATGTTTTTTCAATTCCGTCGGTCTGCCTCTCCGCGGCTTAGTTAAAAGACTAGTTACCCGATTAACTTCAAATTTTGGTCAAAGATTAAGGGTCGAATGGGGATGACCTGGTAACATTTGGATGAAAATACAAAATAGCAAAACAAAATGGCGGCCTAGTGAAGTGAAATGAAAATTATTATTAAAAAAGTACTTATCCAATGGGCTCATTTCAAATTGTGTGCCATAACTAACTGAGATGAACTAATAAAATTGTGGTACTAATTAAAGATGAAGGAAATCAAATTTTGGAAATCTGAAAAAATCACCCTCTCAGGAATTTCTTCACGTTTTAGCGTCCCTATATGCCAAAAATATGTTTTATCAATTAAAAATTAAGGGTCATTTGGGAATGACGGCGTAGTGAAACATTAAAAAAATTATTTCTGTAAAAAGGAGTTATTTAATTTACCTCAAATTTAGAACAAAAATCAAGTTTTACGTAAGAATGAACTGGTAACATTTTGGTATGAATATAAGATAGCACAAGAAAATGGCGGCCTAATAAAATATTTGACAAATCAGCTTGGAAAAAAACTTATTAGATTAATTTCAAATTTTGTGCAATCATTAAGTGTGATATAGAGATAAACTGTTAAAGTTGTGTTACGAATTCAAGATGGTGGGATAAAATGGCGGCTCAATAAATTCTTTAAAAAATAAAAAATAAACTTATTTAAATGACTTGTGATGAATATGTGATATAGGGATACACTGGTACGAATTCAAATCGACGCACGTAACAAAATAGCAGTATGTGTTAATGTAAAAACTACTTATTGAATTTATTTTAAATAATGCTCAAAAATCAAGTATGGCATAGACAAAAACTGGTAAAATATTGGTAGGAATCCAATATGATGGAACAAAATGGCGTCCAATAAAAATGTTTGCTATGTGTTCATGAATAAATATATATTTTTAATATTTAGCTCAGCCTTTTTTCTCAATATTTAAAATTGGCACTGGCCAACGGTAAAATCTAAGATTAGGTGAGATTAATCTTATATTATTTATTGTTCAAAAAATTGCTTTTCTGTCCTGCGTTTTGCTCGCTTCTCTAGTCTTGAATTTCACTTTTTGAAATGTTTATTTTTAAATATAAACCATGAGATAATTTCCGAGGCATCCTCGAGAAGCCATGTTATGGGAACAGATTTTTAACAACAATAAATCATCACCATCACTTCTCGCTAAAATAAACAACACATAAGCCGAAATTATCTACAGATGTTCGCTGACTGGGTTTACTCGTAACTATTCGCCGAGTTATTATTCCAAAATAAAAAATAATAGTGGGCTTTTATATAAGAACCGAAAATGTTTTTTTGCTAATATCGTGTCTTTTAAACATGCTTTTTGATAAAGAGAATACAAACATTATTAAATACAAAGCTCCTGTTTAGGTACTTTAAATTGTACGAACATATAATACCTTTCATTTTCGCCAGTTTACTAAACTCCAAACATACTGTGCAGCAGTTAATCTAATCTATCCGCAGCTAAATGGCTCGTTGAACATTATGATGAACATTCAATTCCTGAACTTTTAGCATTTAGATAAAACAGCTGCAATCTCTTTCAAGGTGACGTAAGCATTACTTTGGATACAGTCAAAATAAATGTACAAGATTTGGTTCTTTTAAAAGCCAGTTATGATAAACTTTTCAGAAATCAATAATTTACTTGACGCATTGTAATAAAAATGTCAGTAACGTGATTCCAGAAGCAGGCGTTTAGTGTTTGATTGATTGGTTATTTTTTACTTTTTTCATGCATTAAACAAAACTGACGACCAAAAAAAAGAGGTATGCAGTTTCACATAGCACACAAGCGTATACCATTCTTTTTCGTACAATGTAATATTATATCACTTCAATAATCTGAATACATTTAAAAATGACTTGAATGTTCAAAATCCATTGACGTAAATTTTAAATAATTTTGTCATATGGGGGGGGAGGGTAATTACCCCTCCTTGTATTCGCGCCTGATAGCGGTGGTGTTTCACATTGTCAAATACAAGGTATGGAAAAAACGTAAAATCGTTTTTCCACATTTTGCTGGAAATGTTGGATCTGGAGATTGTAAAGACATTGTGAGTGAATTACTTTTTGTTTTCAATTCAAAGAAATGGAATATAAAATAGACTTAAACACTAACTATTTGCACTATTATTTGGATTTTTATCCGAAAAAATTGGATGCCGTCTAGTCTAGTCCTTATTTAGTCGTAGCCATTCTGAGGAGCAACACAATCATAAGGAACCCCATAAGACCATGAAACAAGGAACAATCCAAAAAATAGTAGACAATTTCTACTGGACGATGGGGGTAGGAGGAATCATTAAATGAAATAATTATTTATTAAACTTTTTACTGTTATCCTTTTTATCCAGTGTAAACACAGCCAAGTAGTTTTGGAACCGATGTTTTCTCACCAGTTTTGGATGGCAGATTTTTTTCTGTTTTTTCTTTATTTATTAGACGAGTCGCACACTTGTGGCTCGACGATCCCACGAGTGCGGGTGGTTACATGTGTTCCCTAATCATCTGGTTTTTGTTTATTTATGGTTTCGCTTGCGAAAGTTCGAAAAATATATTTTTAAATGCCGTCTGTTGCCGCAAAATTATTTGTTTTTCTTGTGCGTGTGAATGTTCTCGAAAAAAAAACGTATGGTCATTTTTGAGACACAAGACTCGCTTAATGTTAAAAACAAATTTAAATGTTTAGACTAAAGGAATGGAATATTTCTATAACTACACACATGGAAAAAAGGATAATGAAAAAAAGGTCGTTTTTGCAAACAAACTATATTATTTATAGTTGGAATAATTAAAAATTTGCCTTTATAGCCTAAAATTATATTATTTCAAAAAATATTTCATGATAATAATACAAAATAAAATTGACTACTGAATAAGACACGAGGTGAGGTCAAGGCATATGTTTTTTAGTGAATTTTTGAAACACCCTCAGAGGCGTGCCGTGGGTCTAGGAGCGGGGGGGGGGACAAGCGCAATTAATCAATCCGGGTCAATGCCGCCCATTGACCCGGATTAATCAGCTGTATATTCCATAGCTCAAGATGGGTACCCACGGTAGTATTTAGGGGCCATGTGATATCGTAGTGTGTCACAAGATAACAAATCGTAAAATATATTAGGAATACCATACATAATAAATATACGAATATCAAAAAAAAATTAATACAAATTCTACGTGTGTAAACTAAAAATTATAGCGCCAAACGTCTCGTTTTTACGGACTTGAGAGAATCAATAACTTCATCGAAATTAAGTTGTTGTGCCTTCTCAGCTTCAATTCTTAATAATGCCAAGTTACTTGTGCTGGTTCGGCTGCTGGTACATCTTTGATAGTTATTGATCCTCTCAAGTCTACTAAAAGAGCGTTCAGCATCAGCGCTAATAATGGCTATTGTAAAAAAAATTCTAAAAAGGTTACACAAAAATGAGTATGATTTATTATTAATTATTGGAAATTATGAAAGACAGATATTCTTGGTATTTTATGGCTTGCTCTTCCTTTACTTTACTTATTAGGGCAGAAAAATTTTTATATTCATCGACTATAGTTGTCCCGATGTCTTTATTATAAAATATTTGTAGATCCATAAGACTTTTTCGATTTTCATCATTATCCTCCAAATTAGTTAAACAACTAAACTTTTGAGATAATTTGATAAAATCTTCAAAACGACGGTCCAATGTCTGAATAAAATCGTCAAAAGTTGTGTAAAATACTGACACATTAAATTTGTCTTCAGGACTTTCATGTACATAATCGGGTTGAACCTCATCAAAAAACTTTTTGGACCTTCTAATACGTTTATTAGCAAACGTGGTTGATGTACCACATTTCTCTACAAGAGTAGTTACATCGTTTTGAAATCTTGTAAAATTCTCATTATTTCTAATACTCATTAGATTATTTTTTGTAGATACAATCATTGCCGCCGCTGCACATATATTCATATCAGCTGATTGCATATAATTGGAAAATATATTAATTTTCTGCAAAAGAGTTTTCCAAAAAGACAACAGAAATTTAAATTCGAAAGTTTGTATAATATTTAAAATTCCTGATGCATTTGCTGTTTGTCGAGCAGTAACGTTTTTTAGTTCGACGGTTAGAACTTCCTCACAAGTTTCTTCAATGATATGAATATTAACATAGAATGAATTAACTGCTCTAGAATAACTCGCCCACCTAGTGGTTGAAAGTTTTTTCAAAGATAATTTTGCCTCTAAAGTTTCTGAGTGTTGTTCTTGGGATTTTCTGAAAAGAATTATTCGAGGAAAACTTTCTGTAAAAAAAAACGTAAACCTTTTCTAATATACCGAAGAACAATTTAACCTCAGTATTAGAACTTACTGCATTTATGAGAACGAGATTAAGGTCATGCGCGCAACAGTGTATATAGACAGCTTCTGGAACAATATATCATATATCATATATCATATCTCTGACCACGACAAAGTTTTATGTCAATATTAAGGTTCTTCAGTTCTTCAGTCACTGTAAGGAAATAAGTTTCAGCAGATCCATCAGGAATATCAATAAATTTAGGAAACCTTTCTTCTGGTATACCAAATTTATTGACAAATCGGCAGGATAAAGATCACTCTTCTTTCAAGCGTTGAATCTACGATAATAGAAAAATATTTTGCCTGTTTAATATCATTTGCAATGTCAATTAGGACCCCAAGAGCCAGATGATCCAATAGCTCATTTTGTATTCGATTATTGGTATATTTCAAGACTTTGGATTCATTTTCTAAGTGACTTGCGAGCATAATAACATATTTTTTCAAAAGATCAACAAGTTCCAAGAAATTCCCCTTATTTTTACTTGTATCTGACTCATCGTGGCCTTATAAGGGTAAACATTGCTTCGCAAGACACAATATTATATCTATCAACCGTTTTAAAGCTTCTCTATTCTTCAGAATTTCACTTTTTTCTAATTTCAATTGCTCCTGAATTACTAAAGAGTTTTGAAGTAAACGCTGTTCGCCTTCTTCGTGTTGCTTTATCTTTTCGGGTCCTTTTTTGACATTTTTAAATCTTCGAAGTGCATCTGTCCAGACCGATTTATTAGAACCACTTAAAAGCCAGCAGTAATGACAAAAGAGACAATTTGCTCTAGGAGAATAAATAAGCCATGGTCGAATGTTTCCATCCAATTTATACCAACTAATTTAAAATCGGCGATTGTCAAAATCACTTGTTTAAACAAGGATGGATCACTCTGATACTTATATTCTGACTCCAAAGATTTATTTTCTTTTGAATTCAAAGGCGAAATGGGATCTAAAATAAAAAAAAAGTACTGACTTTGACATTCGTACCTGCGAAAGTTATGTACCTACAACTGGGTATAGGTAAGTACTGTAGACTGTAGAATACTTAAATACCACTATTTAAAAACAATACATCACCTTATTTTGGTTTAGGGCGTTTTTCAAAAATGTATAGAAAATGTTGGAAAAAATTCCCTCAATTTAAAAATCTACAATTTCTTAAATACCAAGTGTTTCTTATTTTTAAGAACTTTTTGTAAATATTTTTCTTAATAATAATTGTAGAACGAATTGCACAACATTTGTTACGAACTTGAGGATTTTGTAGTATTAGAAATCTAGATCTATTAACAGTTTTTATGTAAATTTAACGTGAATTTTTAATACCTCCGTATTTCAAATTTTTTGTTAGCAATCGTCAATTCTTGACTGATTTTGTTTAAAAAATATGAACTTTGTGCTTACTAACTTTAACTCCAAAGATCCTCATATTTTAAACTCGAGAATTTGTACTAAGTAGCGTTTTATACAAACTCCTATGAATTTCGAAAAATAGGTAGGTATCACATACTGTCAAACTACTCGAAAACCAAAATTATTCTACATAATAAAATATTCTACTATTTCAATATACACAATATACCCTCACCAGGACCGACACTACTGCTACTACTACTCGTACTGGTGTTATCATCACTAGCAATTTCCTCCATCTCTATTTCTACATCACCAGTAACGCTATTCGCTGAACTACCCTTTACTTTATTACTACTGTTTCCTATTTCCATATTTACAATTAAATCAGTATTTAAAGAACAACTTGAATCTTGCTCTCGATTTGTGGGTGTGGGTCTAGACAAAACCAAAACATTTAAATAAAATGTTTCACGTTATTGCATTCAAATAAAAGATTAAAAAAGAAAAACAAAATAGGTACGCTTTCAATTTATTATAACATATCAAAATTACTAACAATAATCATAAGGTAGGCACTTACTCCAATTTTTCTTGTAACAGAAATTTTTGTAGAATATTTTTATCATTTCTTTGTGCTAAACCAGCAGCAAGAAGCAAACTTTGTCGTTTCTCTCTGCGATACGCAGCTCCTGACTTTTTCATTTTAGTTTTATTTAAATTGCTCATTTTCAGTACTTTAAAGAATTAAAGCGAAACCGTTTACGATTAATATTTTAAAAACAAAAATCCACCAAAAATAAACGGGTTTATAATAAGGAAACCTAGAGCATACACTATACAACAAATTTCGGTTATGCGGACTGAACTATCTGGATTCTGGAGGCGTACCTACTCAAGTTTTGGCGCGTTCGCGCTTGTCGTCCCGCCCCAGCCACAGTTGAGCAATGTTGCCGCGTGTTTTTTTATTTCGTAGATGAAGGGCGCCGGTAGCCCAGGGGTGGAGGGGGCATTCGCCCCCTCTGACCCCCTACACGGCACGCAACTGAACACCCTGTAACATAAACTGCCTGCAATTTTAAAACTGTATATCGGTAACTTTGAAGCCTGTTTCGTTAAAAACATTTTGATTTTTGGATGATCAGCGGATCTTTCTTTTTAAAGAAAATACAGCAATATTAGTATGGTGACGTTTTACCCGTATTTCTCTTACCCACCCATAAAATTGTGTGAATATTAAAAATTCCATTCGAATTAGGGTTACCGACTTTTTTTCAAAATGGTAAAAACATCATTGAGCACCGATTATTGTTCATATAGTAAGAAGTTATTGATGTTAAAGTAAAGTTAGAAAAATATCTCTTTTACACATTTATTCATGGTAGGTAGTAACAAACAAAAAAAATTCAACAAAACTAAAAAAATGGGATCAACTTAATGGAAAAAAGAAAAATATAAAAAACAATTATTCTATATGAAGACCGTTATTTTCTATCACTGCTTGAATACCTTTAGGCATACTCCTTATCCAATGTTTAAAAATTGCAGGCAGTTTATGCTACAGGGTGTTTCAAAAATTCACTAAAAAACATATACCTTGACTTCAGCCTGTATCTTTTTCAGTGGTCAATTTTATTTTGTATTATTATCACGAAATAATTTTTGAAATAATATAAATTTAGGCTATAAAGGCAAATGTTTAATTATTCCTACTATAAATAATATATTTTGTTTGCAGAAAGGACCTTTTTTTCATTATCCCTAATTTTTTTCCATGTGTGTATATCGGGTGACACTGAAATGGTTTCTCAGCCTGCCATTTCGTTACCTTTTAAGATATTTATTTTACATTTGAATCACTAACATATTGTAGTCAATTTATTTTTGCGTTTGTAGATTCCACAGATAATTGTCTATACATTTTGTGTAGTACATAATATTTCCAAAAAAATCGGTAAATATCCTTTACCCGGAACTTCCCTCGTTATGAATATTTTCTTTTATTAGGAATAGTGAAATGTGACCCAATTTAGTTCAGTAAATAGTGATTTAGGAACACATCTTTCAAACATTTTGGGCATAATTTAAAATAAATTCAACAAGTAGTTTTTGCATTAACACTAACCGCGATTTTGTTTGTTGAGTTCATACCAATTTATCCTTATATCATATTTAATTTTTCTCCAAAATTTATAGTCATCTGAATAAGAAGATTTTTTTACGTTGATTTTTTAAACAATTTATTTGGCCGCCATTTTGTTCCGCTATCTTGAATTCGTAACAGAACTTTACCAGTTTATGTCTATATCACACTTAATGCTTGCACAAAATTTGAAATTAATCTAGTAAGTAGTTTTTTCAAGCTTTTAAATATTTTATTCGGCCGCCATTTTGCTTTCCTATCTTATATTCATACCAAAATGTTACCAGTTGATTGTTATGTAACACTTGAT
Organism: Kuschelorhynchus macadamiae; assembly: GCA_030620095.1. NCBI lineage: Eukaryota > Metazoa > Arthropoda > Insecta > Coleoptera > Curculionidae > Kuschelorhynchus > Kuschelorhynchus macadamiae. The sequence goes on from JAUTXW010005498.1 coordinate 769,376, forward strand.
TTTTGTGCAAAATTCGAGATAAATTGGATAATTAGTTTTTTGCTAATAATTTTTTTTACGTATTACTACGCCACCATCTTGTTCCGGCATATTCGAATTTTACCAAAATATTACCAGGTCGTTCTCATAATTTTTTCTAAAATTTGAAGTCAATCTGATGAGTATTTTAGTATTTTTTAAGCTATGCTGCAAACTAACAGACAGAGAGACAAGCCGACATACGGACTGACGGAATGGATAAAATATATGTTTTGGCATCTAGGAATGCTAAAACTTGAAGATATGCAAAACCTGAGGGTGAGGTTTTTCAGATTGCAAAAATTTTATTTGGCCGTCATTTTGTTCCGCCATCTTGAAATAATACCTCAGTTTTACTAGTTCGTCTCTATACTACAATTAGTTATAGCACATAATTTAAAATCAATTCATTAAGTAGTTTTTTCAGGCTGAATTTCCAAATATTATATTAAGCCGTAGTTTTGTTCCGCCATCTTGGATTCGTGCCAAAATTTTACTAGTTGATCCCTATATAGTACTTGATTTTTGTGCAAAATTTGGGATAAATTGAATAATTAGTTTTTTTAATAATAATTTTTTTAACGTACCACTAGTCAGCCATCTTGTTCCGGCATATTGGATTTTTATCAAAATATTACCAGATCATCATGAGCCTGAATTTTCGACTAAAATTCGAAGTCTGATGAGTAGTTCTTAAGCTATGCCGTGAATAGACAGAGAGACACACAGACCGATGGACCGATGGAATTGATAAAACATATTTTTTGCCATTAGAGACGCTAAAACGCGAAGGTATTTAAAACCTGAGAGGGTGATTTTTTCAGATTCACAAATTTTATTTGGCCGCCATTTTGTTCCGCCATCTTGAATTAGTATCATATCTTTACTAGTTCATCTCTATACTACAATTAGTTAGGACACACAATATGAAATCAGTTCATTAAGTAGTTTTTTCAGGTTGAATTTTTAAATATTTTATTAAGCCGCCATTTTGTTCCGGCGTCTTGGATTTGTACCACAATTTTATCAATTGATTCCTACATAATACTTGACATTTGTGCATAATTTGAGATAAATTGGATAAGCAAGTAGTAATTTTTTTAACATTTCACTAGGACGCCATTTTTTTATGACCCTTGATTTTTAAAAAAAATTAAAGTCAGTTGAGTAAGTAGTTTTATAGCCATATAAGAACCCTGAAATGTAAAGATCAAAAAAAATCTTGGAGGGTGATTTATTCACGATTACAATACTTGGCTTTTATGAGGTTTTCAGACCGAGAGTAAATACTGCTCTTAAATTTGTTTGCCGTGACACTTAGTGGTAGAAATAAAAGAATTAACTTTTTTTAGAAGATTTTTTTATAAATTCTCTTTCGTTTTTTAAATAATCCTTAAAATATATTAAAGTGAAAGTTTCACTAGCCCACTTTGCGTTTGTAATTGCTTACATAATTCTGATAAAATATAATCAATAGCATTTGAACTAAACAAAAATTAAGGATGATCCGCTTATAATACCAAACTCAATAGCGACTTTCTTTTTAGTTCCCCCGTAAAAGGGAAGTATTGTAGTCGTGGAAAAATTAGCCGAGAACTAGTAAAACTGTGGTACTATTTCAAGGTGGCGGAACAATATCGCGGCCAAACTAAATAATCGTAATCGTGCAAAAGTTACCCTTTCGGGTTTTACATATTTTAAGGTTTTAGCGTCTCCAGATGCAAAAAATGTGTTTTATTAATTCCGTCCGTCTGTCGGTTTGTCAGTTCACAGCGTAGGTTAAAAACTACTCATCACATTGATTTCTAATTTTGGGCAATTAGGGGTCGTATGGTAATATTTTGGTTAAAATCCAATATGTCGGAACAAGATGGCGGCTTAGTGAAACGTTCAAACATTATTACTAAAAAATGTATCCAATCTCTTCAAATATTGCACAAGATTGAAAATGTGACATAAGACTGAACTAGTAACATTTCGGTATGAGTATAAGATAGCAAAACAAAATAGCAGCTTAATGAAATATTTAAAAAATCGGCCTGAAAAAACTGCACATTAGATTAATTTCAAATATTGTGCAAGCATTCAGTGGCTGCCAAATAATTTATAATTTCCTCGTAAAAGGGAAGTATTGGAAATCGTCAAAAAATCACCCTCCGAGATTTTTTCAGATCATTACGTTTCAGGATCTCTAGATGCCGAAAAACATGTTCTCTTAATTCCGTCGATCTGTCTGTTCGCGGCATAGCTAAAAAACTACTTATCCGACTTCAGGATCATATGTACATGACCTAGTAATATTTTGGTAAAAATCCAATATCCCTGAACAAGATGGCAGCCTAGTGAAGCGTTAAAAGGGCTATTATTAATTAATTATCCAATATGCTCAAACTTTGCACAAAAAAAATGTACATAGGAATTATCTGGTAACATTTTGGTATAAATAAAAGATATCAAAACAAAATGGCGTCTTAATAAAATATTTAAAATTTAAAACTCATTAGATTAATTTCAAAATGTATGCATGCATTAAGTGTGTTATAGAGATAAACTGGTAAAGTTGTGGTACAAGATGGCGGAACAAAATGGCGGTTTGTATATGTTGCAGAAAATGTCATCTAGTGGTAAACTAGTATGAATTCCACATGTGTCTTAATGTAAAAAATTCTCGTGGAACTTGTTTTAAAGTATGCCCAGAATCAAGAGGTAGAACATATTGGATCCCAATTAAATGTTTGAAAAGATAGTATATATGTCTTACTACTGCACTAAATTGGATCACATTTCACTATTCCTAATGAAAGGAAAGATTTATAACGAGGGAAGTTCTTGGTAAAAGACATGTACCTACTTTTTTTTATCTATGAACAGAATGGCGGTTTTTATATGTTGCAGAAAATGTGACATAGTGGTAAACTAGTATGAATTCCATATGTGTCTTAATGTAAAAAATTCTCGTGGAACTTGTTTTAAAGTATGCCCAGAATCAAGAGGTAGAACATATTGGCGCCCAATTAAATGTTTGAAAAGATAGTATATATGTCTTACTACTGCACTAAATTGGATCACATTTCACTATTCCTAATGAAAGGAAAGATTCATAACGAGGGAAGTTCTTGGTAAAAGAAATGTACCGACTTTTTTTTATCTATGAACAGACCACGAATGCCGAAGGCCTAAATACGTTGCTACCGTGCTTACTTTACGCGAATAATGGGAAAATGTGTTGATGCGGGATTAAAGACTTGCACATTAGGAGAATAGGGAAAGGCCTTTGCAAAACATTCCATAATGGGGACACTCTCGGAATAAAGGAGAGAATAAAATGAGAATTCCTTGTTCTTTTCAGTTGGACGATGAAAGGATGCATGTGGGTAGCTATCTTGTGCCTCTTTGTCAGGAATGACGAAGGAGGCCATAATGGAGGATATTTCATCAGAACAAAATCCATGGTAGTAGAGACAGACTAGCCACAATTCGGCGACGCTTTAGTGAGGCAAGCTTCCTTGTGCTGTTTGGATGATTTCATAAAATATAACTTTATTAGAAAAGGAGTAAATATTATCGATGGCATAAAATTGAATTATGTTTATTTATTGGCCAAACTGGGCACACGGAAATATATTATTGCTCCAAATTCTAAATAACTAACACAAATGATGCCAAAATGGCAGTTAATGTTAGCTGGTATATCTGGTTTTTAAAAGGGACATGCAAAATTTTGGAAAAGCAATGGAAATAAAATTGCAGTTTGCCCAATTAAAATATCTACCATAACATAACCATCTTGAAGGAAACGATGAATCGTGCGAGAAAAATATATTTTACGGTATGAAATAAACCTTTTATTTCATATAGCTTTTTAGCCGCAAAAATAGGAAACATATTTTTACTTGGCCGTATTTATATTTTTAGTATAAAATATGGATTATATAGGGGATGTATATTGTGGACACGAAAAACATGCTTAAAAAAAATTGGGATGTGTGTAGTGAGCACGATGGAACCAATTCCTTTCAAATTTGCACCAAAAATAACCAAGGTCCCAGACTTTTAAAATATGTCTATTTCTAATATATTTTTGTGTAAGCACTTGGTACTGTACTAGATATTGAGATATACAGTGTATTTCACTTAAGTTCTAACGTGACTTCTCGCAAACTAACGGGGATTTCAAAATTTGGTAAAAATTTACTTTTTGGGTGAGTAAAACAAAAAAAATTAATTGTAGCTTAGTTTATTAAGCAGGAAACAACTTTTTTAAACAAATGTTTCCTGCTGTTTTTAAAAACTACATAAGTATTTGAAATAGGGTGCTTTTATTTAAAAAAAAAGTTATACTTATATCATTATTTTTATGTATTTTTTGATTGCCGAAAGATGGCCCACTATTGTACACTGCGCAAAACAATTAACGCAAGGCCTGAAATTTCGTCTAACTTTGAATGGAAATTTCTCGAGAATAGTTGATCCGATTTTGATGAAGTTTTTATCGAAATTTAGGTTAATTCCTCGTGAATATTTTTTTGATAATAAAATTCAATGTTACTTTGTTCTAGGCAATAATACAGGGTGAAAAAGAAAGACATGTTTTATTTACCAAAGTTTACACACACGTTTACAAACACCCTGTAGAATAAATCAGATGGATTCAAGAGATCTAATCAAAAGAATGTTGTAGCCCAGTATGTTTCCAACAAATAGTTTTTTATTCGCTTCAATAGCACAATTTTTGCCTGAGTTACAGGACTTATTGAAAAGTACTGCATTTACTGTGTTTTAAATGAATTTACCAGTTCATGTTTGAATTGATTCTGTTGAAGACGTTTGTAATTTGTAGCTTCGTTGTGAAGATTTTTTTTTGAATCACTAAAATTCAATATTAGTTTTGTTCAGTCAATAATACAGGGTGCAACGAAAAATAAATTATACTGTTTTTTAAATTACGAACGCATCGGTTACCGGATATTTGAACATGGCGCTATTCTACATTTTAGTTTAGTTACACGAAAATTTCTTCGTGATATCAAAGGCCAGGATCGGTTTAGTTTTGTCAATAATACAGGGAGTTAGAAAAACATGTTTTAATAGGTAAGATTAAGATATGATCACGACAGTCAAAAAAACAAAACACTAAGAACTAAAACAAACAAAAATAAACTTTATAACTATTGAACTAATATTTCGTATTTCCCCCTCTGTTTCTTATGACTGCTTCGCACCTTCTATTCATGCTTAATATCAAATTTCGTATGAGTACCTCATCCAGCCCATTCCAAGTATCGATGAGTAGCTCACCCAGCTCTTCCACGTTATTTGGCTGTCTTTCATTAGCCCTTAATCTCCTGCCCAATAAGTCCCAAACATGTTCGATTGGGTACAGGTCAGGACTACGTGCAGGCCATTGCATGACATTGATCCCAACATTTTTAACGTAATTTTGCACTACACGTGCTGTATGGGGACGAGCGTTGTCATGCATTAATAAAAACTCCGCTCCAACATTATGTGCAAATGGCCTCACGTGATTGTCCAGTATTTGGTTGATATATCGATCCGCATTCAAATTCCCATCCACAATTACTAACTCCGTACGACCAGGACCCCTCCCCAAACCATTACTGATCCCCCACCAAACATTACGGTATTAACAAAATTCCCCTGTACATAGCGTTCATTTGGTCTACGATACACACGGACCCGTCTATCGCAATTAAAAAGACAGAATCTCGACTCATCTGTCCACAGCACTCTCGACCAATCAGCTTCCGCCCAGTTCATACGTTCGTTAGCCCATTCTAGCCTGGCTCTCCGATGTATTGCTGTTAACGCAGGACCTCGTGCAGGAACACGTGGTCTCAAATTTCCTTCCCTCAAACGATTCCGCACTGTTTGAGTGCTTACCTGAGGACCATTCGCGTGTTGAATTTCCTGCCTCAGAAACCTTGCCGTCATGAAACGTTGTCGTAAAGCAGACAACCGCAGATACCGGTCTTCACGCTCACTGGTAACACGCTGTCGACCTTGTCCAATCCGTCTGGAATGATCATCGGTCTCCATGTGTCTCTGTATGACTCTGTGTACAGTTGATTTATGAACATTCAATCGTTCCGCTATCCTGCTATAGCTCCAGCCTTCATCTCTAAGAGTTCTTGCAATTACACACTCTTCGCGGGTCAAATTTCTAGTTTGTCTTGGCATGACTGTACACAATAAGAAGAAAAATTTAAAACCGAACTGAAACTGACGCCTAAATGTCAATCTAGTATAAGTTGTGTTCTCTTGTTACCGGGCAACGTCTTCAACAGAATCAATTCAAACATGAACTGGTAAATTCATTTAAAACACAGTAAATGCAGTACTTTTCAATAAGTCCTGTAACTCAGGCAAAAATTGTGCTATTGAAGCGAATAAAAAAACTATTTGTTGGAAACATACTGGGCTACAACATTCTTTTGGTTAGATCTCTTGAATCCATCTGATTTATTCTACAGGGTGTTTTAAACTTTGGTAAATAAAACATGTCTTTCTTTTTCACCCTGTATTATTGCCTAGAACAAAGTAACATTTGAATTTTAATATCAAAAGAATATTCACGAGGAATTAACCTAAATTTCGATAAAAACTTCATCAAAATCGGATCAACCATTCTCGAGAAATTTCCATTCAAAGTTAGACGAAATTTTAGGCGTTGCGTTAGTTGTTTTGCGCAGTGTACATAAATAACCTACATAAATAAGTACCTAATTATTACAGATACTATGTTAAATATCAATATAATACTTTTTTTCGCATTCAATCTATGTTCACTTTTTAATTGAACGAAAAATTTCCATCTTGGCCGTTGTACGTCGACGTTCGTTAATAATGTTCATCTCACGCAGATCGCTTTTCATCCTGCCCGTGGTCATTCAGCCGCCAACAAACAAACAACACGTGGTAAGCGACATGCCATCGCGTAATTTAAGTATATGCGTCCTTTAGCGTTTCAATAAAAAATCATATCATATATCATATAACGGATTTTTTGCAGCAAATTAAAAAAAATATATTGTACAATATACTCGAACATTAAGGTCATTACAAAAAATCACATCAATACGAAAATCATATGCAATGTAGTTGTAGTTAAAATGTATATTTTTACATTTTTAAATTCTGCAGATTTTAAATTTTAAGCATATTTTTATCTTTTTTCCTACCTTTGAACAAATCTAAATTTGTAGTTTGGGAGTTTTGAATTTGGTTTTGAGAATAGATTACACTCTCCTATCTCATTTTTTGAATGCTATCTGATGGCATGGTAGTCGGGTAGGTAATACCCGATATTTGCCCACCCCACAGTTTTCCTGGGATGAGTCAAATATAAACTTTAATTTTCGTATTGTATGCAGCAAGTAGTTCCAAGTTAAATGGTGGAGTAAGGGATTGAAGGTCTTTGGGATGATGAACCAGCTTGGTTAGCTGCTGCGCTCAGTTCTGTCATCAGTACAGCTCTGAGTGAGCAAGAGGTTCCTTCGTCTGGTATAAACCTTGTTATTTTAAAGTTTTTAATTAATTTTGGGATTAAACCGGCAGGACCGTCCCTAGGGTTTTGGCCGCCCTGGACAAACTTTCTGAAACGGCTATCTTCCTCTTCTAAAAGTAGCTATCGCCTTCACGAAAAAAAAATTCAATTTTTTCGAAACATTTAATTATAAACAAGAATTTAAACACAAATTTGAGCAAACATAACAGAATGTGTTGAGCAATAGAATATTTTTACAATAAACGTAACATAACATAATTAAAAAAAAATCGAGCCTTCTTTTCTGCAAAAGAGCAAATTAATTCATCTTAATTCAATTTAGTTGCAACTTAAATTTCGATTGAAATTAGTGCTAAGCCAGTAAGGCGTTCTTAAGACATACTGGAGCGCATATAATTTTTAATTTGGAAAAGCTTCGCTCCAGGAAGCTCCGAAACTGGTAAAATAAGTAGAATCCTTAGCGCTATTAAAGTATTTGATAGATTTCCAACTAGGTTGTCTGGATAAATAAAATCCAATTTTTTATGCAGGTTACTTATCTTTTTATTTTTTTTTTTTGAATCAAGAAGGGAGGAAGTCATAGTCTCGTAGTTCAAGATCATTTAAATCTTTGCTCTCACCATCAGTTAAGTATAACTCCAAATCAAGACAAAGTTTCATAAGATCTTCTTTACTGATTTCGGGGTGCTCAGAAATATTGTATACAAATGAATAGTAATTAGAATAAACGTTCAACAATTTATATCTCTCGTCAGTTGAGTTAATAATTTTATCCGCAACGACAAAGAAAACCTCAACTTTAAATTTTTGACATGGATCGTTTATTGGCTCATCCTGAGCTTCATATCCCAGCTAGCACTAAAGTAGCTACAACTGTTTCCATGACTACTCTTTAAGAGTTTTTACGTATTTATTACTAATAATCCTACTTACTATATATCAACAAACAGTTATCAATTTTTGATTGGTTCGGCCATATTGCTGCTAAAATCGTTTTGTTTACTTTTCGCCTACGTCGGTTTCTTATGAGGTTTGTTGTTTTAGTGTCTCATTTTATTAGTTTGTGATAATTAAAATGAATATTGATTCAAAGAAGAAGTTCTCAGCCATTGGCCATATAGAGACATGTATTTAAGCCTGGTTCACCTATTTTTTGCTTGTAATTATATAGTGTTTGTGATGGATGTGTAAATGATTATGACCGTAAATGTCTTAAGTTTAAGTTTACTCCAAGAAAAATGATTAAATATTGCACATTATTATATTTTGGTTTTATTTTGCTGTAAAAGACAATATTGTTTCATGTCTTAGTGTATGTTTTACTTCATTCAGCACCTCAATTTGAGATAGAATCTCTCTAAGCATAAAAGAACCTTTATTTTGTAGGCCTTCTTAAGTACATATTACATTACTAAATTCACTTGGCAGACAACTCTCATTAATCGCTTGCACAAACATTGTTATTTGTTAAAAATTTAAACGAAAAAGTAAGTTTATAATAGATAGTTCGAATAGAGTATTAAAGTAAAACATTAACATAACCCTACATTTACAACTGACGCTGACAGAGGTTGTCAATATAAAAGTAGATTAATTTAGTCATATTTTGCGAAAAACTAACGATAATATGGGTGCCACCATTAAAACTTTTAGAAATTTAGCATCAATTTGGCGGGTAGGCTTCTATTGTCACCACTGTCCTTCTAAAGTCATTGTAATTCGGTCTACAGCTATTAATTAGTCGTGTATGTGTTATACTATCGTCTACGAGTAACAAGTTAAAGTGGTTCACAATGGCTTCACGTACCATAAGAAAAAAAAGTAGCTTTCCTCACTCATATTTTATAGAAAATTAAAAATATCGCAACTTGGTTATGTCATACCTGAACAAAACAACCTAAAGCGGTAATTTAAGGAAACAAAAAATAAAACCGAAACTAAGAGTTATGGTTATGATAGATGGCAGAATTATAGTAGTGACTCAGGTACCGCAACTCTTCGCGACACAACGCATTAAATTTTAAAGAACCGGCGGAATGTTCCCAAATCGTAACCGCTTGGTAATAATATAGAGTATAGGTTTAATAAAAAACTTTGTAGATAACTTTATTCGAACCACCTTAGTGTTCAAGACTTCAGTGTAATTGGGTATAAGTGACAGTTGTGTATTTAAAGAATTCAAAACTATAAAAGCGTATGGGAGCAGTAAAGAAATGCAGCCAACCTAAAAGTAAAAGTCCAATAGAACGCCATTGTTTATTTTCATCTCCCCTATAAATATTTAACTATGATGTTTGTTTTTGTTAGTATAAAGATTAAAAATGCATACAATTTAAACATTACGTTACAAAAAGAATCCCTCTTTATAATAACATATTTAATGATAATTACTATTTAAACCAATGTCTAAAATTACGTTTTTGAGATTTAAATTGACCAATATAGTTGACCAAAATGTTTTGAAAATTAACGAATTTTAAAGGTGCGTAGTTTTTTTACGACTATCATCACTCATCAGCATATTCACCAGAGAAATTGCCTGTGTTTTAATTTTAGGTCTTTAGCATGGCCAGAGAACTAAATGATACGCATGTATCCTACCTCAAATACCAGTAACGTATTCTATATGCTCTACACCATATTCCCAATTTGAGTGTATGTAGTCGCCATAACTGTTTTGCTTGTATTAAAATGACCCATACGTATTTTTAAAACATATTAAATAAAGACAGAAATAAGGAAGTGACGAATAGGGTAAATTATTACTATTCGGCTACTTAAATGGAACTACACAATTTCGTACTATCTACGTAATAGTCATAGTCACAGTTACATGTTATTCACGAAATATTATCCGAAAATTGTTCCCCATTTTGATAATGACTACGTAGTCTCAACTTAACGTGGTGACACCAAGTTCCGGTTACTTCAATGAGAATACTTGTGATAACAATAACGTATTCATAACTAAAAGTGGGTTGTTCTAACAATTTTTAGCTTTTTTGTAGAAGACTTTTTAAGTCAAGTAAGCATCACCAGTCAAAACCGACCATATTTTTCTGTATTCTCATAATTTTAATTATATCTTTCCTGATTGTTATTAATATTATTGATATAAAAAGAAAAATTGTCTAAGAAGTTCGAATATCCCGGTTTTTTAAATAAAAGGTAACTAATGATATGTTAATAGGAGCAAGAAGTCAAAAACTGCCATGAGAACAAAGCTTAAAGCGCCTACAATTTCATTTTAGGAGGTCTGTAGTTGTTAACATAACAGTGACAAATCGATGTAACATTATTAAACTATTTTTAAAAACCTAATTTTGTAGGTATTTCATAGGAAAATATTTTGGGGGGGAATTTAGCCCTTGTAGCTCTGTCATACATACGCCACTGGTTCGTTTTGTTTTGTAATAGCCTGTATAATTATCAAGAATTAACAGAGAAAATGATGTAAAAAAGATGAAAGTGGTGTACATTTATTACCGTCTACGCGAGATAAATAGTACCAGAAGAACCCGCACTAACTCATGGCACAATCTTACATTCAATCTCTTTCCCGCCATGTTACATGCCCGGAACGGATTTAAAGGCCCCAGCAGGAACGTGGGTCATCACTTTAACACGCTCTAAACCGGTTGTACTCGAAGGAGACGAAGAAGAGGCGCGTTTCGTTCTTCATTGTTCATCGGCGGCAGGTCTGCCTGATGCCATCAACGAGACAAAAGAGCTCCTTCTCTATCTCGTTTTTGATTGAACGCTATTTCGATATAAATTACTGAAAATCACAGGTTGTATATCAGGAAAAGGAAGCGTAAATAAAATTGAAATTATATATTTTGTAACTAGGTACTTAGTCTTTATATAGTTAAATTCCGGGTATCCTGTCTGAACGAGAATTATAAACTTACTCTTTACAAAACATTATGAGAAATAAGGAACGTTATAAAGCGGTATTTACAGTATACTGCGCAGTTGGTATCAGGAAACCCTGGAAACTTAAATGCAAGGTTTGGGTCGTTAAAAATTAGTCATAAAAACGGCACTTCAAGAGTTTAATCACTGCATCTAGCGATAATATTGTACATTCTTCTTTTTGTTAATTAAAAATTATTACATGTATACTTTTGATATCAAAACTATCAAATCCCTGTATTACCTTAATGTGGCGTATAAAAATCGTTTTGAACAAATAAATTTACCTTTCATTGTAAGGATTTTACAAGGTATATCAAATAACCTTTAAAAGCTCAGGTAAACTAGCGACGGAGATTTTACACCAGTACACCACACCTCACTACACATGACTGGTATATAGTCTGTGTATTAATTTTTGTATAAACTCGATTAAAATTCAAGTGGGTAAAATGTAATTTTTTAAAAACGGAATACCTGAGTTCATATTTAATTTCTGACCATGTTTTCAAAAGTTAATTTTTATCCACAAATACAGACAACTGTTACAAATTAATGTTTGAAAAGTAGTACTATCCGTAACAGTTCATATCTGAAATACTGAAATTTACAATTAATAACCGTTAGCAACCCATGTTTATTTATAACGAAACGTTATATTGTAATGATTATTAAATCAACTTCAGCTATTCTAAACAGATATGCAACATTCGGCAACCATGTGAGAATCTGACAGTGGACTGGCTTTATTTGTATTTACATTTTTAACCCGATTTTAAGGATGCTGCCCCTAGTTGTGAATATATACTAGAAAGGAAATAGTCCAAACTAAAAAAATTGGAGAATATTTCCAAAAATTCCCATACCAAAAAGTATTTTCTGTATAATCAGCAATGCAGGCAAGGAAAATAAGCGAGAACATTTTTGGATAAAAAACTTACTTCCCACTAACTGAGTAGGTACTCGATAAATCCGCATAAAAAAATAAATTAAAACGTATTTTCATAAAAATATATTACAAATTCCTAAACAACACTTTTATTTCTAAATTACTTACAGTTTTCAGCCTATAAACACAAATTAGACTTAGAATATACTTTAAGAATGAATGTCCAAATTTTAAATTGTTTTTTTTTCTGGATAGTAGGCTTTTTTTTTAATTTGAGCGAGTAGCCATTGTCCTTAAATTCTTCACTGGGTCCAACATAATATATTAGAAAAACTAAAATAGATGTTTTATAAGTATGTCTCATTTTCTATTTCGGGCTTTCGCTTCCGGAGTCCATAATCTCTTGATAGCACAAGTTAATGTATCAAACAAACTTACTAAACATTTCTATCGAATTTTAGCATCAAAACTACAGAAGAAAAAAATGGTTTCTTCTATAAAACAATATAAAATAAGGAAAAAATGCTTTGTTTACATTTCTTCGATCATTACCAACAATTGCAATTATTGCAAAATAATTTATCAAGTATGCACTAGTTTTATAGAGCGTTTATGACATACAAGCTATATTCCCTCTCCTAAATATATGGCTTTACTACATTTATTTTATTTGCTTAGTTTAATAATAGTGTGCATATATATATATATATATATATATATATATATATATATATATATATATATATATATATATATATATGCAGATTTAATTTTATCATAAACTATATATATATATATATATATATATATATATATATATATATATAGCAAGTTGACAAATAATTAAGTTAGTGATATTTATCAGGTGTCACATTGGCCTATATCATAGGGCATTACAATGATCACATTGGCCTTAAACAGTGATACTTTGGCCCATTTTTTAAATTCAGTTAAACTTTGGCACTTTTAAATATGTTATTCTACCAATGACTACTAGAAAATTGCTTCAATATGAGTTTTTGGGATTTAAAAATATAAAAGAATAAAAAATATACAAAATAATTTTTAGCTTTATTAGAATAATAAAAAATTGAATTGAACGATGTTGAAGAAAGATCATCTTCTTTTGACTCATCATCATGGCATCTTAAATTCGTATAAAATGTAAGAAAAGTAATATACTTAATATATCATCTAATTTTTTAAAAAGAGGTAATGAATAGGCATTGTGAAGTTTTTCTATAGCTAATGGAGTTTCACTAATATCCCATGTTTTAAATTCTTCTTTTTCAGAAAAATTGTTTTTATAAAATATTTTACCAAGAATTTCTCTGTGTACTTGAAGGAATTGGCATTTAGCAAATGACATGAGATACAAATACACTAAAATACAGATTTAAAAGTTAAGTTCTCTGACAGAATGTAGATTTGCTGAAGATGGGGGTAGACTTTCCGCCGATCTTCATAGTGGACCCAGAAGTAAAGACTTTATATTAAACTTATCAGGTCATTATTAATATATAGGTTTTTAAATCATGAATCCGCCACAACGATTTCGCAATGATTTTAAGGATATTGTAAAAGGGCTTACGTTAACAAAAGCCACCAATATTGGCACAATGTCTTACAAGTCGCACTTAAGCCGTCCTTTGCATGGAATTATTAATATGAAAAAGAGCATTTGGGTAAATGGGCCGCAAATTTCCAGTCTAGTGATGTTTCACAAGTGCATAAAAAAATTGAGTATCACCGAAATATCACAATTCATAAAGTTGGGTCTCCATTTTTTTAAGGGGGTCATGATTTATTTGTATCAAAAGTGGGCTTTGACTTTGACATTAAATAATTCAATGTATCAAAGTTGTGTTTTAATAAGTAGTACGCTTTTCTCTCAATAAAATGATAAATCTGGCACACAAATTGTCAGGACCTGTCGAAAATATTCAAATGACGAAAAATTTGACATGTTGGCGCTGTACTTGCGGTCACACAGAAATGCCGACATTACCTCAGCAAGGTATTTGGAGATGTACCCCGAAAGACGGCAGCCTCATAAAACCTAATTCAAAAGAATCGTAGTTAATTTAATTAACCATGGGCCCTTCGAACAACCTAGAAGCGGATACAATATTGACAATGAAAGTCACAACAGAAACATTTTACAAATTATCAACGTAAACCCTAGTGCATCGGTAAGAACAGAGAGTGTTAAAAATAAATGCGTACAAACAAATAATATTTCAAGGACTTAAGAAAGCTGATTTTTCGAGATGACTACGGTTCTGTGAGTGGTATACTAGGAAGTATAATGAAAATCCCGATTTTGTAAATCATGACTTGTGATCCGATGAGAGTAGGTTTACGAATTGTGGAGTTTTTAATAACCACAACAATCATCGTTGGGTTGTGGAAAGCTCTCACGAAGTGGCAGAGAGATGTCTACAGACCAGATTTGGAAGTAGCGTTTGGTGTGGGGTCATTGGTATTTTAATATATTTATAAATTATTAGTTATTTCAGGAAATCGACTTATAGGACCATTTTTGTTTGAGTACAACCAAAACAAACAAAGATAACTAGAGCTTTTGCGAAACCAGATTGTACTGGCTTTACGAGCTATTCTAACGGGAGATGAGTATAGAAAAACCTGGTTTCAACAGGATGGATGTCTGGCTCACAACACCATTCAAGTCAGGAACTTATTAAGAGAGCAGTTTGATGAAAGAATTTTGTTTCTTTAAATGATCCTAGATCCCCTGACCTCTTGGATTTCTACCTCTGGGGTCACACGAAGAATGAAGTCTATGATTACTCATTTAGAAATGTTAACGGAAATTACACTTGCCAGGGTTGTACGAAAAATATTCACCAATTGTCAAAAATGTTTCGATGCAGATGAACGTCATTTTGCAAATCTGTAAATTGATGTAACTTTGGTACAAAGTAGTTAAGAATTTATTTAGATTTTTTAGTAGTTATTTACGTTCGCGTTGTATATCATGGCCTCCTTAGAAAAAATTGAGACCTAACTTTGGAAAGTGTGATGATACCAAAATCTTTTATGCACTTGTGAAACATCACTAGAATGGAAATTTTACGCTGTTTCCAAAAATCGAAAAATCTAATATGGCGGCCATAAGAAAAATGAAACTCGAGGCGGGTTGCGGGATAACAAAATACGATGGAGACATGTCGTATACGTCATCTTATTCGTCTTAAACAAGTGCCCGAATAATGTCAGATTTTGACAGCTCTCAAATTTACCGTTTTGGATTTACTGGCGAAAACGAAATCCGCCATTTTCGGTTTTTCTCCGATATTTCCACCAATTAACCGGTCGTAAATCTGAAGCCGGTTATCGAATGCCCTAAGTTTCCTCTAAAACTTTTCTCATTTAAACTTTGCTGTAGGTATAATAGGAGCCGATATCCCTGTATAGAGAAGCGAATCTGGGACATACTGTATGTCATTTATTCTATTTTACATATAAAAAAATCTAATAATGTCCAAACATCGGGGGACCTAAGACGATAAGTGACCTTTTTTTGTCAAATCTAATTTCAGTTAAGCCCATTTTACATTTTTATTTCAGTAACCATTTAAAATACTGCGCTAGGGCTTTCTTCATTGAAAAGATCAAGTATGAATTTGCAAGATAGGACCAATTACTCAATTTCGGTAAAGTTGCACTTACGCCCTTTCGACCAAGCCACAGATATATTGAACGCATCTGACCGAATGTCTTCTAACCATTTGTTTGATAGTTTACAAAAGAAAAAGTATCACTACAGAAAATTCGACTTTTCCCAAATAACCGCAATTTTTTATGAGAACGTTAAAACGTCTACTTTATCTCACTTACAAGAAAAAAGTGTTGAATACAAAAGCTTTTTAGTAAAGAAGGTATTTATTTACCAACTGGATGATTCGTTTGTTCGGTGGGCACCAATTTTCTTATTTTAAATTAAACACCCTAAGTATTATTTAATTTTTGAACTTTGCTAATAATTTACAATATTTTATATATTTTATTAGAATGACTACTTTGAGACACGAAGTTAAACGGCTTTACTAAGTGCAAAATGGTTGACTTATATATATATATATATATATATATATATATATATATATATATATATATATATATATATATATATATATATATATATATATATATATATATATATATATATATATATATATATATATATATATATATATATATATATATATATATATATATATATATATATATATATATATATATATATATATATATATATATATATATATATATATATATATATATATATATATATATATATATATATATATATTATATATATATATATATATATATATATATATATATATATATATATATATATATATATATACATATATATATATATATATATATATATATATATATATATATATATATATATATATATATATATATATATATATGATGATTTTATTCCTACTATGATATATTAGATAACTTTATTAAGTTTTAAAATATCCTAATATAGTAAATAAGAAAGGAACCTTCCGTATTTTCTTGATTTAATATTGATTAGGGACAGAAATAACATTAAAACAAAACAGTTAACAAAGAAAACCTGTATTTTTAGAAATATTTATAATTATCAGCAAAAGTTATGGTACGAGCGGGGATCGAATCCGCACTTCTGGATCACTAGTCCATTGTTCTAACCAATTGCGCTATCGTATCACTGATAAGCAATTCGTTAGAACTTGTACATATTTAAACCCACCAGTATCATAACCATTGTTGATCCTGCCAAATATTCTAACCATACGGCGCAACGTTCCTGACTGGACGTCAAATCTGACATCGCTATTAGGTACCGTCCATATTAGTAAAGTTATAATGTTACGTTATGCCCGTATAAGCCAAATTTTGAATAGAAGTATTTTATAAGTTTGTTTTTAAACTGTGAAATATATTTTTAGAAATATTTATAATCAGCGTCAAAAGTTATCCCCGCTCATACCATAACTTTTGCTGTTGATTATAAATATTTCTAAAAATATATTTCACAGTTTAAAAACAAACTGATAAAATACTTCTATTCAAAGAAAACTTGGTCAGATCGATACCTAAATTTTAATTCCCCAACCACCCAAGCAGTAAAAAAAAAATGTTATAATCCAGGGGCGTGTAGTCCATGGAAGCAAGGGAAGCAGTGCTTCCCCAAAAAAAATTACAAAACATCTTCTAAAATGTAATTTTTGAAATAGGAAACAATTCATTTAGTTTATATTAAAAATGCTAAAATATTATCTTAATTATCAAGCCCATAATAAATGCGGCCTCGACTCCGACCCAGCCACAATAGAAAATTGAATAGAATCTATGCGGGCCGCTAGCTTCTCTGCAGCCAAGTTCTGTATGCTTGATTTCCTGTGAATCGCGCCAGAGATTATTGAACTTTCCATCGGCTGTTTGCAATTTTTACATTTCAGTCGCGTGCTTTAACTGGGGGCGGAAGCTCTCGTTGGAGTAAGTTCTTTGTTTGAACGGCTATCCGTGTGTTGTGTACGGACGTGGATATGCAAATACCGTCAACTTCGGCTGTCGGTAATAACGTTGAAAATGTTGGAGAATTTAGTAAAAAGAGCGTGTGTGAATGTGTGGTGTGTATCTTAATAATAAAGGGATTCTCTGATAAACTTCAAATAATTTCCAGAGGAAGGGCAAAACCGCCTATGAAAAATTTAACCACAAAAATGAAAAAATATAAGTAAATTATTTTGTTGGACATGTTTACTTTTTGAAAATGAAAAAGGTCTCTGGAATAAAACTGTTTTTTTCCGATTTAAACAATTTCCACAAAGTTGTAAAAAGACACATTATGTCCAAAGTGCATTTGCAGGCCGTCATAAAAGAAAAAGTCTTCGGCAAAACCAGAATTGAATACGCCCTTAATAAACAGTTGGAAATTAGTCACCACCAACAAAATGAACTAGTCGATAAAAATAGGTAAATATTAAGAAGACTTATCGATGTTGTTTGTTTTCTCGGACAGCACGAATTGGAATGTAGAGGTCATGTTGAAACAAGGGTTTCTTCAAATAGAGGAAATTTTCAAGATTTGCTTAGTTTAATGGCTAAATATGGTGACTGCTTAAAAAATCATTTAGAGCAGTATAGCATTTTTCGCGGAACGTCGAATCGAATTCAGAATGATTTAATTTCCGCGGTTGGAACCATTATTCTAAAAAGAATTAAGCAGAAGATTGGCGAGGCGCGGTTCACTGCTATTGTTCTGGATGAAACAACTGATATCACTAATTTTAGCCAATTATCTATAGTAATCTACGTCAAAACAGACGGAAATATTCAAGAGCAATTTTTAGGTTTTAAGAATGTGTCCGAAAATCGTACAGCAGATGCATTATATGCCGTAGTTTATAACGTTACTAAAGAAGTTAATGGAGAGAAAAAATTAGTTGCTCAAAACTATGATGGAGCTGCAGTGATGGCAGGACAATTAGAGGGTCTGCAAGCTAAAGTTCGAGAAACTTTCCTAAGTGCTGTGTTTGTCCATTGTTTTGCGCATAAATTAAATTTAGTTTTATCCCAGTCCATCAATCACATTAAAGAGTGTAAAGTATTATTCGTTACTTTATGTGGCATGGCTGCTTTTTTTCCAAGTCAACAAAAACGTACACAAGCTTTAAACTCCATTGTCCACAAACGATTGCCCAAAGTAGCTCCTACTAGGTGGAACTATAACGGAAGACTTGTCTATCAGTATCTGAAAATCGTGAATCACTGATTGAACTATTTGAGAATATAATACAAAATATCGAGGGGGTTTTTAGACTGTTTGAAACGAGATTTTAATTTTAATTATTTGTTGAACATATTTTCAGAAATATTTCCATTCTCGGACAATGTTTTTAATATATTACAAACTAAAACAAATAATCTGGCTTTTTGCCTAAAAAAAGGTTTTGATTTTAAGTCCATGTTAAGCCAAAAAAGAGATGACTGACCTATTTTGGGAGAAAACGATGAAGTGTCTTCGAACAGACAAAGTGGGAGATGTTCAAACATCATACAGACGCCTCTTTTATGAAATAATCGATCAAATGCAGCAACAAATAAACTATAGATTTAACGGTTTAAATGATTTTAAAATCCTCGAGCTCTGCAAATTTGTGGCATTTAAAGGAAAAACTTTTCCAGAAGATGCGTTTAAATCTCTTCTTCTTCATTATGGCCAGTTCTTCGACCGAGTGTTACTGCAATCTGAACTAAAAGTGATTTACGAAACTGATGACATTAGAGCAAAAAATAACGCTAAGGAACTAATGCAACTTTTTAAAAGACAACGCTCTGGAAGATGCCTACACCGAAGTGTCGAAATTGTGTGAATTAGTATTGACAATACCTGTCACAAGTTCATCAGTAGAACGCAATTTTTCAACACTTACACGTATAAAAAATTTCGTGAGAAATTCAACGGGGCAGGAGAGACTTTCGCATAAATGCTGTCCAATGAAAATAAACTTCTTCAAAATATGTCGGAGCATCGACTTTTTATGATGACGTCATTGACGAATTTGCAAAAAATAATCGAAAAATCGAATTACATTACAAATAGGTAAGTTTCTAAAAATTGCTTCCCTTTCTTAAAATTTCACCGCACGCCCCTGTTATAATCGGACTTACTGATCGAGCTATTACCCTCACTTCTCCAGAATTTCGAGCAGATACTCTAAAAAAGACATCCTAGAAAAAAACCATTTTCCTGTAAACAAATGAAACGAATTTCCAAACAACGAACATATAAATTCTATAAAAGCCAGAAACAGAATAACAAACAAGACATTACAAACAACACTAAATATATAACAGTACCGTACAAATGGAAACAATTTTGAACAATTTTTGTAACAACGAGATGCACTTCAACAGTGGGCAAGAGTTTTTCTAATTTTCATTTTGACTTGGAATTATATTTTCTTATTTTTATTATTTGATTTTTTTATAACTTTTAACTCTGTTATACTGCAACTTTCATATCAATGATTTTTAATTAAATGACTTTATTTGACGATAAAAAAGTTTTGAAATGTTAATAACTTCTTTATTTTTCAACACACACCGCAGTGGTCGATAATATAAAAAATCAGTACTGTGATACATTTTTTAAAATATTAGGTTTCTATAGCTTCTTTATTTTGCAAAATTACCTTTTTTACGATTTTTACAACCTGTCAAAATAAATGACTCAACTTTGAGAACACCCTGTATAAGACTGTTAAATAAATTACCATCCTTCGCACGTGCAGGGCAAATTTTTTAGAATATATAAAATTAAAAATGTCATATTCTATAAACGGATCACCCTTTATGTTTGAAATAGGTGTCCATAACTAGTTTTATCCATTATAGCGTTCTTAAAGGATTTGCTTAAATTGAAATCGGATTTGCTCAAGACTTTAACGCAGTGTATAAGGCGGTGGACCGTAGAATTAGTAGGTTGCGATATCAAAGAAATAAAAACAATAGTCGACAGAACAAATTGTCGCAGTAAAAATATATTTAATAATAAAAATAATTTGTTTAATGACCTTAGAGTTAGATCGGTTAGTATTCTAGTCTTTACCTTTCTTAACAAAATGTTCTTATATTGTTCAATGGATCCGAAATAAGTTACAAGTAACGGCCTTATTCACAAATAGCCACGCTGCATTACAACTAGTAGAAACATCTTTCGAACGTAATTGAACTGATTGTAGTAAGTACTACACAAAGCAAGCACCATGAATGGAAGAAGGCTTTCTAAAAATTTTTAAGAAAACCATTTATAAACTGCCCTAGAATCACAATACAAGTGCACAATAAACCTATCGAGAGTAGTTAAAAGTTCCTTAAAGTACCGACATTTTCAATAGATCGCCTTCATTCAAAAGTGCCCCGAAAACACTTAAGAAGGCAACGTTGTAAAAAAAATGCGGATGTAGTGTAACTAGCGTAGAAATCTATTATTTCGAAGCTCCTTGAAGATAAAATATAGTAACTTCAGAAGAATTTGCTATGGCGTGTGCACCTGGAGTACCATTGTGAGAATTATAATAAACCTTATATACTTTTTTGCAAAAGCTAGGTGATCGACAAAAGCCTAAAGTGTTTTAGTATTTTGTATCTTAAACACAACGGTTATTTGAACAAAATTAAATATATTAATAATAAACAAAAAATATATTATTCCCTTCGATACTTTCACTGACTTCGTTTGTTGAACTTGTGTCAGAAAAATGTATCCTTGATAGATCAGTGATAGAGTGAACCTTCTAAGACATATTACTAGTAACAAAGGCAGTCCCAAACTGCATATATAATACACAATTTTTTTACCTGAACTTCTAGTTCTTTTCTCTTTTTCCATGTAATTAAAATGCCTGAAATTTCAAAATAACAGAATTAATTTTGAAACGTTTACTGTTTCTTAAAGCCCTACTTTTTGGCTCCGTCAAACCGTTTCGGGGAATGCCCTACCCCACCCAGTGTATGCTACAGGATGGAAAAGAATATATTATTTTTTATGGTTATGATTATTGAAATATGGAATAAGAAAAAGTTCGGAGCTACTAATCAAAAGGAACTAAATGAAGGGTGTAGCCTCGGGAATTTGAGATTTTGTGAATACGTTGGCCAGCTACGTTTATTTTACGTGTTTTTATGAAAACTAGCTGTACAGGGTTTAAAGTAGTTTATAGACTTTCAAGCCTTGTATACAGCGTGATTCGCTAAATATGTAAAGTTTATAGGAAGTCAATTGAAATTATTGCTCAAAAATCGGAGTACGATCAATTTACCACAAAACACATTTAAAGAAAATGGAATTATTTTTATTGACAACTCCTCATATTCGTCCTCCTTGGGTCAACGTGGACTTGATGTGTGCTTGTCAGCGAATTATTCAATCCGACGCATTCATTTGGTCTATGACAAGTTTTAATTGGTTCCAAATTTCTAGGATGCATTTATTTCCTGCGGTATGGTAACTGATACAATTTAACACGATATTTTCATAGGCGCGTAAATTTTTGTATTCTTAAGTTGCAAAAGAGTAAAAAGAATTAAATCTGGATAATTTATTTCGTTCCATCGTGCCAGTTGTTTATTCGGTATTGGTTAAGAAATGCCATTTGCAGGCTCCGTGCGTAGATTTGAAATATTGTCAAAAAATTAACTTTGGTTTAATGTTATTGTTTTTTTTATTTATTTATGCTAATATATAAAATCCTTAATTGACTCACTGATTAAACATGCTCCTGCTCAAACCGCTATACATAAGAAGATGAATTTTGGCACACAGATTGATTTCCCGATGTAGAGGTTCGATAAGAAGGAATTTTTCGAAACTCAAATTCCAAGGGGGTTCCCCTTAAATATTACAATACTTTTAACAAATGGTTAGTTTTTATATCTTATTTAAATTATTTTTTTTTATTTTAAAATTTTGAAAATGTAATACAGAGTGTTCTAAAAAATCGGGTCGCTGATTAATCAATATTTTGCTCAAACCGCTTGCCGTAAAAAACGGAATTTTGGTACACTGATCGACTGCAGAGTGTAGAGGTTCGAAAAAAAGGGAATTTTCAAAACTCAAGTTACAAGGGGATAAAACCACCCCTTAAATAATACAATATTTTATTTAAGAGACGGTTAGTTTCTCTAAAAAGGCTTGAATAGGTGTTATTTATTTTTATTATTTACATATTTAAAGATTTTAAAAAATATATACAAGGTGTTCAAAAAATCGGGTCACTCTTGACATAAAATGCTGAATTTTGATATAGAGGTTCATTGAACGGTGTAAAGATTTGACAAGATGGGATTTTTCGAAACTTAAATTTCAAGCGGGTGAAACCCCCCTTGAATATAAAAATCTTTTTTATTTACAAAACGGTTAGTTTTTGAAAAAACGCTTGAAGAAGGGCATTTTATTCTGATTTTTTCTACATTCGTAGAGTTTTTTAAATGTATACAGGATATTTATTTGAATATCACGAATTGATTTTTTAAACATTATTTATTTTCCGCTTGATGCAAAATACGGTAAAGTGGCGTTACCCGGAACTTTCCTCGTAACTAAATTAGTAATAAGTTTATAAACTTATATAATTCTTAATATGTGTCACTTTTCTTGATAAAATAATTTTTATACAGTTTTTGCTACATTTTCCTATTGTTTTTGTAAAGCCAAAACACAACTGTTATTATGTATACGGGGTTATTCACAATGATTGTTCTAATAGAAATATTTGGAGAACTAATGAACAGACTGTCTTGAATATTTGGCTCTGGCCATAGGTGAACATAAACTTTATTTTTAAAATATTTTAAATTATGCGGCAGTGCCACTTCTAGCTCAAACTGATAGCAATATATGTTTTCTAAATGGAAGGCCCTGTATATTATTGCAATTTTGTAATGGCCTGAAATTCTAAATATTTTTTATGACGTTTCCTACACCTAAATTCAACTGTTTCTAGAAAATGGCGGATGAAAATTGACATTTTTGACGTTTTAAAGCTCTGCAGCTCCTAAACGACTTAACTTGCTACAAAATTAATTAATTTACTATTTTGGTTTTTAGTTGGCTATCTCCTGATACCAATTTTAAATTTGACAGAAGCTGTCAAAATTTGACATTTCCTGTCGAAGTTAAAATGAGTATCAGATGATAGGTAACTAAAAACTAAGATAGGAAAGTGCAATCCGTTTTTCTGCAAGTTGAGGCGCATCTCAATTTTCGGGTGCCATTTTCCCAAAGTCAGTTGAATTTAGGTATAGGAAACACCATACAAAAGTGTTTATCATAAAGACATTACAAAAATGCAATAATATACAGGACATTTCATTAAAAAATAGATATTGCTGTCGGTTTGGTTCAAAAGTGGCAACACTGCATAATTTAAGATATTTTAAAAATAGAGTTTATATTCAATTATGTGTAGAGCCAACGTTTGAAAGAACTCTGTTTATTGATTCTTCAGATACTTCTAATTGGACACTCACCGTGAATAACCCTGTGTATCTACAATATACCTTTATCGATCGGATCTAATATACATACCTACGTACATACATACCTACATACACTAATTCACTTACATACCTATTTGAATCAAACCACGGCTAGGTTACCCCAGAATAACATTTTTTAAATATTGTTTATATTTGCTAATTTAAATTTATTTTAATATTTGTATTTTTCGATGTAATTAAAATTACATAAACACAAAACTTTTAAAAGTTCTGTGTTTTTGTAATATTTAAATATTTTCACATATATTTTATTTTTTACTTTCCAGCAATATTTAGACTTCAGAATATTGTATTGTCATCGGGTTGTGCATGTGTACCAAATCTCGGTTTGTTCCGATAGAGGCAACTATATTACCATTATTTTTTACGCACCATGTATATGTAAAAGACACTCACGATTGAACATCTAATATTGTATCGTGATCCAATTTATGTATGTATACCAAATTTCAGTTAATTCCGATAAAAAAAACTGTTTTGTACCACTTTGTATTCTTTACGCATCCTGTATCAGATATTTACGATTTCAAACCATAATATTGCATTGTCACACAATAGGTGTACCTTGTGCAAGACAAGATATTCAACACCATAATATCGTATCGTCATCAAGTTTATGTATGTATACCAAATCTAAGACAATTTCTAAAACGGAAACTTTTTTGAACTTATTAACAATATTTTGTAAGCACCCTGTATAAGATATTCATGATTGGACAACATATTATTGCATTGTCATCTGGTTTATGTATGCATACTAAATCTCAGTCACTTCCGATAAAGGGAACAGCTTCAAAATAAGTTGCAAGATTTAACCCATATATTTTATGAAGCGCCGTTTTGTTATGCTATCTTGGATTGGTATCAAAATTTTACCAGGTCATACCCATGTCACAGTTAATTTTTCTGCACAATTTTAGATAAATTTAATAAGTAGTTTTTCAGCAATATTTTTTTAACTAGGCCGCCATTTTGTTCCCCTATATGGATTTTTACGAAAATGTTACCAGGTCATCTCTATATGACTATTAACTTTGGACCAAAATTTGAAGTCAATCAGATAAGTAGTTCTTTAGCGATGCCGCGAACAGACTGACATACCGACGGATTCGAGACAATATGTTTTTCGGCATCTAAAAATCTTGAAATGTAAAGATTTAAAAAATCTCGGAGTATTACTTTCCTTTAGGAGAAAAGTAATACAAATCAAATGAATTTCAAAAATTGATAATGAATGACTGTACGATATTTTGAAAATATGTTATCGGTTATTGGCTAAAAACGTATTATTTGTTAAATAAGTATATTTGGCGGGACATACAGTACCTAAGTATTAAAAAAAGTACCTACATATATTCATTAGGATTAACGATTTCAATTGAGATCGTATATACTTTACTTATATTTTAATTAACCAGGTTTTACCGCGAAACAGAATTCTATATCATAATTAGCATATATTGGATTGCAGAAGAAAACATTCTTTTTATTATTATTTATTTATTTCCTTATAGTGATTCTAAGGTAAGATAATATATCCTCCCATTTTATAATAGATAAAGCACTAGAGAGAAATATAGAAAATAAGATTTTAATGTTCTACCCAATTTTTTAAAAAAAACCATCCTTTTTAAATTGTCCAGCTTTTCCACTGACCGACTATCTTTGAAAGGACCATTTTCCCTTATCTTCGCAGCGCATTATCTATGTCAATTATATAGATGTTTTCAAATGCCACTTCACGAAAAATTAAAAGCACTGCAAGGAAGCGCATTCCAAAAAAGGAAAAATAATAAAAAGGGACTGCGTCTTCTACCTGTAGGTTACTTAGGCCGTATCTAATCATTACATCCTGTCCGGTCGCCGCCCACCTCACTTAGAGACTTTTAGGGGCCTTTTTTACACCATAACCGGTATTCTGGTGCACGTGAATCGCCCGCGGCTACATTCGAAATGACCCAGCGTCGGACCCATGGAGAGATTAGGTTGATACAGGGATGGACTCGAGTTTATTTTAAGGCTAATATATATATATATATATATATATATATATATATATATATATATATATATATATATATATATGTTGATACATTTTTATTATTTGCTGATCGAAGCATAAATTCTTTAAAAAAGATAGATGGTCTTTTCTAAACGTTTTTCATTGTTAGAAAAATTAAGTTAGTTCAAAACTGAAGGGGACCTATAGAACCTCTACTGCTCTGCTTTTTAAGCTATTGTAGATCACTATATTATAATTCTACAAGCATACTTACTTTCAAAAGCTCCCAACACAAATATCACATTATCTATAGTTGAATAGCCAAAGACATATGAAACTGTTTGATTGCTAGCAGGAAATTTTTTTTGCGCGTTATTTCATTAGGAATTTTTCTTTTTGTTTAGTTATTCCAAGGACCAAAAGGTTAGCTGGAAAAGGTTCAAAACAAAACGTTCAGCTCTTTATACTTCCGTTGTTTCTAATATGATATTTTTTTCTCTAATAATACCTCTCGATGGGTTGTTTGGGAATGTCTGGAGTGCCGTCTGGATCACAAAAAAAATATAAAAAAGTGGTTTTTGGTCGATATCTTCCAAATTATCGCAGTTAGAGCAAAATTGTCTAATTAAATAATGTAAGGCACTGATTTCCTTAAAAAAGTTATCCATGTTTTTTCTGCAGTTCTCATAGTTTTTGCAAAAATTGAGTTCGAAAAAAATAGTTTTTTGAAATTATGTATTGTTATGCAGCCACGGATGTCTTTTTTCCAAACCAATTTTGATTTATAAATAAAAAATAATTTTTACTAATAAATTCAAGGCCTTTTGGTCCGACAAGCGGAAGATAATAAATCAATAATGACTTTAAATTGACTTATCTCGAAAAATATTACAAGTCCAAAAAAATAATTCACATAAAACATTTTTTGCAGGTAATGATAATCCCTATATTTTTTGGTAAAATAATTTTGTTCTATCTGCAATGTTTTTAAAAAATTTAAACAAAATCTTGTTTTTTTTGGCCATTTTTTTGTGATCCAGACGGCCCATATCTGAGTACTCTGCACATAAATAACTCCTCGAGAGATACCATTTGCAAAAAAATTAGTGCAGTTTAGTATTTTGCAATCTCCGAACCCCCTGATTGCTGGACTATTAATGAAATCCCAAAGCAGTGCGTTACATGCCATATAAATAAACAAAAAGAAGCATTACTTATCCTAATCCACACGAGATTAATTTGCTTGAAGTATCTATGTAAAACGCGAGCTAAGGTGATCGCGACATTTTTTAAACTGAGGCGAATTTGGGGGATAACAAGCCTCAGGCGCCCTTGTTAATGTCTAATTAATGAATAAAAAAGAATTACGTAGAGCCATGAGACTACTTCTCTGTTACAAAAAAAACATTAGACGGTTAGTCACGAAGTCTAGAGGTTTGCATCCTGAGTTTCAAAATTCAAAATCGTAAACAGGGTTGTTGAATTTGCGGTTTAGATACAGTTTAAATGATGCTATGTCTCCTGGCATTGGCTTTAAATCCAATGCTCTTGGTAAATGTCTTTACTGGTAATATTTGCATGGTGTATTCTTTTTTTTTTGGAGATACGAGACTTATTTCAGTTGCAGGTTGGGGCCTATTAACGTCTAAAATTTCAAATTGGGTAGTGAGCAAAAGTGCTAAATCTGTGATACCGGCGTAAGTTCAAAGATGTGTAAATATCAATAGTAACCATGGCCTTAAATAATACAATCTCACTATGAGTTGATGTTTTACGGTGATTTGCAATGTTGTTGCTAGAAGTTGTTTTAAAAAATTAGAAATGGAATTTGTAGCGACTTCTAGCAACGTATTTTAACTATTTACTTTTTAAACATATTTGAAATTAAATTAAAATATATTTATCTCTTTTCAACAACAAACCTTTTGCCTGTTTTCTGGATCAGTTTCATTATAGGTTCTAAGAAATGAACTAATGAAGAGGCCATCTACAATCTGATTGCAAATGCGTCTGTCTAGCCTTTAAGCATCTTGAGATATCTTCAATGGGCTTATTAATCAGTTTGTTTTTAAGGAAAAACAGCAGAATATATTTAACGTTTCCACTATTTCGACGTCTATTGACCATTTTGATTTAAAAAAAATAAAAAAATATATTTTAAATATTTTCAAGTACTTTAGAAAAATATGTTGAAATTAAAAAATGTGCATACGTCTGAATATGGAAAAGCATTCTGAAAGCTGAAATTAAAAATTAGATAATACGGGACTGCTTAGCTGCGGATTAAAAATTCGAGAGGCAAAAAAAACTAAAAAGGTCCCTTGTCTTGATTTTGGCCAAAGAATGAAAGAATTGATTACCGAAACGATTAGGTGGAATGATGGTTATAAATGGGGGTTTTAGATTATTTTAATCACCGGGTTTTTGTGAAGGAATAATATTTATTTCCTACCTGTTGAGGTGTCTGAAACTAATCACATAAAATAAACTGAGCCTAGATTGAATTTAGATACGCTCGTGACTAATATATAGTTGTTTCGGAAAAGGATTTAATGCCTTTCTCGATGTTTTTATGATTTTATCGAGGCGTAGGGTCGAAAAGTTTATTTTTTAGAACGTCACAATGCTCTGAGTATTTTAAAAAATATCAAAGATCTATTTATACTATAATAGTGCTTACAACTTAAAATAAAAAAGTATACCACACGTTTTGCGGTCCTAAACGGAAGAAATGGCCACTTTTTAAGAAAGGGTCTTAAACTTTGTCCAGATCTCATATAAAATGGCATAGGAAAAGCAGGATGACACCAAATTGTTTTTTTTTCAAGATATTACAGAAAAAAGTTTTTTGAAAAGACACATCCAAAGACATTTTGTTTCCGATATATAGGGAGAATAAGCTTTAAAAATACTTGATAAATAATATTTAAAAATCAATAGATATATAGTTTAATTCTAAAATAACAGTTTTAAATAAAGTTACTATTAGGTTAATAGTTACCTAGAATATTATAGTACGTTACTTGTTTTGTATCATTTGTTTAATTCTAAGATTTGTAGAACACGCATGATAAATTTTATGAATTTTTCCATTTTACGTTTTTTTATAGGCTTATACTAAAAAGACTTTTTTAAGCGTTGAAAGTAATGATGTAAAATATCCGTCGAATTCGAATATTAAAATATTCGAATTAATCCAAATATTTTAATTGATATTTACGATACGAGTTAACAGCATCTTTTTTAATTTGAAATTTGTAATATAGAGAAAGCGAAGAAGATTTTTATAAATTATTTTATTAAAAACTATAAAACATAAACAATTATTTATTATCAATATTCATAGTACAATCTTTCAAATAAATTCCTCACAAAGCAGCCACGTTTTTTCGGGTCTCGTCCAAAGTTCCTCCCGTTTCACCCGGAATTTTGGATGTTATTTTTTTTTATTTTCTGCAGAATTTTCAATGTAGCTTTCCGTACTTTTACTGATAGAATGTCAGCTCCTGAATCTGCCAAGAACGTAGAGGATCTTCGGAAGGAATGCCCCTTATATTCTTCTGGATGTTCAAGTTTGAGATACAAAGCAATTTGTTTTGGCAAGGATCCAAAAGAATTAATGCCAACCGGTTGCTTCATATACACATCATTTCGAAATTGGATGAAAAATCTACCATGCTCGATCATCATACATCGGCGAAGATTAATGTATTTTCAAACTAGTTGAACCATGTCTATCTCTTGAATATTTCCACATGTTTTATAGAATTCCCTGGCTATTTTGGTTTTCATTGTCGGTAAAAAAAAAATGAAAACATTGCCCTTCATCCTTGACATTTTCCAACAACAAATTTGTTAAGTCCTCTCGCCTGCAAGCTCTTGCAAGCCCAATAATGAATGCTACTTTCATAAGTAAGTATTTTTTGCCATCCGTTTCTAGAAGGAATTTTGTAATATTGGTTTTAGTTAATACCCTAGACTTTTTTTATTGATATCCCTCAGATTTTAATAGATATCATTGTTCTTATCATAGAATAAACCGCCCAGAGAGATGAAGCCCTATAGTTAGTAGATAACTCCCCTAAGTATACAATAAATAGCTTATCATTTCCATAGTTCTGTACATTCTTCTCTCTACACCATTTTTGGAACCTATTGAAAATATACTCATAATTTGGCCTGGATTTTTTCGTGAAGCAACCTGCTGCTACTCAACCTTGCCCTGGATGCTTCCTGCTCAATATCTGAAGGAATGCTTTTTTCTGAATCACTCATTTTGACTAAAGAAATTAAAACTGTCAATAAGATGTTACTTAAATTGACATTGCCCGGGGTAACGTAGAGTGGCAGGATTATAGTGCAATCAGGTAACAGCTAATAGAAAGGTGTTTTATGCTTGCATTAAACTTTTTGAAAAATTTATTTAATAAAAATATGTGTGTATTTTAACAGTCGTACGTCAGACGTAGATAAAATGTAATACAGAATCGGGTAAATTATAACTTCGGCATTGTCAACGGAGGAACCCGAATAGATTTATGTGTATTGCGTAGATTCATGTTTTTAATAATATAGATATTTTAGAGAAAGTAAGAGGTACAATTAAATATTAGATGAACTGTTTTTTTTTCATATTATAGTTGGTAATATTTGTTGGCATTTTTGAGATATTGATGTCTTAAAATTTAAAACTTCTGATTTTTCGTTAGCCAAAATATATTAAAGTTAAACCACACGGGAATGCATAGAAATTACATCGAAAGGGGTTTATATAGCAGCCCTAAAGAATAAAGTATTTATTTTATGTTTCGAATTTAATTTTGTTTAATACTTTTGGTTAGTTGTTTATAGTGTTTATTGCATTTATCTACTAGCTTACTTCCATTCATTATTTTATTTAATTTTTAAATACAATATTTGAATTTAACATTTTACGAGAATTTTGTAAGATTTCTCTCCATCACTGTAATTTCAGTGTACAGCATTAGTAATCTAAAACTACATATCAATTGGGCACATAGCTAGAAATTCATTTCGGTGGGGGGTCTAAACCGTAAATTCATTTCGGGGGAGGGTTTTAAACGGTCAAATCTCAGGAAAATTATTAAGAAACATGCATATTATAACAACATATTTTCAAAGTTTAGGGGGGTTTTTTAATATTCCACATTTCTAAAAAGCAATTTCGGAATGTGGATAAGTAATCGTATGATTAATCCGAATATTGTTTTCGTCTGATTACGTATCATCCCAATATCAAATTCATCCGAATATTTGCAACACTAGGTCAAAGCATCAGTCAGTATATTTTTTAGAATCAATTCTAAAAAGCTAGGTTATTTTATTTCAAATTGTGTGCCATAACCAATTGGCGTATAGAGATCAACTAGTAAAACTGTGGTACTAAATCAAGATGGCGAACAAAATGACGGCCAAATAAAATATTTAATAATCGTGAAAAAAACACTTTCTGCGTTATTTCAGGTTTTAGCATCCCTAGATGCTAAAAAATATTTTTATCAATTTCGTCAGTCCATCTGTCTGTCGGTCAGTTTGCGGCAGTTTAAGCATTATATAGGGATGACCTGGTAATATTTTGGTAAAAATCCAATAAGCCGGAACAAGATAGCTGCCTAGTCAAAAGTTAAAAAAATTATTACTAAAAAACTAATTATCCAATTTCTTCTAATGTTGTACAAAAATCAAGTGTTACATAAGAATGAACTGGTAACATTTTGGTATGAATATAAGATATCAAAATAAAACGACGGCCTGATAAAATATTTAAAAATCGGCCTGAAAAACTACTCATTAAATTGATTAAGGGTAGAAGCATTAAATGTGATATAGGAATAAATTGGTAATGTTGTGATACGAATTCAAGATCGTGGAACAAAATGGCGGCCAAATATTTTTTTATAAAATCAACGTAAAAAAATCTTATTCAATAAAAATAATTGAAAAGATACTATATACGTGTTACTAAATGACTATGACTGAACTAAATTGGGCCACACTTCACTATTCCTAATAAAAGTAAAGATTCAAAATGAGGGAAGATCCGGGTAAAGCAAATTTCCCAATTTTTGTAATAAATTTTAATTTTTATTACTTATTTTATTTCCTGTACTCTACCTGTAGACCCTTTCCGGCCATAACTTTGTAAAGACACTACTTGTTGCATTTACTATCACATGTGTCCCATCCATTCCAGAAATAAATTAATCTCAGACTCCGAGACATAAACAATAATTGACACCGGCAAGTGCTCAACTGACGCGTAACATGGCCTTGTCTAGACGTGCCATCGGCAGAGGGTGTATCGGGTTTCTGCAAGATATTGTTCCCCGGGTATGTGTGTGCATGTCGTTCGGTAATACCCTGTTCATTAACTGTGCTTGTGACATTAATTTATCATGGGGAGATTGTTAGACGTTTTGCGTAATTTAATATTTTTCTAGTCGTTGTTTTTTTCTATTTTGAAGGGAGTCTTGTTTCTGTGTGGTGATTATTAACCCCCAGTTTATTTTTAGATGTCTGGTATATAGCCGGTGATAATCTGGTATTTACTAAATATTTTTATAAAAAATAACAAAACAGATTTTTCTTTTATTAGGAATAGTGAAGTGTGATGCAATTTGTACAGATATTGTCTTTTCAAACATGGATATTGGGCATCGTTTTGTTCCACAGTATTGAATTCCAATAGAAACCAATATTTTACCAATTTCTTTCAGCAGACTTGATTTTTGGGTATAATTTAAAACAAATTGAATAAGTAGTTTTTACATTGATACTCACCACAAACCGCCATTTTGTTTCGTTGTTGGATTTGAACCAATTTATTTTACATTTAATTATTTATGCAAAATTTAAAGTTTGATATAATATATAATTGAATAAGAACATTTTTTACGTTTATTTTTTAAATATTTTATTTGACCGTCATTTTGTTTTGACGTCTTGAATTTGAACCATAACTTTACCAGTATATCACGATATCACCCCTAACGCTTGCACAAAATTTAAAATTATTAATCTAATAAGTAGTTTTTT
Organism: Kuschelorhynchus macadamiae; assembly: GCA_030620095.1. NCBI lineage: Eukaryota > Metazoa > Arthropoda > Insecta > Coleoptera > Curculionidae > Kuschelorhynchus > Kuschelorhynchus macadamiae. Next base: position 802,883 of record JAUTXW010005498.1, read on the forward strand.
AGGTTAATTGTTTTAATACTTTATTGGGCCGCCATTTGGTTTTCCTATCTTGAATACATACCAGAATGTTACCAGTACATTCCTATATAACACTTGATTTTTGTGCCAAATTTGAAGTCAACTGGTTACGTAGTTTTAAAGCTATGGCGCGCCCTGACAGACCGACAGAGAGACACGCCGACAGACAGACCGAGGAAATTGATAAAACACAATTTTTTTGGCACCTTATCGTTACACAACATTTCAATTCAATTCATTAAATAGTTTTCCAGACTGAATTTTTTATAAGACTTGATTTTTGTGCAAAATTTAAGGCAAATTGGATAAGTAATTTTTTAGTAATAATTTTTTTTAACATTCCTTTATGCCGCCATTTTGTTTTTCGATATTGGATACAATTTTTAACAAAAATTTTGGATCCGTAGCTTTTAGCAAGGCCGCGAACAGACCTACCGACAGACAGGCAAACCAACAGAGAAAACATGTTTTTCGGCATCTAGGTCCCCGAAATGTAAAGGACTGAAAAAATCTCGGAGGGTGATTTTTTCACGATTACCATATTTCCCATTACAAGGGAAATTAAAAAAAACACTAAAAAGTAAAAAATAATATTTTATTCCATCTGGGAAACTAATTTAAGACTCAATTTCTAGGTACAATACAAAAAGACATTTATATATTGAATGCTTAGTTTGAAGCCGACTTCATAAAGTCAAATTATCAAGTTGCATAAAAATAACTTATAATATACTAAAGACAGTGTTCTCGCTCAGTTTAATTTTTCAAGTTCATTGTTTCAGGACTATAATAAATCTATTATGATCCTAGGACTATAATTAATCCATTATAATACTCAGACCGAAAAACACGTGTCATTTTGACACTCAAAATTACGATCAAAATGATGTCGTGACATGCTAGAAGATAAAAATGTGTCACCCTATTTAATTTTATTTATAAAAAGCCTAATTTTGACGGTTAGGGTTAAAGTTTGCAAGGCTTAAAATGTTGAACGTTTCTAATAAAATAAATAAGATTAATGTCTGATTAATTAATTATTAACAAATAATGACATTATCTCAAAGCAGTTAAACAAGAAATAACGCGCTAGAGCACTAAAAACAAGAATTTGATTTATTATTATTAAAATCAGATTTTTCCCAAAAAAAAAATATTTTACTTACACAAACATTAAACGCTGAATGGATCATGGGTATTATAAGGGATATCGGTTTTAGTCGACCAATATCCCTCGGGCCAAAGGCCCTCGGCAAACATTGTGTCGACCTCAAGCGTTATTAGCCCTATAATACCATTGATACTTGAATAACTATAATATAAGTTATATAATATTTTGCTAGAATTACGGTTACTAACATTAAATTAAAGGGTCCATTCACATTTATAGAAAATCAACAATACAAATTGTAAAAATATTAGTAGAAATGAATTGCTTGGCCTTAAAACTTTATACAACTCCTATAAACTGTAATTTATGTAAGTGTTTTTTAAGTTGGCCAAACAACTATATGGATCCATAAAATATGTGATCTAGGTGTCGATTTTTTTTATTTATTTGCATATTATTATTATTTATTTTTCACAACTTAAGTTAGTCTATGAAAAATAAATTATATAATTTATTATTTCCTCATTAAAATAAGGTTTTATTCCAGGGAATGGAATTTTACCTAATATTTAAACATTGCATTATTCCGGCAATTTTGTTTTGCAATGAACGATTCGCACTTAAATTTTATCAGTTCATTGTTTTACATTGATTTTTGTGCAAAATTTTAAGTTAATTGGATTGTAGTTGTTTGGTACTTAATTTTTTAACAATTCACCAGGTGGCCATTTTGTTCTCCCATAATGACTTGACACTAAAATTTTACCAGTTTATTCCTATATCATAATTGATTTTTGTATAGAATTTGAGGCCTATTCGTCAAGTAGTTTCTCAATAATAATTTTTTTAACATTTTGTTCCGCCATATTAGACTTTTACCAAAATGTTATCATTCCAAATCTACATAACACTTAATTTTTGACAAAATTTGAAGTCAATCAAGTGGTTCTTTAGCTATGACTCGAAAAGGCAGAACGACAGACTAACAGAAATGGGAGAACATGTTTTCCGCGATCTACAGACCTTAAATCGCAAAAATCTGGAAAAATATCGAGGGGTGATTTTTCACGGTAACAATACCCTATTACGAGGGCAGTAGGAAAATACATAGGGTCGAATTGAGAGCGTCCTGCTTTTTGAACGGGTAAGATATATAGGAAAAACATGAGTTTTTTTAAGACGTCATTCGTTAAAACTTATTTTATTCAACTGATGCTAAGTAAGTCTCTACACTCAAGTTTGGAAAGGCAGTCGACAAAATATTTTTAAAAATAATAGACAATAGGTATATATAGTAGGATGAATACCGATTTTTGAACAACTTTCGAAAAATACAAGTACGGGGCCCTCATTTTGTTCTCTCCAACTTATAAAACCTTTAATTTTAATTTTCTGAGCTAGAACCTTTACCCAAAATACAAATTTGTTACATCCAATACATTGACACATAGTTTTAAAGGCACCCATAATTTGACAAAAACTTTGCGCTAAATTGCAAGATGCAACGTATTCCCATTGATTTCATCATTATTGAAATCAGCAGAAGTGCATAAAATATTAAAGAAGTTTCACTGAAATATATTAATTTATGTTAATAATTTGATATCTTAAAATAAATGTCACTTTTGATTTTCAATAACCCGTTGCGATGAATTTTGCGAATTATGCGTTTTTGTCATAGGGTTCTAGCTAAAAAATATAAAAGACTCTTATACATGGGGTCAATGATCAAATGGTAACAATACACTCGAAAGTGTTTTATAAAAAGAAGAACTAAAAAAAGCAAGAATTGACAAGACATATTTAAAAATAACCAACTACATATTATATCCTATATTTACACAAAACCTATTTTAAAGTTTTTCAAAAACTTTGGAAAAAGCTGTTTTTTTTGTCACAAAAAGTGAGTGGGGACAAAATGCATTTTGAATATCCAAGTTGCTATGCATTTATTAATTATACGGTTTTGTCAGTAACGCACTAAAAATACAAAATAATGTAATTTACTTACAATATTTTATTACAAAATATGCATCTGCCCCTGACAATATTGTTTATCTTCATTGCACATTAAACAAAAACTTGTCGCTTCTTAATGTTCAATGACTATGTCAAAAAGCGTTGGGCGTTTTTTGGTTACGTTTCTTTGAGAAGCATGTACTTGTCACTTCGACAAAATGTCCCTCCCATGCTTTTTAGCATATTATGGAATGATACTTTTTTTATTTGACGTCTGTAATACTGTGATTTTTTCCTACCAAAATGTTAAAAACATTTTTTCAAAAAAATAATTTTTTTAATTCAGATAAATTACATTGAATATTTTTAAAGCTAACAGCCGTGAGCACATACCAGTAGTCGAGTTTTCGTTGCCATGGTTTTACATTTAAAATTTCCTTTTTTTGTCATCAAGATCACAAAACAGCCATTTTTAGAAAATTAACTTAAATGGCAGACGAATAGATAACTTTAAAGCTTATGCGGTCAGTAGCTAGAGGCGTTTCAAGAGTATAAATTTCAAGTTGAGTTTGAAGTATATCTGAAATTCGTAGAATTACGCAAGTACTTTTCAGTGTTTTCTCAGTACTTTGTGGTTGGTATTGTGTGGGTATTCGTGCATATATTAATCTCTAAATTAAAACAATGTCGATCAAAATTGGTGAAAAAGAAATGGCCAAGAAGAAATGTGCTCCTAGATGCGTTGACAAATACAGCGCAGCCTTTTCGATTTCCTGATAAAAACCAGGAAGACCTATTACCGTGTGGCTCGAACGTATAATAATCCTAAATATATGTTCCTTCCGTTTGAAAATTTGTATCAGAACTGTGTTATATGTCCAAGGCATTTTCTTAAACAAATTCAACATGTATGTAGAAAGCAAATTAAACCAGGCGCCGTTCCAATCTTATTCATTATTCAGGGTAATATTAGCCTCTTTTTATCTAAATTATCTGAAGTTAGTTGAGTTAGTTAAGTTAAGTGAGAACTATGATTTAAACGTCCCGCCTAGAGAAGTTTAGGTATGCGATCAGCCGTTAGATGGCGCTTCTCTTAAAGCCAGTTCTTAGCATTTCACTTTACTTTCTAAAGGGGGCTGTTTTGTAATCAGAATTTGTTCAAATTTTAATAATTTATGGAGATTGTAGAAAAACCATTTCAAGAACATATAGGATATTTGACGAAGGGTTTCCCGAGAAAGCCCCACTATGTAGGAGGTACATTTTAACAATATATCTGCAGTACTCAAACCACTACAAAGTAGAAAGCCAGTAGCTAGATATATTTTATACATAATGTATAAAATATTCTAAAACATTTCGATGACATAATTCCAGAGAACATACAATAGTTTTGTTTCGATTTATCTGAAAAACATATATTATAAATATTAAAAGAAACATTATGTGTACTATCACTTTTTTGCATCTTGTTTTATATTCATAATAACTTGATTATTAACTACCACGTAATATATTAATATATCCATTTTTGTTAGGGGTAGGGATAAATTGTTATTTTTTTAATCAACATGCATTGAAAGTGTGGGAACCATACTGATCCGAGCAACCAAATAAAAATAAAGAGGGTGTACCTGTTACCTGATTGTACCCCTCAGTATAATAGGACCTGTCTACATTTCAGATAATAAATGGCTTGGGTAGAAAAATCCAACAAATATTTTTTAAATCATAAATAAAGCAATAATTTTGATTAACATAAAATAATTTAAGCATTCATAATAGCTTATATTATACAATTTGTATTAAAATAGATATCAATATTATTTTTAAATCCTACCTTACATTGAAAGTATGTGGCCCATACAGAACAGAGTAACTAAATTAAAATAAAGAGGGTGTACCTGTTACCTGAGTTGTATCCCTCAGACTAATAGAACCTGTCTACATTTCAGATAATTAATGGTACAGGGAGCCCAAAAAGTATTTTTAAACCAGTAAATAATAAAATATAAATAAAAAAAAAGTTTCAGTCACATCAGGTATAAGAGCATAATATATTTTATACACGTTTCGCCAAAAATTCTTTTTGAGTTTGTGACTGAGATTTTGGATAAACGCCTACAGAACTGTCAAACCACCACAAGATGTACTCCCGCACTTATGAAAAAACATCATAATAAATAACGTAGAAAACTATACAATATAGTATCGAAAAAATATCCTTATTTAAAAACTTTCAATTAAACATATTTGTTTACAATTTTATTATAAGTTAACTAAGATTTATAAAAAATAAACATGACAAATATAAAACTGTTTAGAGCAAAAATATACCAATACGGTATCAAAAGCATATCTACGTCAAATATTCAAAGGTTGTGTCGGAAGAAAGATAAGATAATTTTAAAAAAGTCAAAATTAACAGCAGTATTACATTATACATACAGTTTATATATAACAAATCATAAAATTTGGCTTGTTCTTCATTTATTTTCCGCGAATATTATCAATATCTCTTTAAAGATCTACTTTTTTACTAATTATTAATTAATAATAAAACTAATTTATAAGTTCCAGTACAGGAAATTTTATTTTATATTTTTCAAGAAAGCATAACGGTTAAAATATGTTTTCCATTTTTGTATTATTTTTTTGTGAAAATGTTTAATGCTGTTATATAAAATTTTTTTATATCGTATTTCATTACATCAGTCTCACATTTGTAGTGAAGAGCAAATTGTAGATTGTGTCCAAGGAGTTATTTTTTTACAGGCTAAAATATTTTATGTTTATAGTTCAATGGATGGGCCAGTGACTCATAAATAGGGGGGCGCGGCCTCCATGGTCTCCCCTTGTTTATTTCGCCTGATATAGCGTTATACAGTGTTTCTCATAACATTGGCTAGACATGTATTTTTTTTGTTATTATTGTAATTTCAGAAAAACGTGAATGTACGATCGCTTCTGGAGGTTTAATAACTAATAAATCGATATTGACATATTTGATTTACATTCAAGATAGCGGATGATTTTAAAAACAAATTTTGAAATTACTAATAGTATATGTAGATAACATGGTATTAAAAAAGGTTATACAGATAAAATGTTTAGAGTTCGAATTTATACATTTTTGCAAATTTTTGAAAAGGTATTAATTTACTTTTTTTAAATAACTCCAATTCGCAAAAAAATTGTCAATATCTGTCTAAAAGTTAAGTTTATCAAAGCACAAATTATTTTATATGCCTACCATTTATCAAAGTCTTGTTTTTTCTTACTACTAATACATCTACTTCCGTAAATTTTATTTTTAGTCTTTTATTAAGTGTAGTAGTTATTTATCACTAATATCATTTTCAAGTCTGTATCAAATTTCATGATAAATCTCTTAAAAATATTTATATTAATGCAATTCAATGTTAAGGCATATTTAATGCTTGCCAGTTTTCTATTTCAAGGAATACTATGTTTATTCTTTATCATATGAGATTTGTAATTGTGTCTCCTTCGATGAATATTCGTAATTAATTAACTCAACTGCAACATTTTTTTATTTTACAATCTTAAAGGCGTCCTTTCGATATCAAAGTAGTATTGTAACTTTTTTTGGCCCTACCTTCTCCTCTTTACAAAGTTAGGAATGCTGACCACCTCGAATTTAAAACTGGTCAAGTCTAAATTATAGGCAAGAGAAATATCTGCCTTTAGGCAACTTTTTAAAAATTTGCACAAACAAATGTAAATTTTTATTCTTAACATTTTTTTCTTATAAAACTCTTCGATATCTCGTTAACTCTTGTTACATATATGAATTTCAAAATAAATTTTTAAAATTCTCCGCCATCTCAGGTGGCAAATGACATATGTCAAAATTAATTGATTAGTTATTAGAAATGCAGAAGCAGTTGCGCGTAAAAATTTTCTGAAATGTTAAAAAAAACAAAAAATATATAGGGGTTCTAAGACCAGCGTTCAATCTAGAACTGGTTGACCGTAACAATGTATTTCTTTCTTTTGCAGGTGAAATGGCGGTTTATCAAAATTTTTGTTGAGGCGATTTAGATAAAAAAAGAGGTTTCTTGTATCGAAAACATTCAAGTTTTCAGGACTTAGTGGAGCTCAAAATGGTGCAAATTTCTGGGCCCACATTTAAAAAAAATAATGAAAGATAATGTATTTGAGAATCTGCAAGAGCCGAAAGTTACAACTCCAGTGTGAGAACTTAATGCCTTTAAAGACAGGGGATATAACATGACTTTAAAAATACTCTTTTTGAATTCTCATCTTAAATTTTTATTGGAAAATTTGGGTACAGTTAGTAACGAACATGACAACAGTTCAACTACCTAATGGAAAGAAATGCGTTAATGGAGTTCTAATTTGTCAACTGATTACTGCTGGTCATCCAGGAGCACAAATTACACTTCAACCAGGTGGGAATTTTTTCGATACAGCATTAAGATACAGATTCCAGTTGGCGAGCGCCAGTCGTCAATATATTTCTCGCAGTGTTAATTCCACGAAATTTGGGTGAATGGCGAATATTAATACTCCCCCATCTGGTAGGTATATATGTGGCAAAACATCGCCGTTAAATATTGGCCGAGCCCAATTCACTCCCATAACAGCATATAACAAATTTTCTAAACCGTTCACTACGAAATAGAAGCCAATTCACACCCTCAGCCGTCACAACTTAAATTTGAATTAGCGTAATCATCGACCTAATAATTATTGTTTAGTAGATGCTTGTCTATGTCTGTATAAGCTGTCGGAGAAATAATGTCTTCTAACTGTAGTGCATATATAAAATTTTATTTATCGTTAAAGCATTATCCTCATAAATCCTTTTATTATTTTAGGCAGAAAAGACACATTTTAAAATAACCAGCATCACTTTAAAGCTACCTGCAGGTCTAAAAATTATCCCCTAACTTAAGCAACCAGTGAGTTCTAAAATTAGAAACTAATCTAATGTCTCGCCCTCCTAGGACGCCACCCTTATCACATAGTGTGAGAATACACTTTTACAGATTATGTATCGTATGCCTGATTTGTGACTGAAATAAACAGATATGTACCTCGTACCTGTTACCTGCAATATGGTAGTAAAAAGAAAAGGACCTGACCCGAATGATACTTTATATATTATATTACATTAGGGTACGGAACATGATAATGTTTTTTTTGTATGACTTCTATGAAAACGATCAAAAATATACTACCAGCTACAAGCAAAATCGTAAAATGATCGTATGACGTGTTCCACAGCTCAAATTGGTTCGTGATTGGTCTGCTCTCGTTTGCAAATTACAGTCTCCTGTATTTTATTTTTACAACGATATATAGCACTTCATAATGTCAATATTTTTAAAATATTTGAAATATTTTTTGTTGTTAAATGTTAATTTAATGTTTTAAAAAATAGATAGAAACAGTGAATTTAATTGTACACCCAAGTGTAGTCATAGAGAAAGTACAGTATATAATATGTTAAAAATCACTTCCCACACTCCTGGGATTTTCGGCACTCGCCTCAGATTCCTGGGAAAACCGGAGAGTAAGAATAAAGTTTTTTATTGGGGGCCAAAATCGAAATTATGTTGCCCTTACAGGATTAAGAGACATTTTTTTTCGATAGGTTGGAGGTCGTTATGTGAAAAAATTTAATTTATATGATATAGCGTATATTATGAAATATTAATAGAATGCATTCATTTTGAAAAGGGATAGAAAACACATACCATGGCGGCAAAATTACTGGTACCATAACAAAATCAATATATGAAAACGTTTTGAAAAGGTGCATGAATATTAATCTTATTGAGTATTCACTATTCATATTAACGAGTGATACCTACGATGAAAGTTTTGAAAGTGCTCTGGAGCATTCTGTTTTTCAAAAATGTTTGTGGTTTTTTTACGTGATACATGTAATTATATATGTCTCTTGTCAAATATTATATTATATTGTCATCAATACTTTAAACTCTATTTGTGGAAAATAAATAAAAATAACAATAAAAAATCCAAGACAGCTTGTACCGACGCACAGTGAGTTAAATCGGCCGTCTAGCACGACATAAGTCCCAAATGTAATTTTGCAATATTCTTAACATATTCTAAAAATCTATATTTAAGATAGTGTTAATAATAGAAAAATGCAATTGAGAAACAAAATTATAGTTACAGTTCTCGGAGGGGAAGCCTTAAAGTTAGTAAATATTTTAAATCTGAAATTAACATGTTTCTATACATCATTTTCAAAACAGAAAATATGATACTAAACATAGCAAATGTTTTTCTAATTTCTTACATGACTACTGTTTATAATTAAACTTTTCTACGGTATCAAAACTTTTTAAATATTAAAGCCCTTACCTCAGAAAATTTGGGTCTTTTTAGGTATTACTATATTTACGTAGTTTTTTTTAACTTGTAGAGCATGCAAAAAAAAGTTTGTTGAAGTTTAGTTTAATTTTTATATAAAAAATAAGAAAAAGGATCCCTTTTAACCAAAAACCAAAAAATTAGCTGCTCATAGATGCCCATTCGGGATTTATATAGCTTTAACTATGGCTCCTTAATTACTACTGACTGCACCAAAAAAAACTGCACGATGTTTATATGACCAGAACTTTGCAAATAATCGTCCGAGTGTAATAACGGTAAACATTTTGCAAAGACTAAGGTACAAAATTTCGGAATTTTGTATTACAGCTGTCATCTTTTTAAAGTTCAAGATGGCGAACCCATTTTAAAAATATGGATATTTTATCCCTCGGTAGAAGTTTTACATGCCACATCGTGTTAAAACTAAATTAACAGTTATAATGCCACATTATTTCCAAGCAAAATGATAACACTTTTAAAATTCGGTAAATAACTAAGATATAATTTTATAAAACCACACTCCCTTCAATTCTTTTTATATTAGAAATGAAAATTTCAAATAAAAAACTAATCAATTAGGTAAATTTTAACGACTTTTCTACCTTTACAAAAATAAATCTTAAACGAAGATATCTCCTAAGCTACCAGTTCAGTGCCAGTAATTGGCATTTTTGTAAAGATAATTTCATAAAAATATAAAAATATATAAAGTGCAATATATAAAATATAAAATAAATACAAAAATAAATATAAAAATATATTAAGTGCAATATCTAAAAAATATCGACTTCATTGTATATGGCAAATAACAAAAACAATTTATTTATCACGAAAAGTATACCTAACTAATTAATTTTTATTTGAATGTTTTATTACCAATATCAAAAAAATTAAGGAGTGCTTGGGTGCAGGTGCATACGTAGTGGGCTTTTCTAAAACATTATCTGTTACATATTGTTTAGTCTAAATGTTCTTCTATTGTTTATGTAATAAATAGAATAGAAACTCAATGATATTTTGTACTCACAATTCTACATAACCTAAATAAAGCAATATTTGACAAGACACCTTGTATTCTATCTTAATTTTATATGCGTCATATAGCTATTAGTTAATAATAAGTTTAAAGCAATGATTCATGCATTTTGACATCAACTGTGTTTTTAAGTTACACAAAACATTACATTTTTATTAAAAACTGAAGCCATTTTAGGAACCCGCATCTTGTTTACATTTTTTTTTGCAAAACATTTTGTTACCTATCCTAAAAAAGTATTATATGAAATTTAAAAAACGTTAAAACAATGCTTGAATAATTATGTCGTACTACATGGCCGATTTACCACACTGTGCGACGTGACGTCCATGCTTGAAGTATCTTCTGTCAGGGTTCTTTTTGGTTTCTAGGTCTCAAATTGTGCCTATACATATATTTTGTCATTTTCCCAAATTTTTTCAATAGAATTGAGGTCTGGGTTCTTTGAACTCCACGGTAAGACGTAGACGTTGTATTCTCGGTGGAATTTTTGAATTCTTGCCTTGTGGTTTGGTACATCATTGTCGTGCTATAGATGTAATCATTTCTGTATACCACTCAGACCGATGGAATCATGGCTCCATGGAGAATATCTCGATAAACAGCAGCCATCAGTCTTCCCTGAGCAATTTGCAACACTCCTGGGCCCCCAGCTCTAAATAGTAATAGAAAAACTTCCATTTTGATTAGTCTTATGGGTATATCTCTCTCATCAGACCTCATGTTTTTCGGTCTATATACACAAATTTTGCCATTGATGCACGTTTGGAATGTTTTTTTTTTGCTAACAATTATTAGTCTTTCCCGTAAATTATTTTGGTTGAGATATTCCTTACACAATTCTAATCTTCTGCTTGTTTTTACCTGGTGCTTCTCTTCGACGTCTATGAGAATTCGCAGAAATTGATTTTCCACTTTCCCGTTTAAGGCTATCTTGAAAGAATTTTCTGTTAGAAAGTTGGCAAGCTCGGTATCTTCATCATCCGTTGAGATCTTTTTCCTAACGGAACCTGATTTTCTCTGCTTTTCTTGTATTACATTACTGTATTCTTGCTTACTCTCAATTCCGCAGCAATATCTCTTACGGGTATCCCGTCACTCAATCTAATTTGAATTATAGCTTTTTATTCTACAGTTAATGCTGGTATTCTCCATTGATGACAATATAATATATTATTTGACAAGTTGACAACAACAAATCAAAACCTGTAACTTAACATAATATGTTATTTAATAATACAAAAGATTTTTGTACAAATATTTTTTAGCGGCGAGAGGGGGGTGGAGGGTTCAATTCAAAATTTTTGTTGTTGACTAAAAAAAAGATCTTCAATTTCATACTGTGGGTGGTGGTGATACCTCCGGTACAATGAAAAATCTAAAAGGATATTTCATGTCCGTGTTAATTTTACCTCTCTTTGATATATCAAGAGCCCACTGGGGTAGTCCGCACCCCGTGTACCCCCGTAAATACGCCCATGTTTCGCCGCAATGGTACCTGTGAGTTATATACATTTTGGTTTTACCCCATGACAACGACAAAAAATGTTGGATTGCTTCGGATAGGAAAAATAATTAAAAATGTTGTTAACTAGCTAGATCATTAATTTTATTTTAAATATAAAATGTTCCCTACTTTAGTTAATATTATAATATTTCGTGACTATTCATATGTCTGTACTATCACTGGTCCCAATATCTTTTTAAGGGTAAGTTCAACGTGCAAGAATTATATTTCTGTTTAAATTAAGGAATCCCAAAATATTTTTTTCAATCTAGGCATCCCAAGAAATATTTTAACAACCAGTGGAGACTGTAAAAGACCAAGAAAGAGAACCAAGAAATCTGATCGTAAACCTACGCGCCCATATATCAGGTAATTTTAAATTGGCCCAAAGAATTTTTCACCCACCCTTCAACAGGTCGCTTTATAAAAGCCAACCGAAACTTAGCTGTTCCACAATTTTATACCTGTATGGCTTCTTAAAGTGAATCTTTGGAAGCGTGATTTTCAAACTATATGGCTTACACGAAAGTTTGTTTTATATATAAGAAAGAAGTACAAAATTTGAAAAACGTTTCATTTATATATAACTACTTTTCAATTAAATTTGCCTATTATCTATCACTTTTGTATAGTTTCTTGTTTACACCTGAATTTAGGCGCCATATTTAGATGTTTTATTTGATTTTTTATGGAGTTGTTTTATTTAATATTAGATAAATTGCCAGTATTGATGATTTATGCGTAATATTTATTATTTTTATTCGTAATACTAAGGGGTGAGGAACTTAAAGACTAAATATTGAAATACAGAAATAAGTTTAATAAATTCTTTTATTAAAAATATTTTTTTAATACTACAAATGGAAGACTATCCTATAACTAAAAATTACAAACTAGTTAAAGCTCTCATCACAAACATACAAGATGTACGATCAACATTTAACATCGATAAAAAGGTTCAATAATGTATACAATAAAATTATTCATTAAAAAAAATTAAAACTATGCAATATCACAATCGATGCACATAAAAATGAGGTAAAAAAAATCATTGAGCAATGACATCACAAAAATATAAAGTCCTAAGGCACTGGAATCACAATTTTTTTGGAAAACTTCTCCATGGAATCCTATGCTTGTGCCCATCTGTCGCAGGGCACTTGCAGTTCGGGAGTCTGGTAATTGGAGATGGCATTTTGGTCACCATGCTTGACAATGTCACTGTCGGGAGAAGTCACCGAGGTCCAGAAGAAAGTCCCAGCTTCGGTTCTGGCGAAGTGCACTGGGATGTACCTTTGACCACGTACTACGGGCAGAATCTCGGTGGAGGATCCTTCATACACGGGAACACCGGCGAAGTCCTCACAAGTGTCGATTTCTTCGAAGATTTCGTTTTCCAATATTTCGTTAGCGAAATTGTCGGCGATCTCCTCCTCCATAAAGTAAGTCGGTTGGGGATTGCCCTTGTAAGTGCTTTTCTGGTTCTTCTTCAGCACGCACTTGATGAGCCTCTTGATCTGGTGCATCGGGCTGCGCGCCACTTTTTTCGCGTTAACTTTGTTGTCGTTGATGGTGTTGTTCGATGAAACCAAATAGTCGTTGTTGAAGTTCATTTTTGGAAAATAAATTTCGTACAGATAAAAAATCGCAAAGAAAATAAAGCTCGAGACTTGTTCGTTGAACGATACGAATCGAATGAATCTTGAACGTACATTTGCCGCTTTTATAAGCGGAGCCCGGCCTGACGTCAAGCAAAACCCTAAGGGAACAACCCTCGGCCTATAGAAACGTCGTATAGGGACAGGTGTTCAAATTTGGTCGAGCCAAGCAGAGTGAAACGCATCGAGCGGGACGCCCTCATTTCTCGCGCGGCAAGTGCAAGTGAGACGGAACGTACGTATATGTGAATATAGGGGGTTTCGTACTGATGAGATCCGTGAGAATCGCAACTACGACTCGGTTCCCACGAAAACGAAGGCAGATGGTATACGTAGGGGTGTCTTTAAAAGATTTCGCTTACTCCCTCATGCATATTGTGTTCGCCTTGACCCTTTTTTACCTCTTCTCGATGTATAATCAACCCCGTTTTGAATAGTTAAAAGGTTTTTCGAGGTCCTTGTTTACCCGGCATATACGGATTTTAATTTCGAGAATGCACGTGCAAAGCTCAAGACCACGGCAGGTTGGTTATGGTCAGTTTTGTATCTCGAATAACAATTTCGGTTCTTTTCACGCAAACCTTTCGCTCTTAGGGGTTGAAGGAGTTTATGTTATTATTCTAGAACCGTTCTATGGTTACATGTAGCCCGTATAAGTGTTGCATATAGGAATTTCTTTACCTGATTTGCGGGAGATTTGGTTATAAGGGGTCGTTTTTGTGCAAAAGGATAAAAAGAACCCGTTTTTAACTGCAAAACAGTCCTTTCCTTTTCTTTGCAAAATTGTATCAGACCGATTTTGATTCGACTCCGATAAAAGGGAGAAGGAATTTCGCTTTTCTGGAAGGAGAGCAGATGTTGTTTTTGATATTTAAGATGTTATTCTTTCTTTTAAAAGGTTTGGTAAAAAATAATAATGTTGTGTCATTCAGCGCAAAAACTGATCAAATTAAAAGGAGATAATAAACACAATAATACAATAAATATTTATTGTTTCTTTAATAAGTGTAATAAGTATCAATAAGTATAAAAGTAAGGAATATTAAAAATTGTTGTAGTACAAAGATTATTAACTCAAGTGTGTTTTGCTCGAGATAATCATATTCTAAATGAAAAAAATCGGATAAATTCTAAGCGAGCTTTTGAAATATTAATACAGACATAAGGCTTTTTGCCGCAAATATAATGGTTATGTCTGTTTATGGAGTTTACGCTGAAGCCATTCTCTCCTCACCGGCCTCACCCCGTCTGGATTCATCCGATGAATATCGCAGGCCTTACTTTACCTTACATCACTTTTTAATTGAATTTAGTCTCGAGATCAAACTTAATCTCAGATATGATGAGGAAAGTTTCGTGCTTAAATCTACTTCCCAAAATACGTTATTTATGAAACATATTTCGAATTTGATTTCTGAGCCATGCATCTTTAGCAGAAAACTGTTAAACCTTATCATTTAATATAGCTGTTGTGTGTTATTTATGTCAAGTTATAGAATAATTGCCAATATTTGGAAAAAATTTCGTAAGGGCCGTGTTGACATCAATTTTTTTAAAATCACACAGATTTCCTCTATGTTTCTTTTTCTCGTGGAACCGGAAAGAAAACAAAAAGCAAATATAATTGCTGCCGAAGAGTATACAGCGGCAAAAAGCCTGGTATACGTACAACGGAACAACCCTTTTGAAAAGCGCGAAACTTTTATTGCTGTTAAAAGATAAATTGACTTAAAATGGTTTTCGTAAATGTAGGTAGATATCTTAAATGCATTTTATTATATTAGTAAACATTACTTCGTTTCTTATTTGCATCCTTTGACCAACGGTAACCAAAAGGATCAGAGCTTGCTTAGAAATAACAGGTAGGCCCTATTATACTGTGTTATTTGCCCTATTGTATAATATAGGTATAATTACTTATCAACATATATTGTAGGCAACTTAGGTTAAGTTGGGCATAGAATATTGGGAATCAACAGTCTGCCCAAAAAAAAAAACAGATATTGCTATCTTATGGCAGGTGTACAAAACGAACCGAGAACATATTTATTTGAGTCAAAGGCTAGTGTACAAAAAGAAATTCTATACTAAATATATTGTATGAAATTAAAACAAGTCCTTTTATAAGATGAATATTTCGTTGGCCTGTGCGAAATCTATAAAAAAGACGTTAGTTGAAAGGTTTTTTCCTATAAAATCCTAAAAACGATTTATGACAACTTACTGTTCCACAGAGACGCACCGCTGGGGAGAGGGTATAAACCCTTTCCACTGATTCTAAACAAGTTATTATTCGTAGTATTCCACAAAATATTAAGAATTTTGCTTTGCTTGTTGCAGTAAACACTTTCGTTTAATAATCTGTTCTGTTGTATTTTCAATTTTAACGCCCCTTCTCTCCCTGGACGATCTTTAGGATATGCTACTGCTGTCTAATGCACAGATATTTCTCATATTGTGCGAATGCTTGAAGGGTTCAACATGATGTATTACATACGAAGAAATATATACATCGTGTACCGTCTTCTTTTTTTCACACTTAGTATTTTTAATAACTTAAGTGTGCCATGTCAAAGATGTAATAAACGTGACACACATACAAATCTTTCAATACAATCTCTTTCATAAAATAATTAGTAAAGATGTTCTGCAGTAGGTTACTACAAAGGTCACGCAACGAATAACAGTGACACATTCCCCGTTGTTATTAATGAACGTAAATAACTGTAAAATCGGACTAAATGTGCAAATTAATTTATTTCCATCCCAATAAGTACGCATACAATACAACTAGGGGTAAAAATTCTAGGGGAGCGCTGGAGATACAGGTTGCACTACAAGTGTAAATTTATTGAGGGGTAAGGGTCGGAGTGTAGGCTAATTGATTTAGTAGCAAATACATAAAGAAAAATAGACGATTTTTAAATATAATATGTATTAGAGGATATATAATTTCTTAAGTACTGTGATGTTGAAAACTTATTTCTAATATTCTTCTTTTGTTAGAAAAACACTAATGCCATTTATTAATTATGCATTTACCTTGACTATGGAAAAACTACAACTAGAGTTTTTGAAAATTTGGTTAGGTTTGTTTATAATTTTATTTATAATCCACAATAAATCAGCATAATAATAAAAAGAGAAAAGTATAATTAAATGCGTAATACAAAACATTTCTAGTTCTAATTTGCTAGGTAATGATTTACATATAAGTACACTTTGTGACAGTCTTCCTGTCTTTTTATCGTCAGACTAATGGTTGTTTTCAAAAATGATAGTCAACCTTTCTTTAAACTACAGAAAATATTAAATAAGAGTAAGTAAATTCACTTAAGTAAGTAAAATTAATTTAGCATTGTTCTTTACGAGAGTTAGTCACGTTCATTCAGGATAATCTCTTCTTTTTCGTTCTGGCTTAGGGGAGTGCTCGAGATAGATGTACAGGTTGTACCACAAGTGTAAATTTATATAGGGGTAAGGGTCGGAGTTTAGGTTGATTCATTCAGTATCTATCATATAACATATATAAAGAAAAATAGGCGATTGTTAAATATAATATGTATAAGAGAAAAGAATATATAATTTCTTAATTGTTGTGATGTTAAAACAATATGAGATACAGATTCGGATCTTAAAAATTCCTAAAGAGCTGTTAAAAAGTGTTCTTAATATTTTTAGTTTACATACTAGCAACAGAGTTTGTGGTCCAATCTTATTTCTAATGCCTCAAAATAAGCTAACAGAACAGAATAGATAGAAAATAGAAATTTGAGTTTTTTAGAGCAGAAAACTGCCACCATAACAGATATTGAGAGGTATGGAAAAGATTCACTCATCAAGCCTTTTCAGTTATCGAATAAAAATAACGGGGCATGATATAACAGCGCTATGGCATCTTCTTGTACGAAAGTTAAAAAAATGTTTATATAGTGAACAAGTTCGGTATTTACAAAATTTGGTTAAGTTTGTTTATAATCCTAAAATCTTCAGTAAATCAGCATAGTAATAATGTAAAATGCAAGAAAGAATTATTGATTTCTCTCTGAAACAAAAAGAGAAAAGTGTAATTAAATGCGTAATACAAAACCTTTCCAGTTCTAATTTGTTAGGTAATGTTTTACATATAAGTAAACTTTGTGACAGTCTTGCTGTCTATCGTCAGGTTATTGATTATTGTTGGTTATTTTCAAAAATGAACCTCTCTTTAAACTACAGAACACATTAAATACGAGTTGACTTTTGTGCTTGGTTTTATATGTATGTTGGTCTTGATGTAAGTAAATTCACGTAAGTAAATAAAACATTAATGTACCATTGTTCTTGACGAGAGTAAAGTTAGTCTCGTTTGTTCAGGTTAATCTCTTCTTTTTAGTTCTGGCCTAGGGGACTGCTGAATATACAGGTTTCACTACAAGTGTAAATTTATAGAGGAGTAAGGGTCGGAGTGTAGGTTAATTTATTCAGTAGCTATTATATAACATGCATAAAGAAAAATATGCGATTTTTAAATATAATATGTATAAGAGAAGAGGATATATAATTACTTAATGTTAAAAACATATGATATACAGATTCGGATATGCTATACTTTTAAAATTTTTTATCTTATAGATTCCTAATGAGCTGTTAAAAAGTGTTCCTAATATTTTTAGTTTACCGGCAAACGAATTTGTAGTCCAAACTTATTTTTGATATTATTCTTTTGTTAACAAAAATACTATTGCCATTTATTAAATAAAAACTACTATTAGAATTTTTGATGTTGAGCCAAGGAGCCTCAAAGTAAAGTTAATTGGACGCTGTTCGAAACCAGAATAAGTAGAATATAGAAATGTGTGTTTTTTTAGAATAGGAAACTGTCACTATAATAGATTTAGAAGAGTATGGAAAAGGTCACTCATCAAGCCTATTCAGTTATCCAATAAAAGTAACGAAGCGCATGATATAGCAACGCTATGGCATCTTCTTGTACGAAAGTTAAAAAAAAATTGTATAGAGAATAAGTTCGGTATTTAGAAAATTTGCAATCTTGCAAACGTGCAAGAAAGAGTTATTGATTTCTCTCTGAAATAAAAAGAGAAAAGTAAAATGAAATGCGTAATACAAAATATTTCCAGTTCTAATTTGTTATGTAATGTTTTACATATAAGTACAGTTTGTGACAGTATTGCTGTCTTTTTATCGTCAAGTTAACGGTGGTTTTCAAAAATGATAGGCTCTAATACATCATTCTCTTCCTTCCACTACAGAACATATCAAATAGGAGTTGACTTTTGTGGTTGGTTTTGTATTAATGATGGCCTTGACGTAAGTAAATTTACGTAAGAAAATAAAACATTAAAGTAGCATTGTTTTTTTGTCAGTTTGTCAAGTTCCTCCAGGATAATCTCTTCTTTTTCGTTCTAGTCTATATCCTCTCTATCACATAATATGAAACTTTCTTCAGTTGTAATGAAATTTGACAGCAATTCAGTTGCACTGATGCATGTAAATGGAAAGTTTTAATTATGTTACCCAAATTACCGTAAAAGGAGTCGAATAAAAACTTACGGGTAAAAAAAGAGCTGACAAAAAGACTAGAAATGTTTGTTCTTTCGGTTGGCAACATTGAAAAGTTAGTCAACTGTCATTTCTTAAATTGTCAGCTGTCAAAAATTAGCTGTAGGAGACAAGGTATTTTCTGGTTTAAAATCTTTGTTGGGAGAAAATAGAAAATGTAAGTAAATATAATTGAAATTTGGTATATTGTTGGCCCAGTTGGTCCTATTTGATAATAAAATTTTGTTTTATAGAAAATATTGGGTAATTTGGGACAGCGATTTTTTTGTAATAAGGTGCATATTTTTAGGTAAATAGGGGTGAATAGGAACGCATACATTATGAAGAGCTATAAAAGCAAAAGTCGTAAGCCATACAAAAAACAGAGCAACGAGCAAATAGCCAAAGTGGAAGAAGCTATTAGACTTAATAATTTATCACCCTGGGACGCATCGAAGTGGTTTAATATTCCAGCCACAGCTTTTTTTAGGCATTCCAAAAGTCACATAAAAAGTCAAGGTGGACAGACTGTTCTTAGAGAAGATGAGGAGAGTGCACTGATTGAAAAAATATATACCTGTGCGGATTGGGGCTACCCAATAGACCCGTACGATTTCAGGCTGATTATTAAAAACTATTTAGATAAACTAGGTAGAGCTGAACGACGCTTTTAAAACAACTTGCCTGGACCAGACTATATTTAAAGCTTTATGAGAAAAAACAAAGACCGCATTTCAGGTTCTAAGAAATTATCAAAAGAGCAAGATCAAATGTTTCTCGTAACATCATTGATGAATATTTTAACAACCTGGAAGAACAGAACGGAAGCTTTCACGGCTTTGGTTAATTAATAAATCATGGTTCTTGGGATTAGACCGTGTCAAATTGGAATTACTATCCGACGTTTCGCCTTCGATTGCACGAGGTATCTTCAGGGATCTTTACTCCACGAGATCTGAACACTGAATGAGCTCGAAGAGATTCAGGCGGGCTTTTATACCCGACTTGCGCTCGACGAACCGTGACCCTGTCTTAAGATCGGTTTCCACGTGTGATGTAGACCGTGAATGGGAATGCAATTTAAAATAAGTTGGTATTCCCATTATCCCCAATGAGTGAATAGGAACGCATAGGTTTTTTAAAAAAATAAAATATTTCTGATTTTTTGAGAAAAATAGCATTTTATAAACTTAACCTAGATGTCAAGAAAGGGCTTTTTATGACATTAAATCAGCAAAAAAATCATCCTTTTTGGAATTAGATCAAATTAGTTGAAAAGTTTTCCTTTTCGCCCCCTTTTACGGTAATGAAAAAAAAACCGCACATAGAAAGGAGCAATGTGTATGAAAAACGAATCAATTATATGAGCTCATGAATGCGCCTCAAGAATTTAAAAAGCACACACCCTTTTTGTAACTTGCAAATACCTACATTATGCTAAATAGGTTCTGACATACAATCTCTAGCCCAAAATCCATCAGGTATGTCATCCTATGTAATAAAAACCTTTAACAACGCACCAAAAGTATAATCATAAGTCGGTTTAATCGAAAGAACTGCATACATAATAATCACGCCACAACCCGATTTGGAGCCATTAGCGACAGGTGCTGTCTTCAAAATAAACTAAAACACGTGGGAACTAAGGAGAAGAAGAGCCCGAGAGACAAGTCGAAACCTGACGGCAGTTGTGCAAATTGTGGATTGTTGCGCATAAAAAGAGCTTAAAAGAATTATATGTTTGTTTGACCTTCTTTACGCTGTTTTTGTTCCCTTTTTTTGACTTTGCTCCTACACGTAAAGGCCAAACGAATTTGGTGCCCTACTTTTAATTCTGAGTGGCGTGTCTTTAGATTCAAAAATGCTTTTATTATTGGAATATTATGTAAATCTGTTAAACTATTGATACCAAAACCATCTGGCGAGATGATTATTTACAATTCAAATAAATTTCCATGTAGTGTACTAAATATTTTAAACATATGGAATAATTTCTTTATTTAAAGTTTGCATTGTTACTGCTATCTGTTACTTGTTGTAGTAGCTAGCCGGAAGAGTTGACTTTACCGGTTTCATTTAAAAGTAATGATTTCTCTGCCAGTTCCTAATTTCTATCCGCTCTAAAAGATTGAACTTAAAAACTTAAATAAAATTATTTTTCTACGATTTTTTTATAAAGTACACTTTATTTCACTATATTCTTGAACGAAAATCCCTTTGTATAAAAAGTGCAAAATAAAATCAAAACCGTTACATAAAGTACCAATAATGGGTCATTATTTAAATTTATTTGTTATCTACATAAGAGTTAGTTAAGAGTGAAACACAAAGCAAATTACGCCAAATGTTTACTTCAAACGTTATTTCTCTTCAGTGGTGTATTTAGAGTGCCTTCCTGGAGGTGGCAAACAAATACATTTAGCTTAGCGACTAAAAAAAGACGGTCCTCTGTTTTTGTCAACACAACATGAAAAGCCCATGCACATCAGAGACGACTAAAAAAAGGTTCTCACTTACAAAGTCGTGGTAATGTACTACAAAATAATTTTTAGTTTCAACATTTTGGTTCGGTTAGTAACCCCCCCCCCTCCGAAATACGGCACTGTTTTTCTTTACGTGATTTTCGGTGTTGTGTTAGATGTTTTTTTTTGAAACATAATTTTACTTTCATCGTCAAGATTATCACCCATTTTTATACCACAATGTGTACCTCCTTTTTAAGTTTCGCTTTTTTGTTTAGTTTTTACCTTAAAGTTTACGGGACTTACATTGTGTTCTAGACGAATACGTCAAATTCAACATTTTGTTCGGGGTGGCGGAAGCTATTTTGTGTTTTACAAGTTAAAATATATAGAAAAGCGACTGTAGAATAAATTATTATACTACTTAATGCACTTAATTTGCTATTAATGGTAGGAATAATTTGTTAGTTTAGTTGAGGATAACCAATCGTAATCAACATATATGAATTAGGAGTTGAATTGGTAAGCTCATAGGCAAATTCAGAATGCAGGTCCTGTGGCAGGGTAAACAATCGGTAAATCCTCTATCTCTCGTTATAAATCTTTCCTTTTATTAATAGTGAAGTGTGAACCAATTTAATTCAATACATAATCATTTAGTAACACATATTATTATATACTGTTTTTTTAAAGATTTGTATTGGGCTCCATTTTGTTCCATCAGCTTGAATTCTAACCAATATTTCATCCTATGTTACACTTGATTTTTGAACATAATTTAAAATAAATTCAATAAGTAGTTTTTACATTGACACACACACACACACACACACACACACACACACACACACACACACACACTGCCATTTTGTTACGTCATGATGAATTGATACCAACTTATTCCTATATCACATTTATTTTATGCGCAAAATTTGAAGCCAATTGAATAAGAAACATTATTTATGTTGATTTTTTAAACATTTTATTTCGTATCACAATTTTACTATTTATCCCTATATCACATTTAATGCTTGCACAAAATTTGAAATTACTCTAATAAGTAGTTCTTTCAGACTGTTTTTTTTTAAACATTTATTGGCGTTAGTAGTTTTCTAATAATAATTTTTTGACATTTCACCAGGCCGCCATTTTGTTCCGCCAGATTGGATTTTTCCCAAAATATTACCCGTTGATCCCCATAAGACCCTTCATTTTTAACCAAAATTTGAAGTCAATCGGATCAGCAATTTTTTACTATGCTTCTTATTGACATACAGACAGACCGTCGTATAGACCGAGGGAATTGAGAAAACATGTTTTTTGGCGTCTAGAATCTAAAAAGTGATGATATGTAAAACTTTGGAAGGCGATTTTTTTCAAGACAACAAACATTTCATTTGGCCGTAATTTTTTTCCGCCATCTTGAATTCGTACCGCACTAGTTCATCTATATATAACACTTAATTGATGCACGGAATTTAAATTAAGTTATAAGATCTTGGTACGACCAAAGGTTACCAAAAGTTGATTCCCTCCTATGTAATAATCCCTGATTTTGTGGAAAATTTCAGATAAACTGGATAAGTAGTAATATATTTTTTAACATTTCACAAGGCTGCCGTTTTATTTCCCCATATCGGATTACCAAAATATTACCTGGTCGTCTCCATACGACCCGTAATTTTTGACCAAAATTTGAAGACAGACCGACAGACCGATGAAATTGAGATAAATAGGTATTTTTTGACATCTAGGAATCGTACAACGTAAAGACCTGTAAAAACCTAGTAGAGTGCTTTCTTACGATTACAATACTTGCCTTTTACGAGGGAAGTAAAAACGATACGTTTCCAAAATAAATCTAAGAAATTGTTTAGGTTTTGCCAAACAACACGTAGATGGATTTTTACCTTTTGGCAGAAAGCAATTTTCTCTGATAAGAATAAATTTTATGTGTTTGGTTCCAACGATAGGAAGCGGGTATGGACAAGAAAGTGTGAAGAAATTTTGCCGAAATACTTAAATTGTATTGTAAAACATGGAGGAGGCGAGGTTCTTGTCTGGGGTTCTATGTCTGTAGCCAGACGTGGCAACCTAAATTTATTTGAAGGTATTATGGACAAACAGATTTATTTGGATATCTTACGAAACAACTTAAATCTAACTGCATAAGAATTGAGATTGTAACGTGATTTTGATTTTCAACAGGATGATGATGCAAAACATACAACCCATATCAAAAACCAATGGGTTATTATGACTGTTCCAGATATAATTTTACCCCTTACTTTTATAATGAGGAGGAAGCCCAAAAGTTTAATTGGTTTTCGCTAGTTTTCCCACCAAGTACCTAATGGCCACAACCGGTAAAATGTGGCCACAAATAGTGAAAAATGTCTTCCAATAAAAAATAATTAATAATATATATTAAGTTCATATCCATAATAAAAATATAAATCTTTGAAGGTGAGAAACAACTGCGTCATGTTTTGTCATGTAAAAATATTTATTACATAAACATAATTATGACAATTTTGCAAAGTCTACTAATAGCTTAATGTGGCCACAACCGGTGCTCCTACTCTACAACCATGTACACAACAACAAAGATTGGGGAAGAATTAACTAGATCTCCAAACATTTCTTTGGCTTTCATCAAAGTTGAGTTTGTTACCGAAGTTTCATAGTTTGTATCAAAAAAATCATCTCTCTGTAGGGAATGCCGCGGCCGTAAAGCGCTGGGGACAGTATGGACATAGTACTTCCTCATAAGATAAAGGAATGTCTGGTATTAGCAAAAGAGTATAGTGACAATCCTGAGCTTAAAGAACAAGTTCGAAAGTGTGCTGCTAATTGTTTTATATAAACATAAATATATTGTTAAAAATAAATATGTTTTTTTTAATTTTTAATGTATATATTTCATATTTTTGTTTTTTGTAAAACACAATCATTCTTGTAAAGTACAAAGTTCCTTTTTATTACACGTTATCAAAAAAAAAATACGATATATTTTTGAAGGGTAGTGAAACCAGTTGGCAAGCAAACATAAAGTTGCGGCTTTGCGTGGCGAGTTGTTGGTAAATATGCCAATTAAAGAGTCCTTGTGTCATTGGTAAGTCCAAATTTTCCTATTTGAAGTTGCGGTCAAACCACAAAATTGCGAATTAATTGCCCTTTTACCTCTTTTTGAAAGATTAATTATTTTTAATTATTTGTTTAGGGTAGCATTATAGTGTTTTGTGTTGTAAAAATTGAGTGGTTCAACTAATACACAATTAACTGTGAAGAATCGGATTTTTTTCTTTCATTACGATTCGTCTAATCACCGGATGTCAAAATGAAAAACCCGAACAAATGATTCATGTTCATCAAGCCAATCTAAAAATAAATGATGATCAAAAGAAGGATTCAAAAAAATTGCCAACCCTAAAACAGAATTCGTTTAGTAAGACACATTAGCACAAAGTTGCTCTTTCAAATGACTTTTTAACGATCTCGCTTTAATATATAAACTTTCTATTATATTCTCGTTTTGTTTTTACAAATTATAGACTCATGTTGGCGTGTGCTTTATAATAGTCCTTCTCGATTTCAACGACATGACGTAATTTAAAGCGGGTCTAACTAAAAACCTCAGCCAACTCTCACGCGTCTCCTCCTATTGTGCTGTCGTGATCTCTTCTACACGTGTTAAAATATATTATTTTAATTGCCTTCTTAAATCTAGATGTCGGGACAAAAACACGTTTAAAAAACTGGTTGTCAGTGTAAATGGTGAGACGTGAGCACTGGCGAAAAAAAAGGATTGAAAAAGAATGAACATATTAAAATAAATGTATAGGGTTTTTATTGTTGCTTATATTTACATAAGACTAAGTGACTACATTTGTTGCAAGTGTATACGGGGGTTTTTATATATATTTCCGAGATTTAACTTTAGGTCATTAAAAAGACTGCCTATAAAATGGGCAAAAAGGGATAAAAGCAGCATTTCATTTATTCCTTAGAAGAAATCGATAAATTGGCTTTACTCGGAACATCCCTGGTTATAAAGTTTTAGCGTTTTTAAATGTAGTTACTTATTTATTTCATCGGTAAAAGTTACTAATTTCCCTTACCCCAACCAAAGTTTACAGAATGTAATTCTGTAAACTTTGCCCCAAACGCTCCCTTCGGGCGAGCCTATATGGTTTTATTAGAACTAGTAGTTAAATCCTTCCCAAGAAACAATTTAACCTTTATGAAACCGCCTCATAAAACCTTTTTAAGTTTAAATGTTGTTAAGTATATCTTAAAACTAAAAAGACCCTATGTTAAGAGATCTTTAAGTCCATGATCTGCTTTCTTCTACGAGCAATATACAATTCTACAAATCTGTCTCCAAAAATCCAATTGATGATAGGCGTAGAGTACTCACTTCATGCCTAACAGAGGATCTCATTAAAATCGTAGGATGGGAGCAAAGAATCTTTCTTGTCCAAAAATCCAAGTGATGATAGGCGTAGAGTACTCACTTTATGCCTAACACTGGATCTCATTAAAATCGTAGGATGGGAGCAAAGAATCTTTCTTGTCCAGTTTGACGCCGCAAAAACAAGCTCATGTTTATTATCTCGCAGAACCCACAACTTCAAACGAATGATCAAATGCTTGAAACCAAAGACTACTTTAGCCTAGTTAGTATCACATTTCAAAAAGATCTTCGCTTCCCAAGTAACATTTTTTGTTTTATCACAAGCTACAGGCCCTACAAGCTCAGCTGTAAAATACCTTGTTAAAGCAACTTTTTTGGAAAGTATTCTTAAAACTATAATACAACCACCTTAAAACCTCGAGGGTCTACTCTTAAGAAGGGTCTTACAGCCCGTAATAAAGCTTCTCTTAAAACCTTTTATTTGGATTAAAGTCTTTCTTAGGGCTTTATAAAACCAATACAGCAAGGGTGCCTTAAAACATAACGGTAAAATTTAAATGATTTTTGTTTTAAGGGGTGCATTTCTTGAGTTGATAAAACCAGAAATCTGAATTAAAATGCCTAATAATCTCCAAAAAATATGTGATATATTCAATTAATCGTATCGGTGTTTTATGGTTGATACCTTCAAGTTTAAATGTATAGGGTGTCCAAATTTCGATGCTTTTACGGGGTATCTCGGCTATTTGAAAAGATAGAGACTTGCGGTTTTCGCACTCGATTTTCGTGAAACTTAAGATGCCGTAAACAAAAATTTCCCAGCCCGCTTCGTTTCTGAGATACAAGGTGATTTTGAAAATACTGCATTTTGGGACCCCCCTCGTAGCTCGCTTACTGTTTGAGATATCAAAAAGGTAAAAACTGCTTATTACGCAGTTTTCTACGTAAAATCCAGTGGCATAGTCATATTTTTTTATCACCTACCATTTTTGAGTTATTTACCAATATTATGTTTTTTTTAAATGGAACACTCTGTATATTGGTTGACTGTTCGATAGGGTTTTTTTTAGCTTTTTAAATATATATAATTTGTGGTGTTTATTTTAAAAAACAACCCCAATTTTTACATTTTAAGGAAATTTAAACAAAAATCAAAGTGGCCATGGATAAACGAATAAATAAACAATTGTATATGAATTGTTTATTACCTGTCAAGTTTTGATAAGTAATACCAAATTGTTGAGTTTTTACCTCGTTATTTTACATTTTTTAATATTTATTTATCCATTTATTTATTTCCCATTTATATTTTCTTTATTGCTAAAAATGGCTGAAAGGCGAAGTTATGAAAATTTTCGAAAGTATGATATGTTAGTTTGTTACATACAGTCAAATGAAAATAATGTTGAGGCTGCGGCCCTTTATTATAACATGTATGTAGGTATCTAGTTAACTAGTAAAGTCTGTTATAAAGCGTGGTAGGTATATTTATTGAAAGGGGTAGGTGTTTTACCTCTGGGTATTTAAATTAATTTTCCACAGATGCCATTGTCCTAACTATCGTTTTTCTGATAATTATTAAGAGAACAATTAGGATCTAAAAGGTGAAAATAATGTTAGGTATCCTGAGCGACGACAGCCTTTTGCCACAATATTTTCAAGACAGAAAAAAAATTTGAATGATTATGGAGCGTATATTCAGCCACGACCAAAGTCATATAATAAAGGAAATCGCGAAAATGATGAAATCAACGTCGTAGCCTATGTCTGGGCGAACCCTTCAGTTTCATGTACAGCTATTGAAGCTGGAGTCGGTGTTATTAAGTCTAGAGCACCGACAATATTAAAAAAGTACAAAGTAAACATAGTGTAGCACTTGCACCCTGGCGATGCCTAATGTCGATTAAATTTTTGCAATTGGTTCCGACTAAAAGTTAGAGAAAATGTAAATTTAGCAAGGATGGTTATATGGTCTGACGAAGCACACTTTTCAAGTGCTGGTATTTTTAACCGACAAAATACCAGATACTGGCATCAGGAAAATAAACATTTAGTATTTGAGCGGGAGCAACAAGGTCGATTTGGCTTTAGTGTTGCATGCTACATTTTGGGCACACAACTCTTTTATCGAATATATGAAGGAGGTCTCTCAGGGGTTCGTTGCCTAGAAATATTGCACGAGGTAATACCGGAGTTGTTGGAAAACGTTCTTCTGGCGCCTTTAGATAATATCTTCTTTCAGCAAGATGGCACACCCGCACATAATTCTAATTTAGTACGCCCGTTTTTGAAAAATCAATTTCCTCAAAAGTGGATAGCCACTAATGGACCAATAAGGTGGCCAGCGAGGTCTCCCGATCTTTCGGTGCTGGAGTTTTTCGTATGGGGCTATATACAAGATAAGGTCTATAAACGGCATTTCGAGATTTACAAGGGCGATCAATTATATTATCGAATCTCAAAACTGAGAGACTGAGTTATCTGTTAGAGAAAACGGAAATCATTTTCAGCAATTCTTGTAAATAATAAATAAGAAGTAAACTAAACCATTAAGTATTGGTTTTGCTAAAGTTATTAAAGCTATATTTTAAAAAGTTTGTTGAATTGTTAAATTGTTCAGTTGTTATCTTAAAATTGTTCAATTTAAATTGTTAAATTGTTGAAATGTTATGTCGAATTGTTAAATTTAAATGGTTGAATTGAATTGTTATATACTTGTTACGTGTTTTTGATGTTTTCATAAAATTGTTATTGATGTTTGGTAATATATTTATATTACTTAAAAATTTAGTATAAAATTTTAATTGAAACTTTAATTTAAGGTATCTATTTAAGTAGATCTAGGTAGTGGAATAGATACAGCAACTGTTTTTCATGGCTATCTGGGATATTTTAGAAAAAAATATTTAAAAATGTAAATTTTAGGATACAGATAAATACCACAAACTATGTATTTGAAAAGCTAAAAAAACCATATCGAACTGTCAATCAATATACAGGGTGTCCCTTAAAAAAAACATAATATTGGTAAATAACTCAAAAATGGTAGGCGATAAAAAAAAATCTGACTACGCCACTGGATTCTACGTAAAAACTGCGTAACAAGCAGTTTTTACCTTTTTGATATCTCAAACGATAAGCGAGCTACGAGGGCGGTCCCAAAATGCAGTATTTTCAAAATCACCCTGTATCTCAGAAACGAAGCGGGCATCTTTAATTTCACAAAAGCACAGTGCTGTAGTGTCAGTATTTATATTGAAATTAAATTGGGGTGTAAACAGATAAATATAATGCAAAATCATAAACTATGTGAATTTTATTGGTGAAATTGTGGAAGATTTAAAAAACTGGCGCGCTCCTTCAATACCTTAATTTATTATAAAAAATAATAAGGGCTTTTTGAAATAATCGACCAAATGTATCGAATTTGCGTAAAATTTACATAACCGAATATGCTGATTATAATTTTTTAAAGCTTAAAACCAAGTATTCATAAATATTTAGATAAACGTATTTATCTTTAGTAGCGTCAATTTTTCATGCAGATAAAAAGATGGCCGAAAAGAAAAACCTAAAACCAATTAATCCTCTTTAAGATAATATTAAAACTATTTGGTTCCTACATAGTATTTATATACTTGTAGTGCAGACGCATTTTTTAAGTAATAAAAATATTTACTCCTACATTCAGTGGCGTAGCTAGGAGTTTTAGGGCTTCGGTGCAGGATAGTTATTGGATCCTTCTTCTCGAGAAATTTTCTAAGAGGGAGCGGAGTTGGGGAGACTCGAGAATCAGTAATAAAGGTGTTTCCTAAAACGTTCGCCAACGTTGAAAGGGTGATTCTCTGTAAGAAGTTAATGTAGGTCCGCAGATGCTGAATTTTTGAGATACAGGGTGTTCTAATCCAAATAGAATTTGTATGCACGCATCTGGCACCTCGGGTCCAGTTTAAGTTGGAGTCAGAATTGCCTAAAACTCTACAAAAGTTATTCTTTGTATCATTTTAAGAAAAAAATGTTTAATTAATCTATGTCCGCAAATGCCCTATTTTTGAGATGCGTGATGTAAAAGTTAATACAAATAATAATTTATTTTTTACCTTTAACACCCTGTATCTCAAATATGGGACATTTGAGGAATCCCTTGTGTAGAGTTTTAAGCAATTCTGTCTCCCTCTAAATCTGTACCATTATCACTTGTATCATAAA
This sequence comes from Kuschelorhynchus macadamiae, assembly GCA_030620095.1. Taxonomy (NCBI): domain Eukaryota; kingdom Metazoa; phylum Arthropoda; class Insecta; order Coleoptera; family Curculionidae; genus Kuschelorhynchus; species Kuschelorhynchus macadamiae. The sequence goes on from JAUTXW010005498.1 coordinate 833,197, forward strand.
ATATTAAGAGTTTTTGTGTATTTTTGCTAAATGATGAAGCTTAAATTAATCAGTGGCATACCATTTTTTTATTAAGAAAGTCAAGGATGGTTACCCATACCTACGCCCATCGTTGAAATAAAATTTGCTGAATACTGTCAAAATGTAGCTTTTAAATATCTATGAGGTTGTGCCAAATCTTAATCAAATAATTCTTCCTGTTTCGGAATTACTCAAAAAAGAAATCATATTTTTTTAAAACTTTAACACCCTGTATCTTCAAAACCAAGCAACTGTGGACCCATGTACATATGAACTTTTCGTCTTATTACAGATAATCTTCATTTCGGTGGCGCATATTTTCTAAACATCCAGTATATTATAAAGGCAAAGTGTAACATAAAAATATAGCTTATGAAATAAAAAACTCGAAAGTTGTAATAAACCAGGGTTGTTACACAGCAACTTTTTAATGTGTTCAATTCCACAAGTTGATTGTGTAGTTTTGTGCCATTTTTGTGCAGTTTAAAGTTAATGTGACGTCATACCGTCTGGTTGAGACACCCAAAAATGATCCAAAGTGGCGAATGAACTACTGAAAACCATAAAATCGCATTTTGGCTAGCTGTATTGGCTGCATGGGGCGGTATTTTTATTCTATTTAGGGAATACATAAAAGTGCATTTGAGGGGCCGTAGGTATTGGTGGCCTTTTTTGACGTTTATGTTATGCTCATAGAAGAGTATTATAACAGTATCTATCCTGTAGCGAAACTAGATTATCGGAGTCGGGACAAAAATGTTTTGAGACTAAATAAGTTTAGATACGTTTAGGTAAGTTTAGACACGGAAAGATATTTTTCGAGTCCGCAAGTCTTTTGGCTTTGGCTGAGTCAAAGGTCGGGGCCCCGCACCGAACTGCCCTAGCATAAGCATAGTTACTGCCCTAGCATAGCTACGCCACTGCCTACATTTGGCTAATAGGAAAAAACTAACTTATTTTACTTGACAAATGCCATTCAACCCGTTTTGTTTTAAGTTTATCCTAGGTCTGGCCAAATTTCTGAAGTGCAAAAATAAAGAAGAGAGAACGTGACTAAAGTAAAACCTACATCTAACATAACCCTTTTTTTTGTAAAACCTCGTAATTTTTCTCAGAGAGGGAATTAAACAGTTTTGTTCCTGCCAAGTTAATGGCCTTCGGTTTGTTAAGTGTAATGTTAAATGACCATGTTTTATGGTTTTTACCCACTTAGGTTTCTTCACTCACTTACATAAATTACTATTTACTTGAAACAAAAAGAAGTTTTAAGAAAGCTTTATGACTCTTTTTTTTATTTAGGTTCTTAAAGCTTCTTTGGCTATTTTAAGCCGATATTAATACAAACATATTTTAAAGTGATTGTAAGGAGTAAACGGTTTTAACAAATATATTTAATGATTATCTAAGGGCTTTGCTAGAATCAAGGCAATGTAAATGTCTAATAGTTTTATGATTTAGTTTTATCGTTGGCCTTAAAACACGTAAATAGGATCATTTACTCTTGAAGTGTCTTTGACTTTTTTTAGAACAACCATAAAGTAGCAGCCTCAAGATATGCCTTGTTAAAACAGCGATAAAGTTATCAAAAAACCAATAGGCATTTAAAATGTTTCTTGGGTGGCCTGACCGCATCAACTCAATTGCCATAGCAGCCGCGAAGAAATTGTGTTTTCTTTTACGAGCTCGAATATACTTTTCTTCTGCCAACTTCTATACCCTTTACACTTCACAAATCAGACCCAGCCTTGAGTATTGGTGAGTAAATCGGGAGCGGTCTTTCCTTTAATCCTTAGTATCGCAGTAGTAGAGCATCGTCGAAATGTGGGCGATCTCTTCCTGTTTTACAGATACTACCACGGGTTCCCTTCTGATGAATTATCATCCATTATTCCCCTCCTTAGTCTTCGCCGTCCAACTGCAAATATCAAGGACTTCCCACTTTGTTCGCTCGTTAATTCTCAGAGTGTCCCGATTGTGGAATGTGTTACCAGCAAACGCCTTTCCCTCTTTTCATAATCTGCAAGTCTGTAAATCCCGCATTCTCTTCAAAACTCTAGTCTTAAGGCATTCATAAAACCACTATTAAGTATAGTATGAAACCTTTTACGGCTGGAGTCAATTGAGAAATCATGATCCTCGGGTTTAGATCGTGGCAAATTGGAATTCTTTTCCGACGTTTCGCCTGCGTTTGCACGAACTATCTTCAGGGATTTTCACTGCACAAGATAAAAACATTCTCATGTATGTAAAGTTTTTAAAGTTATCTTTTATAAAAATAGTAATAACTTACTTAAACAGAAACGAACTATAACAGTTAGATTTTAACAATAACCCGTGTAGTGTATACTATACACTGTGGCCAAATTAAGTTGCACCTTTTTTTAAAAGCTAATAACTTTTATTTTGTTTTGATATCACGTGAACCCAAATGTACTAAGGCAAGGACAAAAATATTATTCTGAGACTTATGGAAATTTTTCCAATTTGATAACACTGGATATACCGGCTGCGGATATATCTTGTGAGAACAGTATAAAGAAATGTGAAAAAAAATCCAGAAAATTTAAAATGAAAAATATTGTTTCTATTAAATTATTTAAAACATTTTAACCAAATTTAGATAAAAGAATAATGAATGTGATAGTTTGGATTTCGCCATTGGTCAATAGCGTTATTTATATTTACTTGATTAAATGTACTGCAACACTGTTGTATTTTTTAGTTGTTCAGCACTACTAGTGATGTTAATATATCTATAAATCTATCTTAAATTAAATTAAATAATCTACGACATTTAAGTCGGGGCTCTTAGGAGGCCAAAAATTGGATTCGAAAAAATAGAGAAAATTTTCTTGCAGCCACATTATTTGCATTATCTTAATGTATGTAACCATCAGCTGGTCAATTTCTGGCAGTATTATTCCTTGAAGCATAATTGTTTCGATTATCAGAGACAAATTTCAAAGTTTGGGTTTTATTTTTCTGAAATAATTTTACATAATTCATTTTTAAGTTTTTATACTGGTTCTTACAGGACATTTTCCGTGCAATTTTTATATTTAAAAAAAAATTGCCCGTGTGTCAGAACTTTTGGGCCTTTTGGGTTACATCTAAAAATGATGAAAATCATTTAGGGTATAGCTTGCTTTATTTAGGGTTTTACGGTCTACAAAAGAAGGAAGTGTGGGCAGCACTGTGCAACAAGCACTATGCTCTAACTGCCTATTATTACCCTGGAGTCCAACTCCAGATAAACATTTAAGGCTAAGTCGTCCTAAGTATCAAAACAATTAAATAAAGCCGACTGCTGTTTTAGCGAAGGTGGGAATCGAACCCACAATTTGAAAAGTAGCAGTCCGATGCTATACCCGCCGGACCGCTGCGCTCCGGTCACCAATTACCCAATATTATAAAATGAAAAAAAATGTGATCTACCCTGTATAAAATAAAAAACATATTTCCCTCGTAAAGGAAAATATTAGGTTTCAGGGTCCCTAGATGCCGAAAAATATATTTTCTCAATTCCGTCGGTCTGCCTGTCTGTCAGTTTGCTGACAAAATGGCGGCCAAATGAAATGTTTACACATCTTTAAGTTTTAGCGTGCGTCCCTGGATGTTTTACACATCTTTAAGTTTTAGCGTCCCTGGATGGAAAAAATATGTTTTATCAATTGCGTCGGTCCGTCTGTGGGTTTGTCTGTCTGTCTGTCAGTTCGCGGCATACCTAGAAACTACTTATCAGATTGACTTATTTAAGTCGAAAATTAAGGGTCATAAAAGGATGACTTAGTAAATATTTAATACGCCGGAACAAGATGGCGACTTAGTGAAACTTTAAAAAAATATTACTAAAAAACTAATTATCTAATTTATCTCAAATTTTGCACAAAAATCGCCTGTTACATGAGAATGAATTGTTAATATTTTAGTATAAACGTAAGACATCAAAACAAAATGGCGGTGTAATAAAATATTTTAAAAATCATCCTTAACAACTACTTATTAATTTAATTTCATATTTGTGCAAGCGTAAAGTGTGATATAGAGATAGACTGGTAAAGTTGTGGTACGAATTCAAGATGGCGGAAATTTTTTTTTAATCAACGTAAAAAAATCGACTTTATGTTTTGCAGAAAAATTAAATGTGATATAGTGATAAACTGGTACGAGCTCAATATGATGGCGGTGTGTGACTGTAAAAACTATTTATTAAATTTATTTTAAATTATGCCCCAAAATCAAGTGTCGCATAGGTAGAAACTGGTAAAATATTGATAGAAATCCAATATGATGGAACAAAATGATGCCCAAAAAAAATGTTTAAAAAGACAGTATATAGACGACTATGTACCGAACTAAATTGGATCACACTTCACTATTTTCAATAAAAGGACAAAATCATAATGAGGGAAGTTCCGGGTAAAGGAAATTTACCGATTTTTTATTATCTAAAAAGTACATTATTCGTAATTTTACATACACATTAAATTTGTTTGATTATATGCGCTGAAGCTACAATACGCAATTAGGTCAGACCTCAAACTTTAACACCCCGTATAACACAAACGAGGTATATTATGGAGGAGTGTCAATATTAACTTTGGTCAAGATATCATAATAAAATTTCACATTACATGGTGAGTTAGTTATATTTATTGTGTCCAATTCTACATTATTTTAATTATTTACCCGTTCCTGGAACTAATTTCGAATGACCCTAGACTAGGTAATGAAAAAGGATTTTGATTGTTAATTGCATGAACATGTTTTTAAATTTAAATGTGCTCTAATCCACAATCAGATCTTGAGAATAAAACTTTTTCTTAATAATATGTTTATGCTTCTTTATATTTTACTTTACCCGCAGACTTGTCTGTTCATGTCAGAACCCTTAAAAATTTTCACACGTGGTGACTCAATACCATTTCACCTACATAATTTTTTCGCATTTGTATCGACACCCACCATTATTATTTGCTACCGAAATATATCATCAGCTTAAGTCAACATTCAAAATAGGTCGACAAAAGAAACTCTGCGTGACGAATCTTTGGTGCATTGTTAGAGTTTTTAAGGAAACGCAGTGGTGTAAAGAAACCTTAAAGAAAGGGATTTCTTTTATCTTTTTTTGGGTAAAGAGGTCACGATTTGACTGTGAGAAAATCTGAGGATGTTTTGCACAATGGTAGCGAACGAGCTAGGACTTGTCGGTTTGAACTAATTTAGCACGTGCTTCTGGATTACTTTAAAACAGTTTACAGTCGAGATAAACACGTGGCAGGTAATAAACGGGTGTTTTAGGATGGAAAGGAAAATAATCACATCACCATTTCAAATTTTATTATTTGTTAATGGACAGAGCCTAGTTTTTACAGAAAAAATGCAGCAAAAAAGTTTTTACGTGTCAAAGAACTTTCATTTGTAATTATTAGATATAAACCGGGGATCCGAATTGTGCTATCCTCCCAGGGTTCGCCTCATAATTAGAACCCATATATATATATATATATATATATATATATATATATATATATATATATATATATATATATATATGTTACACTTTTATTTCAAAAATTCACTTTTTAAAAATATTATTTATTCACTTAAAAATACTTTGTATAATTGTAAAACTTAAACTGTATAATTTGAAACTTAAACTGACATAATAACAGTATCCGATATGAACTAACTAATATTTACAATTGGTGCTTAATTTATATGTTTTGAAATGATGAGGCAGCACCTTCAAGCTGTGAGAACTGCAACTCGAAAATACTGCTTGCAATGCATTCCTTGAAATGTTGAAATCGCCATATCCGTTCCCATGCGACTGAAGGTCAATGAATACACATGGCTATAACGGATATAACAACTCCCCCTTTTAGTCAAAAGTTAATACAATGTTTTAACTTTTGTAAAATCACTTAAAGTTCGTCTTCGTCTTCTTCTTCGGCTTGGGGATGGATAGCTGGCCGTCTTCTCGCAAGAATACTGCTTAGTCTGCTCTTGACTGTCTTTCGCTGCAGTGGTCTGGGCGGAGGTGGTGAACCATCATCTAGTGGAGCCATGGTGATGCTGGGTAGTCTCTTACGACGACACTTACATAATATGTACAGGACGAGTAGGCTGGCTAGAAGTACTATTGTGATGATTGTGAACCAAGACAAGTGTTTGTAGACAAAAGGTTGGTTTATTAGTTTGTCCAGTTCTTCTGAATATTGGTCTAGTTTGTGCTGAGCAATATTGAGATCTTCTACATCTATCTTGTTCAGTTTTAGAGGTTTGAGGTCTGGGATATGAAGCTTCGATGAGATGTGTTGGCAGCACTTGTATGGGATCAAAACTGGGTGGCTTTTGTAAGTAACGTTTTGATACTTGTCGATGATTGCCTTGGCGTGAACGCGTGTGCTCCCTATAAAGGCGTTACAATACGGTTGAAGTTTAAGGAGGGAATTGACATTGATAATGTTCGTCTTGACTTCTCTTCCTTCGCATTTGATAGTAACTGGTAATGGATCTGACACAGTAATCAACCAAAAGTTTAGGTCGATACCTTTGACGTTGTAACCTTTTGCCAGAAGAATTGATACTTGACATGTCTTAGGTAACTGGTTTGGTCCTCTAAGGAGCTGAGCTTCACAAATCGCTTCGCTGTCTATTGGGTAGGGTAGAACATCTGAACAGATCTTTTGGTTTCGTCCTATTGATTTACAGCCTTCTCGGTTTTGAAAAGAAACGTATAACATTGAATCATCGTCCCGCGCTATATATTTTTGTGTTGTAGGAATTATATGGTGAAATTCTGTTCGATTATCCAACACAGGTATTGGATAAAGATGATATAAGGTATAGCTTTCAGGATTTACTAAAGGTATTTTTAAAATAAACACTACTTTAGTGTCTGATTGATATGCCTCAAGTTCGATAATCTCAACGTATTGTGCGAGTGTTGAAGAGTACACAGGTAGAGGTAGATTATTTTTTCTAAGAGATTGTGAAATTTCTTGAAGGGAACTAATCAGATCTCCTGGGGTTATTATTGAGCTATGTAAAATATTTAGTCTAGCGAATGATATAGCATTTAGAGCGTCGTTAAGAAAGTTTTCTAGAAAGGAGTAACTCTCCATTAATGATTCACATAAGTCTAATGTTCTTATTTGAGCATCGTAAAATGCAAGGTCATCAGATATGTCTATTATCGATTTATGGATTTCGATTATGTCTCGGTTAAATGTTTCTTTGTCTATTTGAAGTTTTTGTATTGATGCGTTAAAAGTTTTTATGACTGAAGTAGTAACCGATATCTGATTTTTAAGGAGGTTCTCGATATGTCTTTCGTCTTGGTTGACTTTATCAATGCATTCATTGAAATATTCACCGTCTGAGGCATCGAGGTTTCCAGTTATGGATTTCCAGACTGTGCCAATTCCGTTAAATATTCCGCGCCTCTCCCTGTGACTATATTTTTTCGTATCTGCGATTATTTTTTTATATTTTAAATTGACAGAATCGGATATTTGATTAAGCAGGCTAACGTGTGTTTGTATTTCGGATCTGAAAGATATCATTCTAGGCGAGTCAACGTTTATGAAGCCGTCTAGTAATCCTTCTAGGATTTTATCGTTATTCACGATAGCTTCTTTTATGTAAGAAAGATCTTTATACACGAGGAGTGTCCATTTGTCGTTTGACACTTTGACAGAACCTTCTTCATGGAAGAATATTCCGAGTGTGTTGTTGATAGCTGTTATGGAAAATTGGGACAGGCCTACCGAGAGCAGCCCGAGGAATCTGCAAAGAAGAATATTCTTATTCAAAATAGGGTTTTAACCTATCGAAGTTGACTTTAGATGACTGATTTGTCCGAGGATTAAGAAGAATGGCGGAATTTTGAAACACTTGTGTAATTTCAAAAGGACCATTAAATTTGTTTTCGGATTTTGATTTATTTGTGACTCTTTGACGTATACCTTATCGCCAACTTTGTATTCGGGGATAGGAGATACGTGTTCGTCGAACCTGACTTTTGCTTTTTCTTTTTGTCTTTCTGTTTTTGCCCTAGCGATTTTGTAATAATATTCCATGCGGTTATTAAGATCTCGTATGTATTTCGATATTAATTTTTCCTGATTGTATAATGTTTCAGGTGGCCTACTTGACGTGTGACCGAAAATGAGTTCAAACGGAGTAAACCCGTGTGTTTTATTTTTAGTATTATTATAACAGATTACTGCATAGGGTAATACATTAAACGGATGTTCTGTAGGGTTTTCTGCTACGTTCGCTCTAATCATTTCTGATAAGGTTGCATGGAACCTTTCGATGGACCCATTAGACTGGGGATGATTTACACTAGAGAATGTTAGTTTTGTGTTAAACAATTCACAAAGGTCTTTAACTAACGAGTTATCAAATTCACCCCCATAGTCACAATGTATTCTTAGGGGTGTTCCATAATGCTGGAAAAATACTAATAGGGTATTTACAATCGTTGACGCTTTTTTGTCGTCTAGTGGGTAGGCTTGCGTGAACTTCGTAAGTTCGTCTCGAACTGTGAGTGCGTAATATCTGGTTGGATATTCGAAGATCTCAATGTTTACTCTTTCAAACGGGGTTTTTGGGGTTTCCGTTATAACGAGTGGTGTACTTAAATTTTTCCGACATATTTTCACCTTCTGACATATTTCGCAGGCTTTAATTAATTTTTCAACATCTTTTGTTAAGTTCGGCCAATTATACTTTTCTCTTATGCGCCTGACTGTCTCGTTTATTCCCCGATGCAAATTGGTTTTGCCTGAATGGTAGTGTTCTAGAATTTGGGGAATTTCGTCAGCGTCTGGGGATCTTACAACGTTTTGACAGATTTTAAGTTTTATTTCTTTATCGGCAAAGATAAATGAGAACATTTCGAGAATGGTCAGTGCTAAATTATTTTCTACATAAAATGTTTTAGAGGGATCGAATTCATTTTGGGCCTTAAATAGAACATAGAACAGGTGTTGGGCTACAATTTCCGGGTCGAATGGTATTGGGATAATAAAGTATTTTCTATCTTTTACAGTTTTGCTAGAGGCAATGTTAACGCTCATGTTTTCAAAATGAATGTTTTCTTCGAAGATATCCTCGATTATTTTGTAATGCATTTCCTCTAGTTTGTTTTGCCAGAAAAAGGTAATAATTAATTTATGCGATTTATCTAAAAGCTGCGAATTTGAGAATTCGACTTTGGAATAGTCAATTATTGATCTCGTTTGGTAGAGATCTACAAATTTGTTATATTCTTGTGTGATGTGTTCGTCGTCTATTTCGACGGCATTTGGGTCTGGTTGACTTTGGTCGTCATTTTCGCTATCATTTTCGTTAGCGGCAAAAATGGCACATTTTGATTGGAAATTTGCGCATTTTTGGAAGTAATTAATCTTTATTCGGGATAGGGCGTCTGCATTTTTGTTTATCTTTCCGGGCTTATGTTCGATTTTATAGTTGTACTCTTCTAATTTTAGACGCCAGCGAGCAAGCCTACTACCAGGGTCCTTAATCGAAAAGAGCCAGGTTAATGGCCGGTGGTCCGTAATAAGTGTAAACTTTTGTCCAAAAAGATAAGGGCGGAAATGTTTTACGGCCCATACAATTGCCAGTAGCTCCCTTTCGATGGTGGAGTATTTAGTTTCTGCGCTACAAAGTGTTCTAGATGCGAAAGCTATTGGTAGATCTTTTCCGACTGGCCCTTGTGACAGCACAGCGCCTATTGCGAATGCGCTTGCGTCTGTAGTCAGGAGGAAGGTTTCCTCAAAATTAGGGTAGATGAGAATGGGGTCTGTAATTAGGGCTTTCTTTAGTTCTTCGAATGACTTTTTGCATTCAGAATCAAAGAGAAATGGGACGTCCTTTTTTAGGAGTTGGGTTAAAGGCTTGGACACTTTTGCGAAGTTCTGGATGAATCTTCGGTAATATCCCGCTAATCCCAGGAAAGACTTAATGTCCTTTGCATTTTTTAGTTCTGGGAAGTTTTTAATGCATTCTACTTTTGAGGGATTGGGTTTTACACCATCTTTCGTGACAAGATGTCCCAGATAAGCAACTTCCTTTCTCAAGAACTCACACTTATCGGGTTGGATTTTAAGATTTGCATTTCGGAGACGTTTAAAAACTTCCTTTAGTCGGTCTATATGTTCATGTATGGTGGGCGAGTAGACGATTATATCGTCCATGTATACAAGGCAACGCTCGTTTTGGATGCCCAAAAGAATGTTGTCCATGACACGCTGGAACGTGGACGGGGCATTCTTTAGACCGAATGGCATTCGGACGAATTCATAGTGTCCGTTATCGACTGAAAATGCTGTTTTAGGTATGTCATCGGGAGTGATCTCAATTTGATGAAAGCCGGACGCGAGATCAAGCGTCGAGAAATATTGACATTTACCAAGTTGGTCCAATAAATCTGAAATATTTGGCAAAGGGTATTTATCGTCAATACTAAGATCATTCAGCTTTCTGTAGTCTATAACTACACGCCACTTTTGTTTCCCGGATGCATCGAGTTTTTTGGGTACCACCCACACCGGTGAAGACCACGGTGAGATAGAGGGCCGGATAATTCCTTGTTCTAACATTTTTCCTATTTGTGTTTTCACCTCCTCTTTGTGTATCTGAGGATACCTATAAGATTTCGTGAATACAGGCTTTGCGTTGTTAGTCTCTATTACATGTTTGATTTCATTGGTGAACGTTAGCTTATCACCCTCAATATAAAATATGTCAGAGTATTCTAAACAGAGGTTTGTGATCATCTCCTTTTCTTCGGAGTTAAGATGTTCCGTTCTTAGCTCATTTCGGATTATTTGTACTCTATCAATTTGGTCGGACGCATAATCATCTTGAGTATTTAAGTTTAGTATGACGTCACTTGACGTGAATGGCTCTATAGAAAGATCGGAAAAATCTATGGATTTCGGGATGGCGTTTGCGTTTAAAATAGAAGTCATAAATTCACCGTTTTCGTTAACATGTACAATCGCACTAGGTAAACGAACCTTTTCTTTTTCCTGAGCCGTTAACAGGGCGTCAGTATTTTTTAGATTACAGGTTAATTTGAATATTTTCTCTGTGCGGGCATCGATAGAGATTTTATTGTGTATCTCACTTTTATGGACATTATTTGGGGTTGTAATAGCACCGACTTTGTGCAATGGAATCGTTTTAAAATTGGTTATTAATTTTTTTGATTTAAGATCGATTATGCATTCATAATGCTCAAGAAAATCAAGTCCTAAGATGCCATCAAAATCGATATCTAGATTATAAATATACACTTTATGTGGGTTACCTATCTCAAAAGGGACAAGGGTGGATTCAAATATAGACAATTTTTGATTTGTTATGCCCTGAATAGTAACGTTTTCTGCTGTCCGATGGGGAAATCTCTTGACGGTGTTTTCTTTAATATGATAAAATAGATATCCCTGCTCCGGTGTCGATTAAAAGTTTGAAGGTATTTGAAGCATCGTTAATATAGTACAGGTTCTTGGGATTAACTGTAAGAAATGGGTTCAAATTGACACTTGCAAGTCGCCTGCAAAGAGAAAATGAAAAAGGATATAGTTTACACTGCAATATAATGAGCCCCCTTAACATAACACTATAACTTCCCATTAGGCTCCCAAAATGAAACTAACACCTTAACATGATACCTATACACTTGCGGTCAACGAATTTGGAGCCAGCATACCTAACCTTAAAGATGAAAAGCCGGATTTAAAAATGTATTTAAAAATGAATAAAAACTGACGTTGAACGTCAAATGATCGCCACAAATTTGCTGGCCGCAAGTATACATGACACTGAGGATAATATAAGAAAAATTATTTACCTCCCGTGGTTCTGTTTTATCCACCACTTCCTTGTTCTTTAATGTTGTGTAACCAACTCCCGAATTTCTTTTCGTTTTTAGCACTGACTTTTTCCAACCAGGGATATTTTTTTTACGCCTCTTGCTTGTTGGAATCTCTGCGTTATTATTATTATCCATTATGAAACAAAAACAAGCGGAATAAACATCAACAAACGTTCAGCAAACGACGAGAAGTGAAAATGTTTACGTACTGACGATGCAAGGCATTTTTCGGCACTTAAAACGTTTTGCTTGGCTAGAGACAAAAAAAACCGTTTGCGGCGCTTGCATCAAATTTTTAATTCTTGTGCAGGTCGACAGTGGCACTTAAAACGTTTCTATGTAAAAAAACGCATTTAACCCTATTTGGCACTTACAACGTTTTGGTTTAGCACCCTTCATATTGTCAAACTACTTAAGTTTACCCATTATTTAATAACCCCGGGTTTCGATTTTCAACTGTACAAACCGAATACTTGGGACAAACACATACCCAGAGTATCCGGTTTGCAACTATATATATATATATATATATATATATATATATATATATATATATATATATATATATATATATATATATATATATATATAGGGATCTCGGGGCTCCTGTCATACCCAAAGGGTAAATGGGAAAAATTTTAGAGAAAACTCAGCGCATTCGGTATCCGGCTTCAGATTTACGATCGGTCAACTGGTTTTGGAAATACCGGCGACAAACCGAAAACGGCGGATTTCGTTTTTCGCCAGTAAATCCAAAACGATAAATTTGACGGCTGTCAAAGTGTGACATTATTATCTATCTATCGTCTTTTGTTATCCCGCAACCCGCCTCAACTTTCATTTTTCTTATAGCCGCCATATCGGATTTTTCGATTTTTGGAAAAAGCGTAACATTTTTAGTCTAGCAATATGTCACAAGTGAATAAAATATTTATATAATCGAAATATCACACTTTGTAAAGTTAGGTCGCATTTTTTTTAAGGAGGTCATGATTTATTTGTAACAAAAGTGGGCGTTGACTTTGACGTTAAATAATTCAAAGTATCAAAGTTGTGTTTTAATAAGTAGTACGCTTTTCTTTTAATGAAATCATAAATCTAACACACAAATTGCCGAGACCTGTTAAAAATGGCCGGTATCCCTATTCAAATGAAGAAAAGTTTGACATGTTAGCGGCTGTACTTGCAGTCACACAGAATCGCCGACATTAAGAAATTTGGGTATGTACCCCGAACGACGGCAACCACATAAAACCCAATTCAGAAAAATCGTAGCTAATTTAATTAACCAAGGGGCCTTCGAATAACCTAGAAGCGGATACAGTATTGACAATGAAAATCGCGACAGAAACATTTTACAAGCTATCAACGAAAACTCTAGTGCATCGGTAAGAATTGTAGAAGAGAAAATATATGTATGTATCCATACAAACCCATAATAGTTCAAGGACTTAAGGAAACTAACTTTCCAAGACGACTACGCTTTTGTGAATGTTATACTAAGAAGTGTAATGAAAATCCCGATTTTGTAAATCATTCCTTGTGGTCCGATGAAAGTAGGTTTACGAATTGTGGAGTTTTTAATAGGCACAACAGTAACCATTGAGCTGTGAAAAACCCTCACGAAGTGACAGAGAGATGCCTACAGACCAGATTTGGCCAATATGGCGGCTACAAAAAAAACCTAACCTTTGCTGTAGGTATAATAGGAGCTGAGATCCCTATAGAGAAGCGAATCGGGGACATATATATATATATATATATATATATATATATATATATATATATATATATATATATATATATATATATATATATATATATATATATATATATATATATATATAGGCTTCTACTATCAAATTATAAACTGCTGAAAATAATAATACCGCAAAAATTAAATCTAGTGCTAGATACTTATAGTATTTATACTACGCTACTAAGATGAGCACTTCTTTTAATATTTACCCCTACCTGTAGGAAAAAAACTTTTGCAAATAAACAATTACGTCTCGACTGTACGTGCACAGTAATTAGTGACCTCGGATTCAGTATATACATACCATCTCATAATTTAAAAGTAATGTACCTACCGCTTCAAAACAAAAAAAAAAGATTCTTACTTCGTATACTAATTTTCAACACCTTGCGCGTATCCTTGAATCCTTTTATGCACTCGCACCTATTGTGTTACTGATCCCGACGACCTTAAGTTCTTTTTGTGTTCTTTGGCCAATTATTTGCACAAATACAACTAACTCAGTGAAAGTATAGTGCCGGCCACAACACACTATTAATTGCTTATTTTATTATCAGGCACAGAGTCGGACTAGCTCGGAGGAGTAGGAATCCGAAAACTACGGGGCCAGAACTGAATCAGGGGCCAAACTATCTCAAATATTCTTAATTCTAACTTCTCATTAAAAAGATCTCTTTTACGACCGAATCTCTAAAAAGTATTTAATGACCATGAATGTTAAAAACACATTTTTCAGGAAGTTTGATAAAAATAAACTGGCAAAAACTAGCACGTTAGTGTAAGTTTGTTAACGATTCTGAAAAGAGGGAGTTATAAATAAACATTTTACAAGCTATCAACGAAAACTCTAGTGCATCGGTAAGAATTGTAGAAGAGAAAATATATGTATGTATCCATACAAACCCATAATAGTTCAAGGACTTAAGGAAACTAACTTTCCAAGACGACTACGCTTTTGTGAATGTTATACTAAGAAGTGTAATGAAAATCCCGATTTTGTAAATCATTCCTTGTGGTCCGATGAAAGTAGGTTTACGAATTGTGGAGTTTTTAATAGGCACAACAGTAACCATTGAGCTGTGAAAAACCCTCACGAAGTGACAGAGAGATGCCTACAGACCAGATTTGGAAGTAACGTTTGGTGTGGGGTGATTGTTAATCTAACTTACCTTTTTTCATTGGGCACCTATTTATAAATTATTAATCATTTCACGAAATTGACTTATAGGAACAGTTTTGTTTGGCTACAACCTAAACGAACAGAGATACCTAGAGCTTTGCGAAAACAGGTTGTAACGGCCTTACGAGGTACTCTATCAGAAGATGAGTTTAGAAGAACCTGGTTTCAATAGTATGGATGCCAATTCAAGTCCGGAACTTATTAAGAGAGCAGTTTGACGAAATAATTATTTCCTTAAATGGTCCAATATCTTGGCCTCCTAGATCTCTGACCTTGGATTTCTACCTCTGGTGTCACACGAAGAATAAGGTCTATGAATTTGATACCCCTGCCTACATAGAAATCCCGAGATAAAGAGTTTTGGACATACTTAGAAATAATAACTTAAATACACTTGCCAGGGTTGTACGAAAATCAATTGTCAAAAGTGTCTCGATGCAAATGGACGTCATTTTGCAAATCTGTAAGTTAATGTAACGAAGGTACGAAGTAGTTAAGAACTTATTTAGATTTTTTAGTTGTGATTTACGTTCATGTTGTATTGAAAATTCAATTCGTTTAATACATTACTTATTAATGTAATCTTGTGACAAATTTAATAATTCATGGCCTCCTTAAAAAAAATAGAAATCTAACTTTAGGGAGTGTGATATTTCGATGATACTCAAATCTTTTATGCGCCTGTGAGACATCGCTAAACTGGAAATTTTACGCTGTTTCCAAAAATCGAAAAATTCAATATGGCGGCTACAAAAAAACCTAACCTTTGCTGTAGGTATAATAGGAGCTGAGATCCCTATAGAGAAGCGAATCGGGGACACATTATATATATATATATATATATATATATATATATATATATATATATATATATATATATATATATATATATATATATATATATATATATATATATATATATATATATATATATATATATATATATATATATATATATATATATATATATATATATATATATATATATATATATATAGGCTTCTACTATCAAATTATAAACTGCTGAAAATAATAATACCGCAAAAATTAAATCTAGTGCTAGATACTTATAGTATTTATACTACGCTACTAAGATGAGTTTTTTTAATATTTACCCCTACCTGTAGGAAAAAACCTTTTGCAAATAAACAATTACGTCTCGACTGTACGTGCACAGTAATTAGTGACCTCGGATTCAGTATATACATACCATCTCATAATTTAAAAGTAATGTACCTACCGCTTCAAAACAAAAAAAAAAGATTCTTACTTCGTATACTAATTTTCAACACCTTGCGCGTATCCTTGAATCCTTTTATGCACTCGCACCTATTGTGTTACTGATCCCAACGACCTTAAGTTCTTTTTGTGTTCTTTGGCCAATTATTTGCACAAATACAACTAACTCAGTGAAAGTATAGTGCCGGCCACAACACACTATTAATTGCTTATTTTATTATCAGGCACAGAGTCGGACTAGCTCGGAGGAGTAGGAATCCGAAAACTACGGGGCCAGAACTGAATCAGGGGCAAAACTATCTCAAATATTCTTAATTCTAACTTCTCATTAAAAAGATCTCTTTTACGACCGAATCTCTAAAAAGTATTTAATGACCATGAATTTTAAAAACACATTTTTCAGGAAGTTTGATAAAAATAAACTGGCAAAAACTAGCACGTTAGTGTAAGTTTGTTAACGATTCTGAAAAGAGGGAGTTATAAATAAACATTTTACAAGCTATCAACGAAAACTCTAGTGCATCGGTAAGAATTGTAGAAGAGAAAATGTATGTATGTATCCATACAAACCCATAATAGTTCAAGGACTTAAGGAAACTAATTTTCCAAGACGACTACGCTTTTGTGAATGTTATACTAGGAAGTGTAATGAAAATCCCGATTTTGTAAATCATTCCTTGTGGTCCGATGAAAGTAGGTTTACGAATTGTGGAGTTTTTAATAGGCACAACAGTAATCATTGAACTGTGGAAAACCCTCACGAAGTGACAGAGAGACGCCTACAGACCAGATTTGGAAGTGACGTTTGGTGTAGGGTGATTGTTAATCTAACTTACCTTTTTTCGTTGGGTACCTATTTATAAATTATTAATCATTTCACGAAATCGATTTATAGGAACATTTTTGTTTGACTACAACCTAAACGAACAGAGATACCTAGAGCTTTGCGAAAACAGGTTGTAACGGCCTTACGAGGTACTCTATCAGAAGATGAGTTTAGAAGAACCTGGTTTCAATAGTATGGATGCCCATTCAAGTCCGGAACTTATTAAGAGAGCAGTTTGACGAAATAATTATTTCCTTAAATGGTCCAATATCTTGGCCTCCTAGATCTCTGACCTTGGATTTCTACCTCTGGGGTCACACGAAGAATAAGGTCTATGAATTTGATCCCCCTGCGTACATAGAAATCCCGAGATAAAGAGTTTTGGACATACTTAGAAATAATAACGGAAATACACTTGCCAGGGTTGTACGAAAATCAATTGTCAAAAGTGTCTCGATGCAAATGGACGTCATTTTGCAAATCTGTAAGTTAATGTAACGAAGGTACGAAGTAGTTAAGAACTTATTTAGATATTTTAGTTGCGATTTACGTTCATGTTGTATTGAAAATTCAATTCGTTTAATACATTACTTATTAATGTAATCTTGTGACAAATTTAATAATTCATGGCCTCCTTAAAAAAAATTGAAATCTAACTTTAGGAAGTGTGATATTTCGATGATACTCAAATCTTTTATGCGCCTGTGAGACATCACTAAACTGGAAATTTTACGCTGTTTCCAAAAATCGAAAAATTCAATATGGCGGCTACAAAAAAACCTAACCTTTGCTGTAGGCATAATAGGAGCTGAGATCCCTATAGAGAAGCGGATCGGGGCCACATTATATATATATATATATATATATATATATATATATATATATATATATATATATATATATATATATATATATATATATATATATATATATATATATATATATATATATATATATATAGGCTTCTACTATCAAATTATAAACTGCTGAAAATAATAATACCGCAAAAATTAAATCAAGTGCTAGATACTTATAGTATTTATACTACGCTACTAATAGGAGCACTTCTTTTAATATTTACCCCTACCTGTAGGAAAAAACCTTTTGCAGATAAACCATTACGTCTCGACTGTACGTGCACAGTAATTAGTGACCTCGGATTCAGTTTATACATACCATCTCATAATTTGAAAGTAATGTACCTACCGCTTCAAAACAAAAAAAAAAGATTCTTACTTCGTATACTAATTTTCAACACCTTGCGCGTATCCTTGAATCCTTTTATGCACTCGCATGTATTGTGTTACTGATCCCGACGACCTTAAGTTCTTTTTGTTTTCTTTGGCCAATTATTTGCACAAATACAACTAACTCAGTGAAAGTATAGTGCCGGCCACAACACACTATTAATTGCTTATTTTATTATCAGGCACAGAGTCGGACTAGCTCGGAGGAGTAGGAATCCGAAAACTACGGGGCCAGAACTGAATCAGGGGCCAAACTATCTCAAATATTCTTAATTCTAACTTCTCATTAAAAAGATCTCTTTTACGACCGAATCTCTAAAAAGTATTTAATGAACATGAATGTTAAAAACACATTTTTCAGGAAGCTTGATAAAAATAAACTGGCAAAAACTAGCACGTTAGTGTAAGTTTGTTAAATTCTGAAAAGAGGGAGTTATAAATAAACCGACAACCTTAGCACATTAGTTTCAGTTTATTAACAATTTTATGCTTTTATCTCTAAAGAAGTATTGTAATTGTGAAAAAATCACCTTCCGAGGTTTTTGCAGATCCTTGCGTTTTTGAGTCCCTGGATACCGAAAATCATGTTCTCCCATTTCCGTCGGTCTATCCGTCTTTACGCGACATAGCTCAAAAACTACTTATCTGATTGATCTCAGGTTTTGATAAAAAATTAAGGGTCATGAGGGGATAAAATGGTTACATTTTGATAAAAATCCAATGTGAAGGAATAAAATGGCGGTGCCACAAAATGTAAAAAAAATCTTTATTCAGAAACTACCTATAGAATTTCCACAAAAATAAATTGTGATATAGGGATAAACTGGTAAAACTTTTATGTAGTTTAGTGGAACGAAATGGAGACCTAATGAAATCGTAAAAAATTAGTACCAAAAAGTGCTGATCCCATTGACATTTTGCACAAAAATAAATTGGTATACAGGGATACACTGGTAATTTTTTAGTTCGAATCCTCTATGGCAAAACAAAATGGCGCCCTAATAAGATGTACAATATTCAGTAAAATTTCATTCCTGGAATAAAACTTTTTTTTATGTAGATAAATATTAAAGGACATAGTTTATTTTTTGTTGAATAGGTAAGTAATGTGATAAAAAAAATTAGATAAATTAAACGTTTTAGTATTTAGAAGAAACATATTTTTATACAAAAAATGATTAAAGATACAACGTTTGTATTAATAATTCAGAAATCCGAAATGAATAATTTGGTGTACAACTGTGGTGAATTTATCGGGTGTAATTACACAAGTGCACCAAAATTACCAAAAATGTTTCATGAAAGCATGTTGTCTAAAAACTGCATCAGGTTATATTCATATCTTGGCGAAGGAAAGAACGTGGGATCTTAAAAATGTTTATCTAAATTTAATTCATGTCTCAATGACAACTGCATAACTTTAATAATCGCTACTATAGATGTACCTGTAGGGAAATTTTCGGAAAATTTCCCGCTTCATATATGATTTTTAATACATGAGTGGAAAATTCGATCAAACTAGGTTTTTATGTAGGTGTACATTTTCAGAACTACGTACTAACTAATCAATTTTAATATTTGCTTAGTTCATTCATATTGGTATTAACATTTTACCAGCTGTTCATATCTACACCACACTTAATCTTGCACAAAATCTGAAGTCACTCTAATAACTTAATTGTTCAAGTTGATTTTTTAAATATTTTATTACGCTGCCGTATTGTTTCGCCATCTTGGATTCGTATCAAAATTTTACCAGTTCATTTCCAAGTAATGCTTGATTTTGCGCAAAACTTTGATGTAAAATAAATAAGCAGATTATTAGTAATAATTTTTTAAGATTAAATTTGGTTTCCATTTTGTTGGGTCATACTGAATTTTTACCAAAAAGTTACCAGGTCATTCTCATACGACACACACTTAATTTTTAACCAAAATTTGAAGTCAGTATGCTTTTACTTAAGCTCCGAACATACAGACAGACAGCAAGACTGAAGGAATTAAGAAAACATGTCTTCTAAAATAAATGAAGATCTGTGAAAACCGGGAAGGGTGATTTTTCCACGATTACATTACTAACCTCTTATTTTGTCTGCTGCCCTATTCTTGATACCAGGAGCGCGTTCCCTGAAAGATGACAAGTATTTCTTATGAATCTTTCCCACAGGGATCGAGCTCCCTGTTTTAAGAATCGATAGCATATGACTTAAGTTTTTTGATTTTTATATATCTAAATCTTTTTTATCTTAATAAAGGGACACGCACAGAGTGGCGGATTGTGGTTTTCGGGGACTCCTAGGCTAAGTGATTTTTGGGGCCCCCGCTGGCTCCCTAATGATTAAAAATTAAAAAAGGTTGATTTTCCAATTGACAGTTACTACACTAGAACAGAAAAAGAGGATGCTGAATAATTTTAGAGCCGAAAAAGTATTACAAAATTAACAAACGTGTTTGAACACAATTATCTTACACAAAAAAAAATTAAAAACCTTCCTGCATTTTACCGAAGTCTATTGCGAAAACGTTTTATAATGATTTAATTTTTTTTCTATTCACGACGTGTTTAAGTTATTTATTCTTTCATCTTTCATTAACATTGTTGGCCTGTATTTATTTTTCGTGCAGGCCATTTTAAAAAAGGCCTTTCAGCTTCGGATGTGTTTTAAAGTGTCAAGTAAATTTTTAACACTGTTTTCAAAAACTACTTTCACTATTTTGAAAGCGGTAACAGAGACATTCTTCTTAAAACACCCATACCATTTTTATAGATAGACATTACTGATGTTATGTACTGCATGATAACTGATTCTTTTTTGCGCACATCTATAAAAAATTTGAAACCGGATTATGTGACGCGATGGCAGAACTGGCCAGTATTTCCATTGCCATTCCTCCAAAATACAATAGTCAAGACAATGGACAATTTACCAATTGTTTATTACAATAAAGTATATTTTCAGTAAATTGGGGCACCTGCACATAATTCCAAAGTAGTGACTAATTACTTGAGAGAAAAATTCGGCGACAATTGGATATGTAGAAATGAGCCAGTCAGATGGCCGGCGAGATCGCCTGACCTCACCCTGTAAGATTTTTCATATTGGGGCTACATTAAATTAAAGGTCTACAAAACACCATTATATAATCGTGCGGACCTTACTAATAGGCCCTTATTAAGGGCGGTAGAAGAAATAACTCCAAGGCAGATGGAAAACATTTTACAAGAGTTTCATAACAGAATTCGTATGTGCCATGAAGTTAATGGACAGCGTTTTGAAGACCTTGTCTATGGGTAACCTTTTTTCTTGGTTTACTATTACTCATGTAGATTTAGTTCTATTTCGGGTTTTTCCTTGAGTTAATTGGATTTTTTATGTTTAAATATTATTTAAATTAGTGTTTTGTGGAGTACTGACAGTTGAAGCTACTCAGTAGTGCCCTTAATAAATACCTGTTTAAGTAGACTGGCAATATTTCTTATAGTACATAATAAACAATGATTAGTTATACAGCGTGTGAAAACATCAAAAAACAGTAATTTTGAAATAACTTTTCGTAGGAAAGTTTATTTATATTTATAAGGTTAACTAATTTTTCATTGCTGCCAAGCACAAAATATGCTTTGTCTTACAGATAACATATCATAGGCATTTTATTCCTTTTTTATATGATAAGAACTCAATTTGATATCATGTGAAATTCAAAAACTTAGTACTTCGTTAGTACCTGTATTTGATGACCGCAAAACGTTATATACACCATTTGCAAAAATAGTTTTGGCAGTACGTTTGCAAACGTTAGCTTGTTTTTTTTATTCGTAAATTGAACAGAACAACTGTAGTGTTTCTTTATTTCACAGAAATTTAATATAAATTTAATATTTGTCATTTATCAGGCTAAACGTTAAAAAGGTAATGCGCAGTGCAATTGGAAATATCTCGAAAAGTACTTGATATAGGGTATAATACACAAAAGTATTTAAAATTTAAAATGAATTAAAGATTTAGATGTTGAGTAGGTTTATAGGTCGTCCCATTAAAATAAAACGAGAAAATGTCGTTTGAAAGTGATTTTTCACAACGTTTCCGGGTATACCTAATTTGATATAGGGTATGATACATGTTTTATGTTTAGACTTTAGTGCATTAAAGTTGATAGCATTTCCGGTTAAACCGGAAACGACAATCGATTGTTTATACCGCGAAAATATTTCTTATAAGTAACCATATATCACAGTAAAATTTCATGTTAATAGTACTCATCTTGAAAAAGTTACAGCTTTGTTAGTAGTTTCTTGGTCACCCGGTATATATATATATATATATATATATATATATATATATATATATATATATATATATATACCGCACTTAAAAAACATAAGGAAAACCTTAATCATAATTTTACCTTTGATAAAACAAAAATACTCTTAACAGAACCACATAAAAGAAAACACGAATATCATGAAATGATCCACATAAAAAACAATCCTCAATCCATAAACGATAAATCGGAAATAGCTGGGCTCAATAAAATATATTTTAATAATCTTAATTAAATTTTTCACCTTTAAAATTAGAAAATATGCAGTTCTCTAACAAATATTTTATTAAATAATTCATTATTATGTTTTTTAACTAGTACCCCAAAAAAATGCACTTTTATTTTGCAATTGGATACCAAATGAGAAATGAAATAACAATGGTATTTTGGATGCTCGTAAAATAATTTCTTTTAAACTCTTACAGCACAAAAAAACAACAGAATTCTCATAGCACCTACATGTCTTATTTGTAATATAGTAGCAGTCGACTTTAATAGTCGTTGTCGTTCTATGTATGTGACTGGTGTATTATATTTTCACGTTGTGTTTGTTTTTAATGTAATATACAAAATGTCAGCTTCGTGTTATATGTCTCATATGTGTTATACAATTTGTTATCGCATTTAATGCATTTTGGATCTTTGTTTCTGATGGTAAGTTTATTTTTTGTAAATCGTATATATTTATTTAAGGTCAATTTTACTTTTAGACACGTTATAAACCAGTTGAAAAAGTTGTACGAAAGTCAACGAAACGTCCTGGAAAAAAAATAAAATTATGTAATTGCCCGCTACCTCGCAGTTTATTTTACTGAACCAAAATTCCCAAGAAAACTTTGCTGAAATGGTTCAAGAAACATTCAATTATCATATATATATATATATATATATACGGGGGGGGGGGTGAAACCCCATAGCCCCCCCTTGATTGCGTCACTGATTAATTATAGTTGTTTGTGTGTTGATTTTGATTCTTCAGTGTCTTTGCTTTATTCTTAAAAAACCGATTTTCTTATCATTTCTTATTATTTTTTAACATATTTTTAGGTGTCTCCTCGGATGTAAGATACATATCATTTTTTGACTTAATTAAAAAACTAGGTATCGGGATGAAGGTGTTGTTAATTATAAAAGTTAACTACTGCTTATCTTCTCGGGGTTTTAAGTTTTCCGTAGCCACAAATTCAGTAACTTCCAAATATTTATTTTATGTCAAATAATGTTTTTTACTGATCAATTTCAATATAAAAAAGTATTCCGCAAAATATACTTTTACAAAAAATATAAGTTAAATATATCATATTTTATTGTCAATCGAATTATTTGTTTTTCGAATATTTTGTAATCGAGTCATTTAATCTTCTTTTTCTTCAAAATTCTTGGTTTTGAATTTTTTATCAATCAAACTTATCTGACAAACAAAAATCTTTTTGGCTTTTTCGCAACTGAATAAAAATTTCTAACTTTAAATTGATTGAAGCAAATATTTAATAAAACTACATATTACAACATGGAGACTAGTCTGTCTACCGAATGTTTCAGTACATAACATAAACAATATTATTTAAGCAAACATAAGAAATTGTATCATTTAAATCCTAAAATATAAATAAAGTTATTTTAGACACAAAAAATGTGGAACTCTTGCGTGTCATCCTTGCTCAGGGGCCATATAATTAAAATGAATAAAAGACAATTAATATATTGGGATTATTAAGGAGTATTAAAATGGAATATATTCAAAAAGAGAACATCTTATATAAATTCTATCTTTTGCTTTTTAGAAAGACCAATATGATTTAGAGCAGCGGTGAATTTTTACTGTTTCATTTCGAACTGAATCTGTCTGTTCTTGTGGTAGTTTTGGAATGGTTCTTGGAGCAATTGCGAAATTATGTATTCCAGAGAGAACCGATTTCTCTGTTTTTGGTAATGAAATAAATGATAAATTGATTGTTGTTGGATGGTGTTTGCTGCGCAGAATTTCGAACTTCTGTTGTTTTGCTGTCAGTTGCTGGTAAATCATTTCTGCCTGCTGGAAGGTGATTTTGTCCAATGTTGTACATTAATCGATTTCAAGTTTCAAAGCAAATTTTAGATGTACCTATAGAAGGTTACGGGCATTTATGTCCAAATCACAACGAGTAGCCTTGATCCTTTCCCTTACGAGAGCCATGCAAGCGCGATTGTAAATGTTCCTGTCTGCCCTTGTTGAAACATGATGATCGACTTGAAGCGACTTGGGAACTATTTCTTCTTCACGATATCTTTTTTGATGTCTCCCATAGAGGTTTCCTAACATAGTAGTTACCCATCTACGTGTGATTCACTGTGATGATAGGTTTCCACGCACGATGTAGCACATAACCCGCGTCTCTATTGAAATTTTTATCTTGATCTTGTACAGTGCAGTTCTCTGAAGATACCTCGAGCAATAGCAGGCGAAACGTCGGAAAGTAATTCCAATTTGACACGATCTAATCCCAAGAACCATGATTTTTTAATTGTCAATCGAATTGCATTTCATTTTTTGAGCCAGAAAAATTACAAATTTCGGGGCCAAATTGGCTCAGTCCGACACTGATCAGGCATTCTTTGTTGGTACGCGTGTTATTGCAGGTAGCTCATTCCACTTTGTGTAAAGTTAATTAATATATTTTAGGACGGGACATTAGACCGATTTATTTTCGAAAAAACCGTTTTACTGCTGAGTTATTTCATTTATATTACTTGGGCGGTTTTTATCCTGTACAAATGAAGTCATTGCGCACGTAAACCTGATTTTTTTTAGCTTTAGGGAAGGACAGCAACAGCTGCTGATGGAAAGTAATTCTTTTAAAAATAGCATTGCAGAAAATAATATAATTTATTTCTAGCCCAAGAAACTAGTAATAAATAGGAATTTATTGCCTACCTGTTCAAGTCAAATAAGTAGTGATATCACTATACCTGTACTTTGTTTGCATATTTGCATACCTTAAGAAGCTTTCCTATAAAATTGTCTATAATGTGTCATTTTAGATAAAATCCGAGGAGTTCGCAGATGCCAAAATTGTGCACACCATAATTAATTATTTAGGTATTAAATATATTAAAAGGTATTTAAAGACAAGTGAAAGTATTTAAAACTAGTCAAAAAGTATTAAATAGTATTTAATATTTTTAATGAATAGTTAAAATTTCGAAGTAATATTTAGAATACTAAAAGACAATTAAAATATTGGGATTGTTAAGGAGTATTAAATTGAATAAAGCATTCGAAAAAGAAACAGCTACTAAAAGTTCTGATTTTTGCTTTTTAGAAACACCAATACAATAAATTATGTTATGAAAATGGTCATTAATTGTAACTATATAACCTTTGTTTAATTTTACAAAAATATTTCTATTTATTTACCCCGCCATCGAAGTTTTCACGGTTATGTGTTTGTCCTATTTAAAATAATTAGATTTATATCAGCCGAGGAAAAATGTATTACCCCGTATTAATAAAAACAAAATAAATTAAGAGATTTTTTATTTCATAAGGAATCTATACTTCTATACCAATATATAAAAGACTTAGTTGACTAACTAACTCATCACGCTCCAGCTCAAACCGCTTGAGGTAAAAGGTTGAATTTTGGCAAACAAGTTGATTTTAGGGTGTAGAGGTTCGATAAGAACGGATTTTTCAAAACTCAAATTTCAATTATTTATTTAAAAACCGGTTAGTTTTTCGAAAAAACGCTTGACCATTTGATTTTTTATATATTTTAAGATTTTTAAAAAATTCATACAATGTATCCGGAGGGGTAAAACCATCCCTTAAATATTATAATATATTTTATTTAAAAAACCGTTAGTTATTCGAAAAAGGCTTGAACATAATATGCTTTTTTTATTGTATTTTATTACATATTTTAATTTTTTTTTATACATTCATACAGGGTTTTTGAAAAAATCGGGTCATTGATTAATTTTTGCGATCTTTTTCAAACCGTTTGCAGTATAAAGCTGAGCTTGTGCAAACAGCTTGATTTGACTTAGTTTCCAAGGGGGTGAAACTACTCCTTAAATGTGTATAGTGAAGTTAAAGAACGAGCTGTAGTAGCTCCAAAAAATAGCACAGCAGATGATCTAGGTTTATTGGAAAAAATTATTGCTCCACAATTAAAATACTACTCAATAGATCAAAAAAATGCGGTTAATTATCCTGTTGAGTTCCTATACTCTCTAAGCCCTTCAGGGATCTCTCTTCATGAGTTAACTTTAAAAGTGGGGGTACCAGTGATGCTTATTCGAAATTAAAAACCACCAAAATTGTGTAATGGGAGAAACAGTTTTATACCACGTATCTCTTTAATTCTTTCAGACTAGCCTTTTCAGTTTAAACGTGTTCAGTTTCTAGTAAAGCTTTGTTTCGACCTGACGATTAACAAAGCTCAAGGACAATCTTTGAATAGAGCTGGAGTAGACTTGCGCTACGATTGTTTTTCCCATGGTCAACTCAATGTCGCATTCTCTAGAGTAAGTTCGCGTAGTAGCTTGGCTATTTTACAGCCAGAGAATGCAACAACAAACATCGTTTATAAAGAGTTATTCAACTGAGGCGATTTAAGTACGTCTTTACATCCCTTCCATTATATTCGTATACGTGAACGAAGTCGCGGGTACCCGCTAGTATTATTATAAATTATAGAACACATAAATTTAATAGAAGGTTTATATTTTTGTGTTTGATGAACAGGAATTTCCACGTTATTTTGATTTCTAGTACTTAAATTATGAATATTATTTCGAAATTGATTTTTTTTTCATGTAAACAGGTTAGGCAATTTACTTAAAATTATTAGAAGATAAGTGAATTTCGCGTCTAAATTCTAATTTAAAGATCTATGATTATATTTTGTAAGACCAGTTGCATACCTGATACAGTTATTATGTAAAATTTGTAATTTATGTTCATCATTAGAACTGATACTTTTATAATAAATTGAATTCTAATAATCAGGGCCACTTGGAATTAAAGAAACAACAAATTTTAGTTTAGGGTTAGTATTTAAAAAATCTTTAAAATTAACTTAACTTAAAGGAAAAAATAAAAATGCGTTTTCTGCAGATCACATGAAATGTTCGGTGAACTATGCTACCGTCGGAAGTGTTGATATTCGCACTCAGCTAGACACAGCTTATAGAAAATCCCTTAGAGATTTTAGTGAAAATGTATCCAAAAATCGTTATAAAATTATAGATTGCGTAAAATTTTGTGAGGCATTCGAGCTGGCACTAGTTGGCCATGATGAAACGGCTTTGTCTGAAAATCGAGGGGTTTTTCGATTGCTTAT
The DNA here is from genome assembly GCA_030620095.1 of Kuschelorhynchus macadamiae. Taxonomy (NCBI): domain Eukaryota; kingdom Metazoa; phylum Arthropoda; class Insecta; order Coleoptera; family Curculionidae; genus Kuschelorhynchus; species Kuschelorhynchus macadamiae. The sequence goes on from JAUTXW010005498.1 coordinate 861,018, forward strand.
AAATTTTGTTGAGGAGTTGGGCCAAGATAGACTATCCGCTTTAGTAATATTAAGTATCGAGAAATCGTTTATAAAAGGAATGTGCGTGCAATTTTAACGAACGTGTCATTCAGCATTTTTCTAATTTTAAAGAACGAAGAGTAGACCGGATCACAAGATCAAGAGTATTTAGAGCTGAATTTAAAGGTAAGAAATTTATTTTTTCTTTAAGTATGGCTATTTTTAAATTTGTTATTGACCTTCCAATATAATTCACCACGAGCCGCTACTGTGTACCAATGACTCCTGCAATGTTATAACTTAAGAAAGTTAAGGTACATTATGTTGCTTCTCAATTTAATAATAATAATAATAATGATTTTTTTAAAAATAGATTATTATTAAGATTATGATTTTTATCGTTAATAATAAGTTGAGAACAAACAATAATATTTAAAAAAAAATCATGATAATTCCACTATTAACCCCTTGGATATATCGAAATACTACATATACCCTCGCATATCATGAGGAGTAAAAAACGTTAGAAAATCTTTTCGCAAAATATACGAAAAATTTGACGATCACAAATATCACACTACTTCGCCATAATAGCGCCGGTTTATATTATACTAATAGAAGAAACTATGCAACCAACAGACCATTTTAAAATGTCTCCTGCTTGACTATACCCGCATTTTTTTCTGCATACATGATAGCAATAGAGATATGAAAAATACCAATAATTGGACAATAAATATCTATCGGTATATCGATAACTATCGATAGTTATTGATATCTATCGATAAGTTGATGCTATCGCCTATTGATAGGTGAAATGTAAAATCCTCCATCCATACTCATAATTAAGCTGGCCATTCGTCCTGTATTTTACAAAATTGTCCTTTCGCTTTATCTGCTGTCCTGTATTGTGGTCGTCCTGTAAAATGTCCTGTATTTTTGAACTTTGTTCTTGGCGATAAAATATTAATGTGGTATTGCTACTTTATCGCTTTGAATGCCGAAGTTGCCCAATGATTTGTTTGATTACAGCACAGGTTAAATTAAAGACCTTCGGCCTGGCAACTACGAACTAAAATCAAATATAATTGAAAAACTTACATCCACCCCACCGCCTATCCCATTCTCTTTCTCTATTATTGTTATAGAAGCAGATAAATTGCTTATGAGATTGATAATTTAAAAATAAAAAGTGAGTTACCTTTAGCAATTTTTGTGCAAGGAAAAGGTATTTCAGTGGCTTCAGACAAAAACAAGTATTGATCAAATGTAAGTAGAAAATTTTAATTATTTTGTATCTAAAAAAATTCCACTTAAAAATCTTTTGCATACTAGAAAAATTTCTCTATACCTTCCGGAAACGGAAAAAGATTTTCACTTTTAGGAATTGGCTATGGGCAAGTGAACAATCTCAATTGTCTATTAAAACAATTAAATCTATGTTTATTTTAACTCATAATGTAGTTAGAGTTTTAATGGAGAAATCTCCAAAAATGTTGAGCTATTAAAAAAAGTCCATGGCTCTGAAAAATATTTATACATTTATATGTTTTAAAATTTTTTATTTTATATTGAGTCACCAGTGAATTCTGGAAAGTCTGGAATTTCCTGTAGAATTCCCTGTGAATTTTGAAAAATGCCTAATATGTCTTGTATTGACCGACAAAAAATAATGGTCACCTTACTCATGATACGGTTGGGAAGTTATATATCCTCTTCACACTTTCACTATATTTTGATAGTTCTAAATAAATCTATGCACCGTTCAAATAACAAATCGACGTGTTTGTTTAATATTTAACGATTCACCTAATCTTGTTTGGCCTCCACACGGACGTACGTGACACCACATACCCTTGGATCCTTACAACGTCAATGCGTCAAGTCAATATTTACTCGGTTTAACACAAAATCCCATAAATTTTACATTTCGGGCTTTATCGCAGATTTCTTCACGACCTATTAACTTTTTTTGAGCGAACAGCTGCACGTTTTTAAGCATGTGAGTCACCGACAAGTCTTTGCCTGTAAAGTGCCTAAAGAAATACTTACCTGTGTTGAGTGACGGAATAAAGGTTAAGAAGTTAATTAAACGATTCAAGAAACTTTATTATAAAAGTTCTGATTTTCTTGTAATAGAATTTTTATATAGACGTAGAAACTATGTGTATAAAAAATAGTTACAGTGTAAATTTAGCAGCAGTCTTATGTTAAGTATCCATGCATTAATGAAAATTCAAGAGCTTTTCTTGTCATTTGAGATATATGGAGATCAGTGGACCTTATAATGCTACGTTTAAATATTGAGCATTCTGATTAATTTTAAATCGTGCATGTAAAGTTACTTTTTGTAGACCGATAGTATTTTAAAGGAACTCTTAAAATGGGTTTTTGCATACATAATACTTCCCAATATATGTATGACGTCAATGGTTTTCTCCAGTTGAGGTTTATATGTAAAAAATATAATAAAGTCGTATTTTGTCATCTTCCCAAGATATTATTAGTTTAGTTATTAATATTTTGCGTTTTGCGTCTTTAAAAAAAAAACATTATTAAAAAAAGCTGAACGTTATGGAAATAAAAAAATATTTGCATTTTTAAGGGGCTCTCTCTATAGTGGAAAAAAGGTTTTATATAAGAAGAGGTAAACGAAATTTGACATATTTTACGGGTTTATATGAAAAGAGTTAAACGAAATTTGACACATTTTACGGCTTATTTTCTTTAACTAGTCGCTTAAAAAATATATATATTTTAGTTTTTTTGAGGGCTGGAAAAAATTCGGTTATGTACAAAAAAATTGAAGAAATTTGACGTGTTTTTATTGTTTGTCAAAAAAAACTAGAGCCTCTTAAAATATACGTTTTTCGTGTTCAGGATTAGACATTAGACATAGAGACAAGAGCAACACTTAGGCTCACTGGGGCCCATTAGGCGTGTCAGGCTACCAGTCCACTCTTACTTAGAAAGGAAATGACCCTTTCAGGTCAAGCTCGTCCTACAATCTCGGGTTCCACATAAGTGTCACCCAAGCAAAGCAGTCTGGCGTTGACTAAAGCGTCACATCCACAGACTAGATGCTTGGTAGTTTCATCTAATCTAAGAGTACAAAACCTGCATTATGGATCGTTGTCGAGTCCAATCTTATGCAACTAATATTTCACCAGAGAGTATCCAGTTAGGACCCCGGTAATGGTTCTAAGTCGGCCTGTGTTTAGTTTTAGTAGTCTATTATACTCAGAACGGCTATAATGGCCTATATAAGAACCTTAGTGGAAAAATGTTTTTATATACAAAATTGTTCAGACGACTGTTCCATCATCCAAGGACTATCCTGTATAGTTAAAAATAATTTTTTTTATACACAAAAAATTCAAAGAAATTTGGCATGTTTCACTGTTTTCTGAGTAAGCTAAATAGTCGTTCCTAGGGCTACACTGTAGTTAAATTATTTTAATTTATTTTTTCGTTTTCAGAGGGTTTATTATTATTTTGTTAAAAAAATACGTGTTTGTCTATTTTTCGAAATATTATAAATACCCAAAAAATTTCAGTATCTACGCCAATCACTGTCACAGTTTTTTATTTTCAGAACATTCTCACCAACTATTTCTGTATTTAATTTGACTGTTATTTGTTTTTAAATTTTCATAACTCTTAAAAATATCGAAGATTTATGTCAATAATACCTAAAATCTAATCGCCGCGAGATACTGGTATAAACTATTTTTGGTGCAATTTTTTAGATATGCTTTTCTTATTCTAGGGACTTTAAAACGTCCCTTAAACCCAACTTATATTTTTCGAAAATTTTTGCTATTCCGATACTTCCCCTATATAGCCTATACTTAATAATTAATAATACAATATATTGGTTAAATGGCGAAAGTTTTACAAGAAAATTTAAAAGGTACACATTAAAGAAAATTATAATTTTAATTCTAATGTAAATGAATTACATTTAGGTAATGATTTTAAACTTTTTTTTAATCTAAAGTGGTTAACACTACTAAGGCCTGAATTGTCGTTCTAAATGATGTTAAAGTAAACAATCCTTTAAAAAAAATCCGTAAATTTCCCTTACCCGAAACTTCCCTCGTTATGATTTTTCTTCTATTTATTAGAAATAGTGAAATGTCACATAATTTAGTTCACTACATAGTCGCAGTACATATTATGGGTTACATATACTGTGTTTTCAAACTTTTTTATTGACAGCCATTTTGTTCCATCTAATTAGATTCCTACCATTATTTTAACAGTTTCTTTTTAGGCATAATTTAAAATAAATTCAATAAGTAGTTTTTACATTGACACATACCGCCATTTTGTTACGTCATGTTGAAGTCGTACCAGTTTATCCCATTTTCACATTTAGTTTTTCTGCAAAATTCAAAGTCAATTACACAAGAATTTTTTACGTTGATTTTTTAAAAATGGTATTAAGCCGTCATTTTGTTTGGCGGTCTTAAATTCGTACCCCAACTTTATCAGTTTATATCTACATCACACTCAATTCTTGCAAAAAAATTGTTAAATTAAGTTAATGAGTATTTCTTAAATATTTTATTAGGCCGCCATTTTGTTTTGCTATCTCGGAATCATATCAAAATGCTACCAGTTCATTCCTATGTGACACTTGATTTTTCTGCAAACTTTGGGGTAAATTGGATAATTAGTTTTTTTTTAATAGGTAATAATTTTTTTAACATTGTTCCGTCATATTGGATTTTTACCAAAATATTACCAGGTTACCATTTTTGACTAAAATTTGAAGACAATCTGATAAGTAGTTTTTAAGCTATACCGCGAACTGACAGACAGACAAAAAGACCAACAGATGGGCCGACGCAATTGATAAAATCTATTTTTTGGCATCTAGGGGCGCTAAAAATGTTACTAGTTGATTCCAACATAACATTTGATGTTTGTGCGAGGATTGAGAATAATTGAATAAGTAGTTTAATAATAATAATCTTTTAACTTAGCAATGCCGCGAACAGACAGACAGACCGACGGAATTGAGAAAACATATTTGAAACGTGAAGATCTGAAAAAGCTCGGTGGGTGATTTTTTCACGATTTCAATACTTCCCTTTTACGAGGTAAGTAGAAAAAACATTTTATATTATAAGAACGATGATAATAAATATAAACAGAATTTTATTTAATGTGGATAATTAGCAACTGTAAGATGGAATTGTGTTACTAATTAGCGGCTAGGGAGCAGGGTGGCGATCTTCAAATCGCCACCGTTGTCAGTCTGTTACCACCACTGTAATACCTACTACAAAAACCCAACAAAACTGTTACATGATATGTAATCTCGACAATGTTCGTAATGTGATACATGGCGGTTCCAAAAATTGACATACCAAAATAGTCTTGCTGTTCAATAGTCCACAAGAGCATATTCACTTTACCAGATAGTATTAGAACTAATCTATGGTCCGGATTTTTAGCTTTCCCTGTAATTTGCAAGATATGGTACAATGGCAATAAAGTTTTATTATAATGTCCACAACATATTTAAATATTAAAGGAAGTTTAACCAAGCCTAAAAAAAAGTATATAAAATACTCCATTTAAAATAACACAGGCAATGTCTATTTCTTTATTTTGCGATTATAAGTTTTCGACTTTTTTAGTAAATCCCAACCCTTCAGACAAAAACCTTATTTATTATTATTATTATTATATTTTTTAAAATAAAGCATGTAGAATTCCATTTAAAATATAACCAGAAAAAGTATAAATATGTACAATCATAACTGCCATGCAAAAATTCTTTCGTTGTGTCGGACGAGCAGTTTATATAAATAAAATAAAATAGAAGATATAAAAGAATAAAAAGTTAATCCCATTTACTTCACCATTGGCTTTATTGCAAACCACTCGTCCGTCTGGAATCAAGATACGTTTAAATTGTGTTTTGATAACTAAAAACAGGCTTAAAATTGCTACTGCCGTGAAACGTGTCTGCGCTGTCTTTCACTAAAGTCACTAATTAATTTTGCATCATGAAGATGAGTTAGTTTTTTTATCGAACTAGATGGGTGAGAAGATTAGAGAATAATCATAGTTTTTCTACCTGCTGAAGATAATTACCCGCATATAAGGAGAGAGTGGAATTGAGGCAGCCATCAACATATTTTACAAATACGTCTTTATTTATACGCGTCTTACGTTGACGTTCTAATTGTTTAATTGATATTATCGGCTTATGTCGAATATGTGCCTTCAAGATGATATAAGCAGACAGTTCTGAGTTATTTCAGGAGTATTAAAAACTTAGGCGCCCAATAATTAAATAATTACAGCGCTTTCTGCTGGATGAATGTAACTTTTTGATTCGCTCCGACAACACGAATTACAGGTTTATTTTTTATGTTTTTATTTGATAGACGTCTTCTGTTAGTGGGTAATAATTTCCATCGATTCTAATTGTGTACTCTCGAAAATTGATTTATTATGAGCATGAGCTTAGCAATGCCGAATTATGTGATGAACTGTCTGACGCACTCCTCCATAGAGGTTGCAGCTTAGCACATCGTCGTACTTTCCAGTCTGCCGTAAGATATGGTGCAATTATTTTCACCTTACTCCAACTTAGTTAAAGCAGCTAATTTTTGTGGGGAGGATCATTATATAAAGTTTTTATAGTGAACGCAGTAAACCTGAACCCTCAAGTACTAGTTGCCGTGATTGCCAGAAGACAAGAATAGGGGAAGACATTTGCTGGTAGCATATTTCATAATTGTGACAATCTGAGATTAAAGTAGGAGGTCCTTGGTCTTCGTAGTATGACGGCCGATACTCGTGTCTTCATGACAAGGGCAGCTAAAGAAAATATAATGAATAGAAACTCGACAGAGACAGACAGACCGCACACAATCTGGCGACACTACTGACTTACTGTCACCCGTCCATGTCATATGTGGATCACCAATCAGGCAATAAGGGTGTGAAGAAGATACTCCCCTTCATATATTTTATGTAAGAGTAGAGCGTACTATCGTTACAACTGTAAGAATACCGTTGATATTATATATATGGAAGAGTATATTATGTGACTAATATTTCAAATATTGCAGTTGTATCTTAAATTCATAATATGCCGAAATTAACCACTATGGTTACAGTTCGTCCGGAAGCATCTGAATACATTTAGGTATAGAAATCCGAAAATCAGTAATATTTGCAGATTAGGAGAAAAATAAACTTGTTTGGCTCCGATGAAAAGATTTCCGTGTGAGGAAAGCCAGATAAACCAAAAAACGTCAAGACTATAATAAAACATATCATCTGCCGGAGTTGGAACCAGAAATATATATATGATAATCTAGGCAGCATCTAATGCGTTGTGTTGAAAATTTTGGTTTAAATAACGATATCAGTATCAGACCAATTCAAAACCTCTCGGCCATATCAAGATCTGTCGAGATGAATAGGAAACTATTTTTTCTTTTGATTGAGAAAGCGACATGAATATTACGTTTTTGTTTAGATCATTTCGTTCTAAGGTTTTGCATACGAATGATGGAGGGAGATATGCATTCTAATTAAGACAATTGCGAGTAGAGCTTATTCACGAATGGGTGGTCGTTTTATTTAAATATTATTTTAGTAAAAGTCGATCACATGAGGCATCCAGATCTGTTTTACTTAGTTTTGTCGAGTTCCCATATCAACTTGGATGTCACTTTCTGACATCTTAACGTGCATTTAGACCCTTCTGATGAATCCGTTGATTGAACATACCGTTACGCACTTTGTAATGCCGTAGGGCTGCTTCATAAGATAAAGTAGATATTAGTCCTTCAGTTAACAGTCTGCACTTTTGAGAGTGATCCTATTGTCTACATTCCACTCACTGTGATCATAATTTTTCAACTTAAACGGATAGTCAAATAAAAATTTAAGGACATAAAATCTGATGCTTGCTTAGTTCTGGTGTCCAAATTTTATTTAATGTGACTTCCAACAAGTCAGGTGTTTGTGATGTAGAGACAATGTACTTTAGGGCCAATAGAAGTCGTATTCTTGCTTTTCCCAAAATATTGTAAAAATCAACTTAAAATACACAAAAAGATTAAGGTAGGGGTTGATTTCATTGACGCAGGGAGGCATCGGTAGAGGGGCTCAGTACGCTGGTATTTAACTAGTTGTCTAGTCTAGGTGAGAGGCATTCTGTTTTGTCAAATGATAGTTACATCCCTAACGGTAGGGTTGTGGGGATTTCCCTATGATATTTTCAACATGACTGTTCAAGTTTAGTCTGGGGTTAATTTGTCAAGTCAAAAAGATAATTCACATTTTCAGACCGTGGCATCTGTATTTACACAACTGTTAAAGCAAATAATTTACATGGTTATTAACACTTAAATTATAAATTAAGTCGATATATGAATGTTGATTTATTAAGTTAAAAGACATGCTCTTTAAATAAATTTAAACCATCAAAATTCAACTCATTCAAAGAGGCTAGTTATTCGGCTTAATAAATAAAACATTAACTGCACCACTACTGTTCGATTTAATTTAGGAATATATAAATAATATTTTCAAATCTGCTAATACTTCCAGCTAACATTGTTCATCGAAATTCTTTATTTTCCTCTCGCTGTCAGTAAACTTCTATGCAAATAAAGTTCGTTTCGGACATTTTTGTAGTATCTGGTATGTTGTTTTACGGTGACACTTTGTAGAACAAGATCATTGCATTGTATTCTTAAAATATTTTAAGTTTAGGTGCAGTAAAAAAGAAAATAAAATCTATTCTAGCATCATATTAACATGAAAAGTTCAAAATATCTGATCCATAAAAAGTGGCAGCGATGCGGATAAAATCTAATTAATGATTTTCTCATTCAAACTTATCTTCCTTAAAAGGAATTAATGAACCAAAGAAAATAAGGGAAATAATTCATAGCCAGAATAATTGCTTCTCGGTAGTTGGTGGCATTCTTATAAATGTTTGATCTGACTATTCCAAATGTGCGAAGCCTCTTCGGTCTTCCAAGGGAAGATGAGGAAACAACAACAACAAAAAAAAAGCGGAACGCTCCTTTACTACATCTTACCCTCTACTTTATATTACGTTTCTTTTTATCGTCGAACATTAACATGATCGCAGGACATTGTATCATCAACAGACAGATGCCGTAAAATATTGTAGTGATAAATGAAATTTGAATGCTGTGTTTTAACTTTGGTAGGGACAGTCACTGTTCGTAATAAAAACATATTTGTAAAGAATATTGTTGTTTTGATGGTGAGGTGGCTCTCCCCTCCCCTTCCCCTCAATATTTTAGTCCATTGACAAAATTTCATCTTATTGCTAATATGTGGAACTTAACGAATATACAATATGTTTGTCTAATGACAAATATATAAAACATTGGTTATTGCTTTTATATGTATGATTGTATATTGTTTTAAAAATAATAACGTACAGGGTCAATGTCTATATTTTAAACGGGAACTTGACTCTTTACTTTAAATAGTGGCTTAACTACCGCGAGCAGGACATCTCAACGCACCCGGGTCCACCCACCTGCCAGGGGAGGCTCTTGGGTAATGATGGAATTAGCGCACGAGGATCCACTAATGATCGAGTCATCAACTGTTTTGCGATACTGTTTTTGGGGTTGCATCTGTTTATAAAAGAGTTATGCAAAACTGCGCAGGGGCCCAAAATTTGTAGTTCCCCTACTGATTTAAAAATATAGAAAAAAATGATAAATATAATAGTTTTAAGGTTTCCTTTGAACCGCAAGGATACTTTTATAAAGAGAAAGTAACCAGGAAGATGAAATAATTTTACTTACTTTTACTCCTTTTTTATCATAAAAGATCTATTTTCGGAGAGTGTGGCAACATCAACCAAAGGATGTTCCAATGGGATCTAGGTGCTTTGACTCAAAATAAGCCACCTTCATCTTACTGCAAAATGCAGAATATATACCCTTATGTTTCCTTGTTGGTTACCGTAAAATCCCGTTCTCCACATTCTTTGTCCATACTTAATTACATGAGCTACACTTTGGTAATTGACTTGTTTTAAGGCCTCTTAATTAATTCTGTTACCATCATTCATTTTACAAGTGGTATTTTGTCTTGCCGCAAAACTTTAGCTGCATCTAAAACCGAGTTTAGTTGGCAATAATACTACAATATTTCGCTTAAGACCCATTTCATCAACCATATATTTCGCTAAGGAGACTTTTTAAATTAACAATTTTAACTCCTTTTGAATTATGAGACCTTTATATGGTATTTCTTGTACAGTAATCCGTTGGAAATTTTTTCCAAGAATCATTTAGTATTTCTTCAAACTTCTTAAGCAATTAGGTAACTAGCGTTGTTTATAACAATATCTGACACTTGTTACTGACTGAAGTTCTAGTAAGCCGCTCTTAACAAAGCCTACTACAAATATGTATTAGTCCCCTTTCTTTGCCACAAGAAGCTTTAATTCCAGGGATCCATTCGTCTATAAAAACTTGGGACAAACTTGTTATGTTTTTATTCTGACATATTCTCCCAACCGTCGTTTGGTTGCAATAATTGATATTTAAACTGTATTCTTAAAATTTACATATTTCTTCTTCGGCAGCAATTAATCTCGTATTCCTTTCCACCAAAAACGACTTTCTATTTTATTGTTTTTGATAACCAAATCTCATCTCACCAATATGTTATCCGAAGTAGGCATTTCTTGCTTAAAAACAAAATGGATATAGAGTTCTCATCTCAGCGGCTTTTCTTTTATGGACCATTTTATTCCTCACGGGATGGTGCGTATTAATATCCGACCAGCATCATTTTTGATCAGATTTCAACTATTAGTACATCACCAGTTATAGAGTTTCGGTGAAGATAAATAACTATTTGATACAGAGGACACAGTAACTTTTTCGCAAAAACAAAATCAGCACAAGCGCCTTTTTAAAGACGAATCTGTTTCCACTATCTTCATTTCTGTATTATATCTTTTTCATAGTTTGTTAATTTTGTTTTGAAAGTCCAATGGTTTAGTAGACACATAAAACAACCAAATAAATATACCCAAGTTTGGTCCAAGTAATTGATATTTAAACCTTATTCTTAAAGCTTATACATTTCCTCTTCGGCAGTAATTAATCTCGTATTCCTTTCCACCAAACAGGACTTTCTATTTTGCAATTGTTCATAACCAAATCTCATATTTTTTAGAACTTTCCGCAGTTTCATCTTGTTCATAGAAGGAATGTTCTCGTTTTCTCGCACTACACCAGTATGTTATCCGAGGTAGATATTTCTTTCTCAAAAACAAAATGGATATACAGTTCTCATCTCAGCGGTTTTTCTATTATCTTCAATTTACAATTTCTTTATTACGGTACTTTTTCTTGGCGACTTAAATGGAGATTGGGTCACCTTATTCCTCACGGTATAGTGCGTATATTATTAACTCTCCGATCACCATCATATTAGATCAGGTTTCAACTATTTTTACATCACCAGTTATAGGGTTTCAGGGAAGATTAATAACTATTTAATATAGAGGAAGTTATGAATTGGTTTTAACAAAGCCTCTTACTTCTAAAATATGACCCATATTCATCGATTACCACGTAATCATTTAAAAAATGATTTGTCTTGCTTACGGTTGCTTTACTCCACTAATTCTTTTCACTTAGAAATAAAACTAATTGTCCAATTTGAAACTGAGATAACTTCTTTCTACCCCAAATATAATACTGTTTTTGTTTTTCTTGATTATTCCTTAATTTATTTTGAATCTCTTGACTATCGTAAAAAACTTTAAATTATCATTGTATGTAGGGATTAAGCTGCGGGTTTTTCTTTCAAGCAAAAGTTCTGAAGGAGATAGAAGATTGGCTTTGGCGTATTGTTATGATAAATAAACGTTGGATCGCCACCATGATTTTGGAATACTTTGCTGAATACATTTTTACAACCTGGTTATGACGTTCTATCATGCCTATGGACCTTGGGTAGAATGGGCTTGAGGTAGTTAATTTAATTTTGTAAAAATTAGCAAAATATTTAAGATCGTTTGAATCAAATGATTGACCCTTATCTGAAATTATTTCTGATGGTAAGCCCAGTGAAACAAATACATGTTTTAAGAAGAAATTACGGATTTTGCAGATTTATTTTGAATTTTATTAACGAGTAGACATTTTCTTATATAGTTCACTAAAACAAGAAATTCAGATCCATTAAAATATTTAAAATCTATTCCCATTTTTTGCCAGGGATAATCTTGAATTTCGTGATGATTTAATGGTTTTAGTGTATTATTGTTTGAGAATTTTTTACAAATAAAACATAAAAGAACGAAATTTTGTAAATCATAATTCCTGGCCAATAAATAGCATCTCTGACCAAACTTTAACTGGCATTAACACCTTGAACAAGCTGTAAAAATTCATGTCTGTGAGATGTAGGAACTATAAGCTTTCTTTTAAAAAATAATACATCTTTGTGTATAAAAATATCGTGACGTATAGCACAAAATTGTTTAATTCCAGCATTTTTTTCAAGCTTCTTATGTTTTGGCCAACAATTTATGATTTTAGTTAAGTGAAACTGAAGCATACCTACTCTCTACCATGTTGACTAGCATCTACAGACAAAACTTAATCTTTATTTGGATTATAATATGACAGAAGAGGAGAAGTAGTTACAAGATTGTTAAGCATTTCAAAATACTACTGCTGCTCAACATCCCAAATCCACACACTTTTATCGCTTAACAATTTACGCAACAAATAAGTTTTTTCGGACAAATTTTGTAAAAATTAAACTAAGTACTTATCATTCCAAGACATTTTTGAAGTTTATTTTATTGCTTGGAACCTCCTTTTCTTTAATAGCTTCGATTTATTCGATTAATATCATGCTCCAAGAATTTTACTTCATTTATTGCAAATTTTGACTTTTTTTTGTTTAAACTACATTGGCGAAGTCTTTCTAAAACTGCCTCTGCTCAATCTGATAGGTGATGAAAGTTTGAGAATCGACATTTCTTTTGAATATGAAACTGAAGAGCACTCGAAGACGTTTAAGGTAGAAAAAAATAAATTTGAAAAATATTCTTAGTCATTAAGTTTTTATCAGAAATCAAAATGCTACTGAAGGTTTTCATGATTTTTTTTTCAGATCTAATTATCTTATTAAACGTTGTGATTTTAAAGATAAAAATGTACTCTTAAGAGATAGAATAGTGTGGAGAATTTTTAAAAAGAAAACACAAGGGTCGTTGTTACAAAAACCTGATTCAATAATGCAAGAAGCTGTTACTATTTGCGGAAGTATAGAAATTAATTTTAATACCAAAAATATAATAAATAAAAGTACTCCTGCAAATAACCAGGGACGTAAACAGGAAGGGAGCCTGAGGGGCGGCTCCCCTTTTTTCTCTGTGGCCCCCCACTGGCCCTCCCATTAGCCTGTCTAAATATATTATACGGTACGCTCATACAAACACAATATTTTTAACGAAATAAAATACTCAAACCACAACACAAAATATCTCTATTAGTAAAAATCCTAAATATAAACTGACTCATGCCTAATTAAAACAAATAAAATATAAACAGTAATGATCTCTGTAACAATCTCGGTCTCTAGTGCTTCATGTGAGCGAACTTTCTCTTGTTTAAGAATAATAAAATCATTTTTGAGAAATAGAATGGGAAATGACAGACTGTCAAACTTGGCTATTTTATCAATTGAGAAGTCATTTGTAAAAAACATAGATCTTCAAACAGTAATAGATATTTTCGCCGAAAATAAGAATAAATTTAATTTTATGAGTTGTTTTTTTTTAATTAACGGTTTATATTATTCATGTTTATTTTTTATTAGTTTTAGTAATACTTCCACAACTGTACATTAAATAAAAGTAAAAAAAAACATGTTTCTTCAGATGTGTATAATTAAGTTACTTCTGTATAAAATTTATTATTTAATTGAAAAACCTAAAATAAAAAAAAATTTGTTTTAATTTTTTTTACTGGCACATATTATTTGTTACGGGATCCATCATTAATGTAAAAAAAATCTTTCGTAGGAAAGTATGCTACTTCGACACACTAATGACAGACCCCGTATATAGGCCACTCTAGAACTATTTCTGCCTCTAACTGGCCCTCCCAAAATGAAATGAGTCTACGTACCTACAAATAGCAACGTTACGATAAATGCAGTATCGGGTGGCTATAACAACAATAAACCAAAGTGGTTTCAACGTTCAAATAACATATATATAAACTTATTAAAGGTAATAAGATTGGCTGTTTGAACTGCGGAAACGTTCATGAACCAAATTGTCGTCCAGCATTTTACAGGTTGAACTTCTATGTAACAGAGGACACTTTTTTCGCAAAAACAATATCATCACAAACCTTTTTAAAGAGGAAACTGTTTTACTTGTTACCGGAAGATAAACTGAACATTTACAACTATTTACATTTTTGTACATTTTTCATAGTTTCTTAATTTGTTTCAGGAATTCCAACGGTTTAGTAGACATATAAAACAACCAAATAAATAAAAATAGGAAATAAATTTGAAAAATATTTAAGATAAATATATGTCGCGCCTCTGTATTTATCGTCTACATATATTTTACATTATACAAACCTAATCAAGCGACAGGCTTTTGGCAAAGGGGTTAAACTATTAGCGGTACCGTTCGAACACAAAAGCACCCGCTACGTAAATTGGTTAACAAGTGCCTCCGAACACCCTTATAACGATAATACCCCTATACGGCTTCAATAAAACCTTTATCTTATGGCAGAAAGGGGTAAGATCGGTTAACCCTTTGTGTGCGTGGCAAAACGGTGCCCATTTTACAACGGAGGAATTTTTAAGAAAGGGTGCGCGTCCTAACAATGACCGTGTGTGCTAAACACCGCCATAGTGTTACACAACAAGACGAAATCTGAGAACCCATTACACGCAAGGAAAATTTTAAAGCGAAAGGCTAAAGGGCCTATAAAAAGTGGTTCTTTTTATGGGGTCTTTTTTATCATATAATGTGCCCGGCCTATCCTAGTATATATAGCTACGGAGCGTTGTTAATAGAGTGCATGTGTCGGAACATGTTAGAAAAAAAATATGGTTTCAAAAGGTATTAAAAGTATTTATAGGGTATTAAGTTTCTGTGGATATAAGCTGTTAAAGTGGTGCCGAAGCAGTAAAAGTAATTCGATTCCGAGTAATTATAGAGATGGAAATATTTTTAAACACTTGGATTGGCTTCCTTTGCGGGAACGCATTTGAAGCGCTTTGTCGGCTCGATATATGTTTGTGTTTGTAAATACTTCCTGTAAAGTTATTGATGTAATATAAGAAATAAAATCTAAGTTTAGTGTTACACCAGTAGTTTCAAAATTTCGTTTGGCACTATCCAAATGAAATATTCCCTGCATTTTTCTAAAACTTTCGTCTAAACGAGATATGCCGATAGCGAAGTTCTGGGATAGGTAAGGTTAAGTTGAATGTGGGTGTTGGACTATTACTTACTTGGATTATTGTGGTTAATGCTTCTACTATATTTACTCAAAGGCCTTCAACTCTCCTGTAAGTTAATATATTTTGGAAATATAGTTTTAAGGCAATATAGCTCCAAGAAGTTTCTATCAAAACAGTGTTTAAACTTCTAATTTGCATGCTTTATTTTTTACGACGCTTAAATATTTGTTCATTGTTTTCCCCAATGTTTATGGAAAGAATGGTACTGTGGTTAACAGTGACATATGTAAGTATGTAAATATGTAAATTAAGTATGTAACCATTGTTTGTTATGACGTACAGGCTAAACTCCTGGATCCATTTTCATGAGTAAGACATGAGAAGATTTGTTTGTATCCCAAGTGTTCGTAGCTAGGTTGGCCTATAAAAAATCAAAATGTACAAAGTAGCCCGATATTTTATACAACATAAAAAAATTAAATATTTTTTATAATTCATGATAGGTAACAAATTGAAAAGAGCTCATTGAGGTGATTCTAAAGACAGAATGTGTCAAAGAGGTATGTAATAAAAGGGAAATTTTGATATTATTGAAATACGAAAAAGTGGATTTCAAAAACTAAACACTTCAAAAAATAAAAGTTCTGTGATGGCGGTTTTAATAGCCTCAAAAAATTCGCATTTAAAAGTTAAATAAGATTTTTTCATATTAGTTATAGCTAAGATATTTAGATTGAAAAATCGAAAAAATGAAATGAAATTTTTAATTTTTGTTTTATTTAATTATTTAATTATATATTTGCCATATTATATGTAAGGGAAATTTTTTTATTATTCATTTCTCAGAAAATTTTATTCTGGATGGAGGTTGGTGCTTGAAGTAAAAATAATATTAAACTTTGGGTTAGGTGTTTAAAAATATTGTTTGTATCCCAAGTGTTCTTAGCTAGGTTGACCTATAAAAAAATCGAAATGTAGGAAGTAGTCCGATATTTTATACAACATAAAAAATTAGATATTTTTATAATTTATGATAGGTAACAAATTGAAAACAGCTCACTGAGGTGATTCTAAATACAGAATGTGTCAAAAAGGTATGCAATAAAACTGTATTTGTTTTTATTATTCACTTCTCAGAAAATATTATTCTTGATGGAAGTTGGTGCTTGAAGTAAAAAATATTAAAAGCATTTCAAAAAATTAATTTTCTGTAATGGCGATTATAATAGCTACAAAAACTTCGCATATAAAAGTTAAATAAGATTTTTTCATATTAGTTACAGCTAAGGTATTTTGACTGAAAAATCGAAAAAATGAAATGGCATTTTTAGTTTTTGAAATCAACTTTTTCGTACTTTTTGAACGCACTGCATATCCAACCCAAAGTTTAATACGGTCAAAACTGTTTTTTGTTCCAGCATCAACTTTTATCAAGAATACAATTATCTGAGAAATGAATAATAAAAAATTTTACAAATAGTATACAGGTTGTCCCCAAAATAATAACAGCGAAGAAACGTCTACGTTTCATCTAAAGACCAGTGCAAAATTCAGCTTAAGGCTGATTTTTGATGATTTTGGGATATTTATTGCATCAACTCATGTCCAAGTTTTTGCAGTAATCGTTTCCAATCTCAACCAGCTTTTGTAATTTTTAGTCTGCTTGTTTCGTTTTAAGTTAAAGCCGAATGACGGGAAACAGAGGCTGCATGTAACAGCCTTCTCCTTGTAAATATGCAGCCAACATGAAAAAATCCGTTATGTTAATAAACTAGGTAGTGCGTTTAAGATTACCGATCTAAAAATACGACATTACAAACTAGCAGCCATCTTGACTTGGATGTATTCAGTGGATTTCGATGATAAGTTAAATAAGAGAAAGAAATACAGTTAACGTCTAAAATAAGTCCAAAACGCGTCAATGTCCCAAAACTTCAACTTACTTCGTACTTTTGGCTTTAGTTTTTGCAAACAAGGTGGATATTAACAGCGTTTAATTATGTAATTATATATCTGTCATTTTATAAATAGGGATGGAATAGCCAAGGCGTAGTTGAACTTGAATCCTAGAGAACATATATGATGGGATATAACGGGCAGTAAGATGTCAGCTTGATCAAGATGCCGTAAAACATTTGGTGGAGGCAATGCCTAAACTCACGAAAACGGTGCTTCGAGTTTGAGGGGACGATATACGATATTAACAAAGCGTCTGATGTAGGCTGTGATTTTAATAACTCACTTTTTTAACAATAATTTTGTTTCTCATCTTTAAATTAGTTCTAAATAATTCAAATAAAAATTTAAAATTAAACTTAAGTAACAGAATGTGTAGATACGTAGCCGTAAAACTGTTACAATTTGTACCTATCTTCAATGACCTAGACCTGCCAACATTGTAATTAGTCCCACACTTACGAAATTCTTTATAATTTGATTCCACCCACGTCAGCCCTAAGAATTGAAAACCTCACCCCTAACCATTCTCGGTTCTTTCGAACCCTGATTCCGTCCATTATCTCCTAATAAGTCGTTGTGCAGCAACAAGTGAAGCAGAAACTGTGTTGTATCTACCTGTCAGGGCACCCTACATGCGCATGAAAACTATTTCTGTATAATGGTTTCAAATATCTATTTCTACCTGATCATCTCCCTACGGGCGTTCCTTATAGGTAGAGTTTATTTCTTATAATTATGAACATTTAGTTCCATATAGCCATTTAGTAATATTATTATTAACAATAGTAATATTAATAATAATAATAATAAATTACTTTATTTTCAAAAAGATAAATACAATATTTAAATAAAAAGAAAACATTCGAGTACCGAAGCAGTCTAGCTTTGAGCTACTCTAAATTAACATATAGCTTCTATTTAGACAGATCGTATTAACATAACACCCGTCAAGGTAAATTTGTAGCAAGTTAATTTTGACTTCCCTCCTAAAAGGGAAGTATTGTACTCGTAAAAAAGTCACCCTACGAGATTTGTTCAGATCTTTACGTTTTAGGATCCCTAGATGCCGAAACACATGTTTTCTCAATTCCATTGGTCTGTCGGTCTGTCTGTTCGCGGCATAGCTAAAAAACTACTTACCCAATTGACTTTAAATATTGGTCAAAAATTAAGGGTCATACGGGGATGACCTGGTAACATTTCCCTAAAAATCCAATATGGCAAAACCGAGGGCAAAACAAAATGGCGGTCTAGTGAAATGTTAAAAAATCATTACTAAAAAAATAATTATCCAATTTTTCTCAAGTTTTGTACAAAAAATCAAGTATTATGTAAGAATCAACTGGTAAAATTTTGGTGCGAATCCAAGATGGGGAAACAAAATGGGGGTTTAGTAAAATATTTAAAAATTCAGCCTGAAAAACTATTTAATGGACTGATTTCAAATTGTGTAACAATAATAATGGTTGTATACAGATGAACTAGTAAAACCGTTGTTCTAATTCTAGATGACGAAACAAAATGGCGGCTAAATATAATATTTGTAATCGTGAAAAAATCATCTTCTCAGGTTTAATATACTTTCACGTTTTAGCGTTCCTAGTTGTCAAAAAAAATATGTTTTATTAATTTCGACTGCCGGTTTGTCTGTCATTTCATGACATAACTTAAAAACTACTTATCAGAGTCACTCCAAATTTTGGTCAAAAATGACCTAGTAATATTTTGGAAAAGATCCAATATGTCGGAATAAGATATTGCCCTAGGGAAACGTTAAAAAAATTATTACTGAAAAAAATAATAATTCAATTTTCCTCAAATTTTGCACAAAAATTAAGTGTTATATAGGAATGAACTGGTAACAATTTGGTATGAATATAAGGTAGCAAAAAAGAATAGAGAAAATATTTAAAAAATTAAGTGTGATATAGAGATAAACTGGTGCGAATTCAACATGATGTAACAAAATGGCGGTGTGTTAATATAAAAACTACTTATTGAATTGATTTTAAATTAGTTCCAAAAATCAAGTGTGGCATAGGTAGAAGCTGGTAAAATCTTGATGATCTAACACAATTGCTACAAATAAAAATGTTTTAAAAGTGTGTTACTAAATGTCTATGTATTAAATTAGGTCACACTTCACTATTCCTAATAAAAGGAAAGATTCAAAAAGAGGGATGTTCCGGGTAAAGGAAAATTACCGATTTTTCTTTGTTGTTAAACCAGTAGTGCTTTTGTATATAGAAATTGGAAGCTATTTACATCTAGCTGACTAAATTCTGATGGAAGTTAACTGTAACAGTTAACCGAGTTGTATAAAAAGATACGTCAAAACACAACATCATCTCTATCATAAAAAGCCCAAAGATACCTATATAAGTCGTTTACCAATTGACAAAGGCAGGATCATTATTAATCTTAATTAGGAATGTGCAAAAATGCAGATACATAGGAGCGGCAATTTTCAGCCAATTGATATCACTCTGTAGGTGAGAAATATGGTCAAATTTTCTAAGGTCATAAAAAAAAAATCGAAAACAAGAATTTTGAACTTTTTGTACCCGAGACTGCCTCCTGGTCCGAACCAAATCTGTAAACAAAATCATAACAGTTAAAATTCGATAACACTAAAGATTAGCAGAAGCACTTACTTAAATTTCGATTTAAACATGTCTATAATTACACATTATTGTCAAAGACATAAAGGCTTTTTTTACAAATCTTCTTTAACAGATCAGTGTCCAAGAAAACATCCAAATTTTTTGCACCTTCAAGAAAAGGGAGAGCTTCACCATTAACTGAGATATTGAGAACAGTTTTGGGAAATTCAGTTTTCGTTTTTAATACCCAACAGTAACAAGCATGATTTTTAAGCAGTAGCGTATATAGACATTGCTTCTGGGGGGGAGGGGGTCGAGGCGATGAAAATGTTCAACAACATAAAAAAGAGGGTGTTTAGGTTATGTTTTCTAATGTGAACAATAAAGAAAAAGGTCGTTACTTTATTTTAGTTATAAGTAAAACTGGCTCTGGGGGGTTTTACCCGGCTATTCTAAAAAAAGCTCCTATTAATATTTCTCATCATCATTTTAGCTTAAATAAACATGGCTCTGGGGGTGTTTTAACGCCCAAACCCCTCAAAAAACTTATTTAATTAAATGTTTTTTTAGCAGTTCTCACAGTTTTTGCGAAAATAGTTTTATGAAGTTATTTTATGTAGCCACGTACATCTACTTTCAAACGCATTTTGAATTATAAATAAAAAATAATTTTAGCTCGAATTATTGCAAAAGTTGTCTGCACGCTTGCTAATAAATTTAAAAATTGTTTTCTTGGTCCAAAAAGAGGGAAGAGGAAAATCAATCATGACATTAAAATAATGATATCGGAAACTATTATATTTCCTAAAAAAATGGTTATAACCTAATGAACTGTAGATTTCAGTTAAACAGTCTTATTCTATCTGCAATATTATGATATATATTGGACTAAAACCACTTCTTTTTTCTCTTTTTGTCACTTTTTTTTGTGAACCAGACTGATGAGGGAGCACTTTCCTGAACAGCCCCTCAAGAAGTACAAAAAAAAATGGCACTTTAGTATTTTTCACGTCCCCAACCCCTGGATTACTGAACTAAAAGCTCACTACTTAAAAAATTCACATCATAATTAATATTTTAATGAGCCGCTAAATAATCATCAAAATCCAAACAATAGTATTTGTTATAAAATTCCACAAAAAAAGCGTCGAAAGTAAAATACACACACTTTTTTATACATTTAAAATACAAGGTTTACCAATTAGTAGCCTTATTGTATTAGGAGACACAATCTATCACTTTTTGAAAACACTGTAATTTTTAATGTATGAATAGATAAACTTTATAGGAAAACTAATAAATATAATTTCTCATTTATCGGAAAACAACATTTTATGAAATCTTCTGTATTCTTAGATATAGAGTTTGAGGTTAACAGTTCCCTATATAGTAAGACTAGCTTTTGCCCGCGACAAGTGATGAGGTAATATAAATACTGATTAAGTAATTAAGATGGCACCGACTTCACAGATTAATTCTTTAAGATGGAATATAACATTGTGTAACAAGATTTATAATACAATAGTAACATACATACTTTTTTGTGCTGATAGATTGATGATCGCATATACTGTTCGATGCAGCATACAGCTTCGCGTAAACAGTTCAAAGTAGCACTATTCCTATTATTTTTTAAATATACTTGCTATGGGAACACTCTCGCAATATCCCTGAAAATTTCATTAATATTGGTCAAATCATCGCGAAGTAATCGATGTACATACATAAACAAATACATGATCAGCTCAATGGTTTGAAAATATTGTATTGTTATTCGAATTACTTAGACTTGCAAACTTTCAAATTGATCCGACAAAATTAATATTTCTTAATACAAACTTTGCACCCTTACAAGATGAAGTTTCAAAAAATAATGAAACAGGAATTATTCTGTTCCTTTTGTCAGTGTCATAATCAAACTTAATTTTTTTTCTTCGTCCAAATTTTACCACCCCTTTTTACCCCTTTATAGATGTAATTTTGTAAAATTCCTCTTTAGTGTACCCCGTTTCTTCATACAAACTTCGCCACACCCGTTTTTCTTCTTAAAAGATGAATTTTAAAAAATAATAAAACACATTATTTTATGTCATGTGTGACAAATGTCATCATCGTAACTTAAAAAAATGTATTTCTTGATGCAAATTTTACCACCCCATTTTGCGAACGGAATTTTGTAAATTCCCTCCTTAGAGCACCCTTAGGGTACTCAAGGAATAATACCTCCAAATTTCAAATCTCTACAGTCTACAGGTTTAGGTTGCCCGGCTTGTCAGTCAGTTAGTCATCTCGGTACTCTTTTATAGGTATAGATTTTTACTACTCTATAACCAACCTAACCTGACAACCTATTCAAGGTCTTTTTTCTTTAAGAGGGGTCGGTACTGGGGGAGGGGGTCTTGAGGGGAACTCGCAAGTCAGTCAGTTCGAATGTATGGTCTTCTTGCGGGTCGTTTATAGAAAAGATACTTTTCACTAAGCTCTGCATTAGCTGAGGACTGATTCTGGAAATCAGTATCCTATTGGGGTAAAAAGAATATATGTACAGGATCATTATTGCAAAAAACCCGAGCCTATATATATATATATCAGGGGCGTGCGGTGAAATTTTAAGAAAGGGAAGTAATTTTTAGAAACTTACCTATTTGTAATTTAATTCGATTCTTCGATCATTTTTTGCAAATTCGTCAATGACGTCATCATAAAAACGTCGATGCTCCGACATATTTTGGAGAAGTTTATTTTCAATGGACAACAGCGATGTATGCGAAAGTCTCTCCTGCCCCGTTGAATTTCTCACGAAATTTTTTATACGTTTAAGTGTTGAAAAATTGCGTTTCGACACTTCGGTGTAGTCATCTTCCAGCTCCTTGTCTTTTAAAAATTGCATTAGTTCCTTAGCGTTATTTTTTGCGCTAATATCATCAGTTTCGTAAATCACTTTCAGTTCAGATCGCAGTAACACTTGGTCGAAGAACTGGCCATAATGAAGGAAGAGATTTAAACGCATCTTCTGGAAAAGTTTTTCCTTTAAATGCATCAAAATTGCAATGCTCGAGGAATTTAAAATCATTTAAGCCGTTAAATCTATAGTTTATTTGTTGCTGAATTTGATAGATTATTTCATAAAAGAGACGTCTGTATGATGTTTGAACATTGAACCACCTTGTCTGTTCGAAGACGCTTGGCTTGTGGCTCTACATTTAACGTCATCGTTTTCTCCCAAAATTGGTCAAAGTCATCTCTTTTTTGGCTTAACATGGACTTAAAATCATCCACTTTTTTTAGGCAAAAAGCAATATCATTTGTTTTAGTTTGTAATATATTAAAAACATTGTCCGAGAATGAAAATATTTCTGAAAATATGTTCAACAAATAATTAAAATTAAAATCTCGTTTCAAGCAGTACAAAAACCCCCTCGAACTATTTATTGCTTCTGAGTCCCACGTTTCATTATTTTCTATTATATTCTCAAATAGTTCAATCAGTGATTCACGATTTTCAGATACTGTTAACACAAGTCTTCCATTATAGTTTCACCTAGTAGGAGCTACTTTGGGCAATCGTTTGTGGACAATGGAGTCCAAAGTTTGTGTACGTTTTGTTGACTTGGAAAAAAAGCAGCCATGCCACTTAAAGTAACGAAAAATACTTTACACTCTTTAATGTGATTGATGGACTGGGATAAAACTAAATTTAATTTATGAGCAAAACAATGATTAAACACATCACTTGGGAAAGTTTCTCGAACTTTAGCTTGCAGACCCCCTAATTGTCCTGCCATCATACAGCTCCATCATAGCTTTGAGCAACTAATTTTTTCTCTCCATTAATTTCTTTAGTAACGTTATAAACTACGGTATATAATGCATCTGCTATACGATTTTCGGACACATTCTTAAAACTTAAAAATCGCTCTTGAATACTTCAGTCTGTTTTAACATAGCGTATTACTACAGATAATGGGCTAAAATTAGTGATATCAGTTGTTTGGTCCAGAACAATAGCAATGAATGAATTAATCTTGAAAATTTCCTCTATTTGAAGAAAGTCTTGTTTCGTCATGACCTCTAAATCCCAATTCGTGCTGTCCGAGAAAACAAACAACATCGATAAGTCTTCTTAAAACTTGCATATTTTTATCGACTAGTTCATTGTGTTGGCGGTGACTAAATTCCAACTGTTTATTAAGGGCGTGTTCAATTCTGGTTTTGCCGAAGACTTTTTCTTTTATGACGGCCTGTAAATGAGCTTTGGACATAATGTGTCCTTTTACAGCTTTATGGAAATTGTTTGAATCCGAAAAACCAGTTTTATTCCAGAGACCTTTTTTATTTTCAAATAGTAAACATGGCCAACAAAATAATTTACTTATATTTTCACACCCTGTTAGCCATTTAAATTGTTCGTATTGTTTTTCCGGATAAAAATGTCTAATACAGTTTTTCATTTTTGTGGTTAAATTTTTCATAAGCGGTTTTGCCCTTCCTTTGGAAATTATTTGAAGCTTATCAGCGGATTTTAAGGTTGAAAATCCCTTTATTATTAAGACATACCACACATTCACACACACTCTTCTTACTAAATTCTCCAACATATTCAACGTTATTACCGACAGCCAAAGTTGACGGTATTTGCATATCCATGTCCGTATTATTGTCTTCCATATCGCACCATGCACGACGCGACGTACGTATCACACAACACAGGGATAGCCGTTCAAACAAAGAACAAAAAATTGCAAACAGCCGGTGGAAAGTTCAATGACCTCTATTTTATTTAATATAAACTAAATTAATGGTTTCCTATTTCAAAAATTACATTTTAGAAGATGTTTTGTATATATATATATATATATATATATATATATATATATATATATATATATATATATTAAAACGTCTTTATATCTTATAAGCGAAAATCTGTCGCTGTATCTTAACAGAAAATAAATCGCTCTTCTAAAATGTGAATTTTGTTCTGTTGGAAACTTTGAACGATTTTTCTTTTATGATTAAACTTTAAAATAAGTGCTGCTTAAATTGTATTTTTTCTAATAAAATCTAACCTTTATTTAAACACTACGGAAACAATTTTATTATTGTGATATTATTAAGGTATCTGTTATTTTCAAGTTCTACGTTTCTAGTCATTTTGAATGTTTGATATCAAAGCAACTAAACAAACCAAATCTGTCAAATTTTATTGTAATTTTTATTAGGTATAAATTAATGCTGTTAGGTTCTCAGAAAACCCATTTTCATATTTAACTAAATATCTAACACAGGTTCGTTCCAGCTTTCCAGAACTGGTCAGAACAAAATATATATAGACTGAATTAATAACTTAAATAGAAAATAAGGGTTCAAGCCCATATTTTGTTGCCATTTTTGGAAGTTTGACAGCTGTCAACTCTAAATGTAAAAACATGCAGGTATATCTAAAATATTATGTAGGACGCAAATTCCTAAATAATCGCGTGTTAAAATACCGTTTAAAGTTTAAATGTTGAACTCAAAATTAGCTTTGACAACAGTCAAATATTTTTATTGAAAACATGAAATATTCTCTCTGTCTGTTCTATTCTAACGATATTTAAACCGTTTAACAATCAGACTAAAAATATTTTGACAACCGTTAGAATTCATATATTTTTTCTAAATCCTTATTACCATAATAACCAATGTTCAAATCGATATGCAAAAAATATAAAATAAAATATTTATTTTATTATTTTTTAAAAATATTAATGGTTTCTAAAATAAAAAAAATATCTTCATCTTTAAAGAGTTGTTTTACCTCCTAGAATAACCCTGTATAGACCCCTTAAAATATAAACCTAAAATTGTATTTTTCTTTTTAGGGAGCGGTTTCATGTTCTTAGGGTGAATCTATTATAAAAAAAATTGTTTTTGTACGGAAAAAAAGAAAATAATACCGTGTTTTACCGCTTTTTAAAAAAGCTATAGGTAATCGTTGCTTGTAGAAAATATTTGTATGTTTAGAGGATGCTTGTATTCCCACGAGCTACCCTGTATAATTTAGAAAATATTCAATGTAAAAAGAGATAAAAGAAATTTAACATGTTTCACCGTTTTTTTAAGTAACCGCTTTACAATAAAAAATATATTTGAAATACATATAATTTTTTTTTTCGTTTTCAGTAAAATAAATTTGACCTGTTTGACCGTTTTTTAGGCCGGTTTAATGTTTCAGGAATACATTGTATATTTGAAAAAATTATTTTTTTTTGTTCTTAGGAGGCTGCCTCATAATTTTGGAGCTTTCTTGTATGGTGAAAAAAAAATTATGTACAAAAATTAATATAACTTTGACGTATTTCGCTGTTTTTCAAAATATTGAGTATAGTTTTTTAAAAAGAAGGTAAAAAAACTGCAGTCAATAACTTCCACAATTTTCGAGTGAAGAGTTGTTTCAGAAGTGAATTCCCGAAATGCAAAAGTGGCTGCATCAATGAAATATTGGCCTTATAAGGCATTCATATGAGGGTAAGAAAGGTTTTTATCGACATTAATATTTAATAGAATGCAGTAAATAATTGTTTTCATTTTCGATTTTATGGTAGAAACCATGTCAAATACAAATTATTGTCAATCGAAAAAATGAAAATTAATAAGCTATAAATAACTTTGATAACTTTTAATATCTGAACAGCTTTATTTAAATTGTTCTAAAAATTCTCTCACAGTATCTAAAATACGCATGTAAAAATGGCGTTAATTGAGTTTCACAGACGACGCATCCTGCAAATAGAATATATTAATATAAGTATATTGTTTTTCGAAGCTTTCTTCCATCGTAAAATCTAAATTCTGAAAATGAATATTGATAAATATAAGTAAATGGACCATTAGGAACATCATTTGAAATATGCCGATAAAAAATATATTAATATAAACAAAAGCATTATTAATTTTTTGTTTGTTTAAAAAATATAATTATTCCTATGCAAAAACATATAAGCATCAAATGTTCACCAACATTTTCTGTCTATGTAATTCGTAGGTTGAGAAAGCCAATGCGAAGCCATTTTTACATGCATATTTTAGCTAGTGTAAGTGAGCTTTTAGAACTATGTAAATAAAGCTGTTCAGGCCCCAAAAGTTATCGAAGTTATTTATAACTAATCAGTTTTCATCGTTTTGTTTAACACTGGTTTGGGTTTGCCATGGTTTCTATCATACATCTGAAAATGAATTAATTAAAACAGCCGTTAGTAAATTCTGTACTATAACACATCTTGGCGGATCTTTTTGGTGATCCGAAATCTTATTTTTCGCTTTGCACGACAGAGCTGTCATTTCTCACGGAACACACTCTACATCCCATAATTTGCACGTGTTCAAATGAATTTGAGGCAATCCGAGGAAGGTGTATAATATATATGGTATTAAGGCATTATTTTACGTTTTTTTGGGAAGCCATAATAAAGGAAATCGGTAGGTGGTAAGAGGAAAAAAACGGCCACCACAGAAACATTTTTTAATTAAGGGACTGTGTATAAGTCCCAGTCAGAGCGATTTTGAAACCGGAGAGCCGAAAGAATTATGACGTTTTGTCACGTCACGCTTTATGAATTCGGAAATATATTTCGTTTGTTTTGACTTTCGAACAAAGGCGACTTGTAATTTTTCGGTCTGTAGCTTATTGTTTATGTAATGAAATTTTAGCCATGGAAACGTTATCGTTTAAAATAAAAAAGTGTGGGTTTTGAATTAATTGCCAGACGTTTTGGAGTTAAACACGGGTTTATTTGTAGTGTATAAATAGTAATGTACACATGTCACGAGATAGCATCTTCGAAAGTTATGTCGAAAATTTGTATTTGTATGTTTCAGATATCAATCAGTGGGAGTGTAATGTAAAACATAAAACATGTCTTTTGCTTTTATATATCTTAAATAACTTGACTAGATGTTGTTTTCTGAGTGGTAAACTTATTAATATACCTAGCTATAGAACGAGAGCATATATGGCACTTATGGCTAGGATCAATAGAAGAAATGTAGTGGTCAAATTAATAATACTTTTCGATGTTAGTCCTTGATTGCACGAGATATAAATAGAAAAATTTCACAAAAAAATGTGTTATGACTATTGTGATGGGCTATGGTGTTAAATTTTTAATAGCCTTTTGTACCAAGATATTATACAGGAATTATAGTAGGAACTTAAACCACCGAAAAAGAATAACACTGTCGGATTGGCCCGGGGAAGTCCAGAAACAAATATACATTTGGGGCCAAAATCTGGAATACTCCTAATTTTGATTTTTCAGTAAAATAGTAAATAAAACGTACAAGATCTCTCTTGGGACTGAATGTCTAAAATTATTCAATTATCACGAATGAAAATGTATTTTTGCGGAAGATGAAACATTTATAAATCTATATATTTAAAACACTAAGCCAAATTGGTCAGAGAGTGAGTTGTACTGCACCGATTTATATGATTTTTTTTTAAATGATCGTCTGATGACCGGGTGTTTCAAAAAATCGGGTCACTGATTAATCACGATTCTGCTCAAACCGCTTGGCGTAAAAAGCTGAATTTTTGCATAGAGGTTGATTGTAGGATGTAGAGGTTAGATAAGAAGAGATTTTTCGAAACTCAAATTTCGAAGGGGTTAAAGTGGGTGGGTTTTTGGAAAAACGCTTAAACTCGTGTATTTTATTTGATTATTTTAAATATTTTAAAATTGCTTAAAAATGTATACTGGGTGTTTCAAAAAATCGGGCCACTGATTAATCACGATTCTGCTCAAACCGCTTAATTAAAAGCTTAATTTTGGCATACAGGTTGACTGTAGGATGTAGAGGTTCGAAAAAAAGGGATTTTTCAAAATTCAAATTTCAAGGGGGTGTTACCGCCCCTTAAATAATACAATATTTTTTATTTAAAAAACGGTTTATTGGAAAAATGCTTAAACTAGTGTGACAAAAAATCGGGCCACTGATTAATCATGATTCTGCTCAAACCACTTGGCGCAAAAACCGGAATTTTGGCATAAATGTTGATCGTAGGATGAGGAGGTTCGATAAAATAGGATTTTTCAAAAATCAAATTTGAAGGGGAAGAAATCGCTCCTTAGATATTATATATTTTTTATTTAAAAAAACGGTTGGTTTTTGCAAAAATGCTTAAACTTGTGTATTTAAAAGCTTTTGACTGCGTAAGTCATAGGATACTGTTGTGGAAAACGAAAAAGTATGGAGTGCGGGGTAGAGCTCTAGACTGGTTTAAGAGGTATTTTACGGGTCGTACTCAGAAAGTCTTTTTTAATGATGCATGCTCTGAGGAAGGGGAGTACCAACATAAGTCTAGTATCAACATAAGTAGTAAGTTCACATTATTTACAGAGGATGCCTCTATTCTTTGGGTAAATAAAGGCTCAAATTAACTTCACGATGACATTGGTAGAGACATGGCAAGGGTAAAAGAATGGACTGATTCGAACTGTTTAACTTTTAATGTATAAAAAACAAATATTTTAACCTTTAAACGTAGTGTTGAAAATGTCACTCTGGGAATGGACATTATTGCTGAGGCTAATGTAAATACATTTTTAGGTATACGTATAGACAATAAATTAAAATTCGAAACCCATATATCTTATTTATGCAAGAAAATATCATCTGGGTGTTGCAATGCATTTAAAATAATGTCTAATGAATTAAACCAGCAGATGGCAAGGAATGCATATTTTTCTCTTATACAGTCTTATTTGTGTTAAGGAATATCTTTTTGCGGGTCTTGTTCTCATTACCTTTTTGATATGATGAAAGAGGGCCGTAAGATATATATCTAAGGTGGGATATAGAGATGCTTGTAAGCCTTTATTTTTACGTTACAAGATTCCTACCCTGGCATCTTTGTTTCTACTGGAAATAGCATGTCTGATATATAAGAAACATAGAGATGACATTAATTTGATTTCTGCCTATCATTAGACTTCCTATACCATCCACTGCCTAGGTTAGGCAATCTTTAATATATCAAAGCAAAAAGATATTTAATCACCCACCACTGCATTTGAAGCAATTAAGACTTTATACAAAATTTAGAAAATGTATAAAAAAGTTATTTATCTCAAAGGCTTATTACAGTGTTGACGAATATTTTGAAGATTGCTTTAACTAGATTATGTGTTTTTGTTAATACTTGTTTTGTTATTTTATTTTAATTACTGAGACCATTATGGTTTTTAAAGCTTTATCTAGGTTATTTGTTTTTTGTTACTATTTGTTTTGTCATTTTAATTTGTTTGCTGACGCCATTATGGATTCTGAAATACTTATATTTAAAATATTTAGGTTTTGACAATTATTGACTGAAATCATTTGTATAGTTTTTTTTGTATGTACTTTAGTTATATGTTGAGTATGTTAAGACTAATGCATATTTTACTATTCATACATAGATTTTTGTATTTTAATATTATCTAGCTATAATCATTGTAATAATTGTTTTTAAATTTTTACTGTAAATTTTAATTTGCTACTGCTTTGTCAATAAGATTTCTTTTTCATTCTTTGACAATAAAGCTTTTTGAGTATGAGTAGTATGATTATTTTACATATTTTAAAATTACTTAAAAATATATAGAGGGTGTTTCAAAAAATCTGGCGACTGATTAATCACGATTCCGCTCAAACCGCTTGGCGTAAAAAGCTAAATTTTGGCATAGACATTGATTGTAGGATGCGGAATGAAACCGCCCCTTAAATATTACAATGTTTTTTATTTAAAAAACGGTCAGTTTTTAGTTATATTTTTTACATATTTTTTAAAAATTTATGCAGGATGTTCCAAAAAATAGGAAATAATTTATAAATAAAAATCTCCCAAGCCCCTGACAAAAATTGAAACAAAAAACGTGGTTTATAAAGAGGTATTTAAATAAGGCGATTTAAGTACCTCTTGATACCGACCCCTTCGTTATCGCCATACAAAGTCGCTAGTTACAAATTAACTGACCAAACTTGCACATTGGTTTCAGTTAAATGACAATCTGTACGTTTAATTTTTAAAGATGCTTAAATACATACCATTTTTCTGCAAGTTTATTTCGTGTATTGCTGCTTTATACCGGTGGTCCCAGAATATGTTGGCAAACTCTCGAATTTGGGTAGTTTGTGAAGAAAAAATGGTATATGTAATTTCATATAAATTTATTCCTAATGTATGATATTTAAACGAAAATTTGTGTTTGGGGGTTTTTTGATATGATAAATTCAAATTTGATGTGAGTATTCCTCTGACTCGTAGGGAGCGCAATCTACACAACTTTGAATGGTAATAACTTTTTTGTACGTGTTTTTTAATACTTTTTTGAGTGAAAACAAAATAGATTTCTATGCAATTTTTACGTCAAAAAGGTATTCTTATTAAAAGTCGCTACGAGCAACCATTCTCGAGATATATGATTTAAAAATAATTGCTGCGTTGGTATCGAGATTTTAAAACAGTTTTGAAATAGCTTAGACATTTTGCTGTAAGCAAGGTATGGCGGTATGTGGTATTTTATAAAATAATTTTGTAAGCCGGTTCAACATGGTCCCCTTCTAATCTTATGCATTCCCTAGCTTTGAGAATTGAAGACTGTTGGACTCTCCACATTGCTACAGCATTGTTCCTCATTTCGGAACAGTGGAAATAAATACTTTCTAATAATTATTTCCTAGTGGTAACTAGCATACAGTAACGTTTTTAAATGTCTCCACAAGAAAAAATCTAAGGGATTAAAGTTCGGTGATCGAAAGGCCAAGCGACTGGGCCTCTTCATCCTCTCCAACGATTTTAAAATATCATATTTAGGTCTTCTCGCTCTGCTAGGATAAATAAGGTGGAGCTCTATCATGCATGAACCAAAGGTTATGGCGCATTTCTAAAGGTGGGAGTACTAATAGTTCTGGCAAGTTGTTTCGGAGAAAGCCTAAATAATGTTCTGCATTCAACCTTCTTGGCGAAACAAATGGTCCAATCAAATGCTGACTAACGATTATAGTCCACACGTTAATGGATTCAAATTGGTGCTAATGCGTCACGATAGTAGCATGGGGATTTTCTTATATCTATACATGAGAATTTATAATCCCGTTTTTCGAAAAATTAGCTTTGTCCAAAAAGAGAACTGAACAAATAAAATGTGAGTAATTTCTGTGGTATTCTAGAGCCCAATTTGAAAATTCGAGAAAAAATTTCAAGAAGAAGCGCACGGATTTTCTGAAGCTGATAATGATGTAAACTTTGCTCTTTAAGAATTCTGAAAACAGTCGATTTTGTGGAATTAAACTTGGCCGCTAATTTCCGATTACTTGTAGAAAGAATAATCTACGGGTATAGCATTCAAAATGTTCTTTTCAACATGTTTGTCGCAAAGGTTTTGATTTCCGACTGGCTTTTTCAAATTTTCCTAAAACATTCACAATTTGTTACAGTGTGCCCACACAAGAGATAAATGACCACATCGTAATTCTTACCGGTCTCTTTTAAGCGATGATCTACTCTTTCCTGTCGGGAACTCTTCAATCTGGGAATCGTTCTTCGTATAACCTTCTGGTTTCTGAGACATTGCCTAATGCAAGCCTATACATTAAATGCATGTCTGCATATTCATTGAAAGTAAATTTCATTATCATTAGTAAAATTAATACAAAAATAACTATCTCGGATTTCAACGCCATGACAGTATTCTTAACTGACAGTGACATTAAGTCTTCAGATTCAGTCACTAATTGAATACGCTTCAAAAGACATAATAAAAAGCAGCAATTTGTGAAACAAAATCGCGAAGCGTTTAGCGCCCGCTGCCTGGAAATAAAAACACGACTCGTCAGGGGAGGGTTTTTATACGCTAAGGGCGTTAAACGCGGTTTATGATCAAGATGCATACAATGTTTTATGTCCGACGTGAAACTTAAAAAAATTTTTTCAACTAAAAAAGAAATTGGAAAAACTGGGGGAAAAAATGGAAGGGCACATACCTTTACTTTTCTAAATTTGCATAAAAAATAATAACTATTTCTGTCATTCTGAAAATCAGTTCTTTCATCTTCAGATAACTTTATTTGTCGAGAAATCTCGATGGTTACCATTGTCTCGATAATCGTTTTCATGAAAATATCAGCCCCGATTTTAAAGTCCGCGAGCTTTAAAGTAGCTCTCGGGCGTTAAAGCGCTATTTTCACTCTCAAACATGGGCATTAAAGTGCACATTAACGCTCGGTTGGACATAAAATAATTTTTTCGAAAATTGTTTAGAAATATTGACATTTTTGATAACAATTTTGAAAGAAAAAGTCAATATAACTAGTAAAGATCCATTTTAGCTTAAGCAATAGATAACTTATTTAAAGGGGACGCCTTGAATTGGTCCGGAGACATCAATGCTCTCCGTCGTTTCCAATCATTAAATATTAGAAGAGATCTTTTAGTTAAAAGGGGAATATTGAATTTGGCTGTTGAACTTTGGGGTTGAAACTTGATACATGTTAGCTTGAAATAAAGTTTCTAGGAGTAAGCATAGGTCTTAATAGAAAACAAACTTATTCCTACAAAACCTGAATAACTAGGTACATCAAAAAATTTGAATCACAAAGCAGTTTTAAACATATTAACTTATACATATCTTTTGCTTTTTGAGATACTTGTATGTTACAGGGTTATTTATTAACAAAGATAGAGAAAAAGTTAAATACAAAAGTGTAGGGTAAGAAATACTTTTTTAATGGAATACCCTGTATATTATATTTTTAGGAAATGCTACTCTTTACTGATTTCAAAAATATATATAATTTAGGTACTGCCTTATAAGTCTAAGATAATATTATAATATAATGCAAAACTTGTTACAGTTAAACCAAAATAATTGAAAATCGGATTGCGTCAAAGTAAGAGAAGCGGGTTAATACAAACGGTTAGTATAGCCGCCATAGAAAAATATATACATCGGGGATAGTCGCAAATTATTTTTGGCAAAAGTCTGCGGTCGCTACTCTCGTCTGCCAGCTTCCTCAACATACTTGGTAACATTGCGCGTTAAGTTCTCGGATGGATGCAAGCTTTTTTAGGAGGGCCTGACAGTTGCCGTATCTTGTTAGATCTACTGCGTAGGTATATTGATCTATTCAACTAGTCATCGCCAGGTAACGGAAAATAACTGTTAGGAAATATTTATTTTTGTACTGTAAAGAAATACAATTTCTTTATAGTTATTCGTATATTAGAAAAATGTAAAGTTTGACAATTAAATATAGCCTTGTTTCTTTAGTTACAAAACAAACATTTTATAGCATTCTGTATTCGTAAATAAAGTGAATAATGCTAATGTCAACATCTTAACAAGTTGATTGTTGTAATTTATGTCTTTTCAACAATTTTCGGAAAAATAGTATATATACTTCGTAGATCAAAAATGAAGAAATTGCGACCAGATTTTAATTATTACACACATATTTTAAATAACAGAGTTAAAACGAAGTTTATGAGAGTCGGAAATAGTATTTCAAGTATTTGTATGAAAATTAAGATTATATCATGACAAAGAAAAAGTTTTAAGGCAAGTAGGCAGCACTCGTACACAGAACAAAAACCAAAAGAACTAAACTAACTTCATATAGCTGAGAAATTTCTTAAGAACCTTTCCTCTGCTGAAACCAGGACATCAACCACCTGGACAAAATCAAGCAAATCTTTCAGTTCTTATACGCGGTTTGTGTTGAAAAACTATACACTTTCAAAACTCAATTTTCTAACTGCAGCAAACCTCTTGCTTTAAATGTTTCGTTATTTTTCCAGTAACAAGTTACTGATAATCGAGTAATATTTGGTCAATATTATTACCCATTTGTGTTAAAGATTTTTGTATGTACAGGGTGTCTCATAATATATTAGACAGTGGATATCTCTGTTCATATTGGTACTAAGAAATAGTTTAAATTATAAAAGTCTGTATTTTTCATGAGTCGTAACAATCTAAATTTACAAGAAAATCTCTCAAAACCTGTAAGTTTC
Source organism: Kuschelorhynchus macadamiae (assembly GCA_030620095.1). Lineage (NCBI taxonomy): Eukaryota > Metazoa > Arthropoda > Insecta > Coleoptera > Curculionidae > Kuschelorhynchus > Kuschelorhynchus macadamiae. The sequence goes on from JAUTXW010005498.1 coordinate 896,115, forward strand.
CTCATAAATTGTGTTTTTTTCTTAATTGAATACCTGATACTGGAATTTCTGATAGATGCTTGAGTTAAACCACTTAAGAAAATCACGGCGAATTCGGCCAGGAAATGTCTTTATTAAAGTTTTATTTTTATTTGACCAAGCTTTCGAAATATTTTTATTGCTTCGTAAGGGGCCTTAAAATTTAAATAATTAAATTTAGTTAATAATATTAGCAATATCTGCATCTAGACTTACATAATATAATAAAAACGAAAAAGACTTGTAGTAATTTTGAGAAAAATGCTTGTTTGAAGCAGATATTTCTCTACGTAGAAATTTGATGTAAAACGTCAAATGGCAATAAATAATTTGTTTTTTTGATGATAAAAAATTGAAAGTTTAAAATTTAAAGGTTAAGAGAATGTTCATATTTGAAAAATTATGTTTAAATTTTAGGTAAAAATAGTATGAGTATGTATAGGAAAGCAAACTTTAAAATCATTCTTATGTTAATTATAATTGCTATTATTATCACTATTATCATTATTGGAAAATTTTGTTTCATATAAAAATAAAATATAAAAGTAAATTGTACTTAAATTTTCAATATCTGGTTTTTTATTCATTGCCAAAGGTTCTTATTTAATTTCTGCCATTTCTAAAAATGTTCTTTTGGTAGTATTATTTTCTACGTGTAGATTTTAGTTTGTAGGAAATTGCATGTGTGGCCAGTATCAATTGTATATTCTGATAGTGCGGAAGATCTTTTGTTTAATCTTGTGTCACTTCTATGTAATGCATTCTTTTTGATAATTTTTTGAGAATTTTGACCAGTATATTTTTTGTCACAATTATTACAATTTCGATTCGGATAATTCGATTTTTTTCAAACTGGATATTGGTCTTTTAATTTACTATAAAGTGTTTTTTTAGTTTTTATGTTTTTTTGAGATATTTTATTTTTAAAAATTTTAACAACTTTTGGACTTAAATTATGAATATAAGGAATTGATCCAAAGAAAAAATTAGTTTCAGGATTTAGAAAATTTAAATCCTTTTAAATAATAAAGTAGATGCTCATTTAATTTACTATAAAGTGTTTTTTTTTAGTTTTTATGTTTTTTTGAGATATTTTATTTTTAAAAATTTTAATAACTGTTGGACTTAAATTGTGAATATATGGAATTGATCGAAAGAAAAAATAGTTTCAAGATTTAGAAAATTTAATCCTTTTAAATAATAAAGTAGATGCTCATTTCTTTACTTTCCAATTGTCAGTTCTTATTTTTTTTAGCGAATGATGACGATTCAGAGAAAACCATAAAACTTCTGTATTTAACATTTTCTTCTAGATCTAAAAATAAAGCGTGTAGACCTCGTTCAAAATATAATGGAATACCCTAATTCAATAATACATATAATTCATATGAAACGTCCTCCCTCTTTCAAAAATTGGGCAGAATATGACTAAAGTTTTGTGATGATTACGTATCTTTAAATATTTTATATCGTAATAAAGCAACACGTACAAACATAAAAAAACCGGTTTCAGTAAAATTCGCTATATTTTTTAAATACATAGTTGGATCGCTGCATCTTTATCCATGCGTCATCAGTCAAAAATTATAATTTCCAGTACCACAGACGCTTTTGGCAACTCAAAGGTTACCAAGGAAATTGATGTCATATGTCAGAGGAATCGGTAGAAGGAATTTTGCCTATTATAAATGTTTAGAATTGTAATCAATGTATTTTTAACATAACGTTGAATAAATAGCAGTTTAATTAACGACTAAAGTGTTTTTTTGCGAAGGTTTGGGTATACATTTTTTCTTATTTTTATGCCCTAGAGCGTAAAATTGTATTTTAGGTCCTGTCGTACAAAAAAGTGTTTTAAAACCAGTTAAATAGTATTGAAAATATGAAGTCTTAAAATTAACGGTAATAATAGTTACATATGTGTTGGCCAATGTCAATGATAAACTTTTTCAACACAAGATTTTCACATGTTACATCCAGCACAATTAAAAAAAAAACCATAAATAATTCAGTTTTCGATTAAACAACGGGGAGGAAAGGGATAAAACCTCCAAATCTCCCACTTATCTAGGGCTCTGCTTTTGCTTCTCTTTTTCGTATAAAATTTGTGTATGTGCCAGACTATTAATATAGTCTACGAAAAGGAAGAAGCTATTTAGCTACACAATTCTGGTAAATCCGGGTATTCCAATTTATTTGTAATCTTCTTATGATACACCGCCCTGTCTTTAACTATACCTTGTAACAATTGTTACCTAACAACACACGTATTCGAAATCACATAAGCCTTTCTTCCGAACACACATTGTCCTCCTCATTATCTTATAGGACGATTTATCTCCTATGCCGAAAAGCTTTCTGTACGTGCCGCACAACAATTGCCTAAATTTGTGACTGCATTGTCGGCAAAAATCAATTCCCTGCTCGGCCCTTTTGACCCGCCGAGCCGACAAACGGACCGCCGTGAAAAGAAGAAGCCAGATAATTAGTTGTTTGTAGAAATGGCAAATCACGATGCACTCAGGTATTGTCTTTTTTTTGGGGCCACTGCCATCTCGCGAAAGAGGTGATTTAAGAACAAAAGGAGCGAACTCAAGTAGCAGAGTTCCCCGGGCTATCAAGTGATTACAATAATCATATGATGACATGAGGTATAGTTAACTTTTTAAGGTTTTTCATGTCATGTGAAATAGAAGATCTTAATACCTTATAAACATTTATTCTAAAAGGAAATGTTTAAGGCAAATACGGACGGGGTTCAAAGTTGCTACAATTTATTCGCAATTAGGAAAATTTAGCCTTACCTGGGAAAATATCTGAAAGGCTGCCCAGTGGCGGATTTAAAATGGAACCATTTTTCTAATAATGCTTTACGTTATAACGTAAGATGAAACTCGTTAAAAGTTATGTCTAGTATTTATAGTGTGTTAAAATAATAATCGTAGAGCTAACGTAATGGGAATTTTCATAGAATAACTGCTCGTCTTTTTTGGTCTTTTTGTATTAACATATTGATAGGGTCACAACGATCGGAAGCTAAAATTGCCTACTTTGGTAGAAAAATGGCGTTTTTCACTTTTTTTTTGACAGACAGAAGATTAGCGGCTTCTATTGGTCCGACAGAAGCAAAAAAAAATCTAGGTACATTTTTAAAAAACTGCCTTGGTTTCAGACGTATATGTCCAATACATAACCTACAAAATAATAAAAAACACAAATAATTTTAAGGTTCGCTTTATAATTTTGCTTGTGTATAATTAATTTTAATAAAAACTTATGAGTATGCCCAATTTTAGGTCTTTGTATCTAATAGACTAGTTAACATGGCACCAAAAATTATTATTTAAATGAGAAATTTTATTTAAATTATTAATTTAAAGAAAAGGACAAAATTTAGTTTTGTTAGAATAAATAGGTACTTATTTTTATAATTTACTGAAAAAAATGGGATTATACTCAAGAGGAAAGATAAAAAATTTGAAAAGGTTATTTTTAAATAAAATAAATAAATTATAAATAATATAGTTTTATTTTTGAATAAAAATAAATCATTTTTTTTACGTATTTAAGCATTTAATAATTTTGTTTATTAAAAAAAATATTTTAAAATTAAACGAAATTTATTTGAAATAAAGTACTATTAAAAAGTATATTTTAAGTAACTGTTTGGCTTTTGATTTGAGTATAATCGCTTTTTTCTTTATATATAATTGTAAAAATAAATATCTAAAAACCATAGAAAACCAAGTTTGGTCCTTTTTTTAAATTTTTACTTCCCTCGTTTTCACGAGGGAAGTAAAAATTTGTGAAGTATTGTAATTGTGAAAAAATCACCCTTCGAAATTTTTTCAGATCTTCACGTTTCAAGGTCACTAGATACCGAAAACATGTTTTCTCAATTTCGTCGGTCTGTCTGTCTATCTGTCACTCTGCCTTTTCACGGCATAGCTAAAAATCTACTTAACCGATTGACTTCAAACGTTGGTCAACAACTAAGGGTCGTATGGGGATGCTCTGATGACATTTTGGTAAAAATCCAATATGGCAAAACAAAATGGAGGCTTGGTGAAATGTTAAAAAAATTACTAAAAAACTACTTATCCAATTTATTACCAATTTGGCACAAAAATCAAGTATTATTTAAAAATCAGCTTCTAAAGTTTTGGTACGAATCCAAGATGGCGGAACAAAATGGCGACTAGAAAAACTACTTACTGAACTGATTACAAATTATGTGCCATAAATAATTGTGGTATACAGATAAACTAGTATAACTGTGATACTAATGTAGGATGGCGAAACAAAATGACGGCTAAGTCAAATATTTATAATCGTGAAAAAATTGGTTTTACATAACTTCACGTTTTAGCACCTCTAGTTGCCAAAAAATATGTTTCATTAATTTTGTCGGACCGTTTGTCAGTTCAAAGCATGGCTTTAAAACTACTTACCCGATTGACTTCCAATTTTGGTCAAAATTAAGGGTTATATGGGGGTGACCTGGTAACATTTTGGTAGAAATCCAATATGGCAAAACAAAATGACGGTCTAGTGAAATGTTAAAAACAATTCCGTTGGTCCGTCTGTCGGTTTCGCTGTCTGTCTGTCAATTTACGGCATACCTTTAAAACTACTTAACACATTGACTTCAATTTTTGGTCAAAAATCAACGTAAAAAGACTTATTCAATTAAATTTAAATTTTTCAGAAAAATTAAATGTAATATAAAGATAAGCTCGTACGAATTCAACATGACGTACCAAAATGGCGGTGTGTGTTAATGTAAAAACGACTTAACTTATTTTAAATTATGCCCAAGAATCAAGTCTCGCATAGGTAGAAACTGGTAAAATATTGGTCGGAATCCAATATGATGTAACAAAATAGCGAAGAATAAAAATGTTCCAAAAGGCAATATATATAATATATATAATATATATATATATATATATATATATATATATATATATATATATATATATATGGTAACTGGTAAATGGTAGCTGGTAACTCAAAGCACTTTTCGTCTTCTCCTAATCAATCTGCAGGTGTTTAAATCACAAGCATCAATAAACTTTATCCCTCTTCATTTAAAGCAACCACTATACACAACGCTTTGGCCTTCAACCTTCGTGGTCTGTTCATAGATAACAATAAAACTAGCTTTCTATTCATTGGCCCTCATAATTTTCAAACTACTTGAGTTATTGTGTTGCTGTTTTTCATTTTCAAGAGTTTGAAATTGTTGACGCTGCCACTTTAAATTACTAAATTCTATCTAGAAAATTTTAATGTGCAATATAAAAAACCCATAGTGGATCAGATTACAAACCACAATATTTTTTTGCCAATTAGAAAACACTATCTTAGACTTTTTAGTGAAGACTGAGTGTAAAATTATATAAATACAAGGACAAAAGTCGGCAAATTTCCTTTACCTGGAACTTTCCGCGTTATGAATCTTTGCTTCTAGGAGTAGTGAAATGTGACCCAATTTGGTTAGATACATAGTCATTTAGTAATAGATATATTCTGTCTTTTTAAACATTTATATTGGGCACCGTTTTGTTCCAGCGTATTGGATTCCTACTAATATTTTCCAGCTTCTACCTATGCCACACTTGATGTTTGGGTATAATTTAAAATAAATTCAATCACCATTTTGTACCGTCATGTTGAATTCGTACCAGTTTTTCCGTATTTCACATTGAATGTTTCTGCAATAGTTAAAAGTCAATTGAATAAATAGATTTTTTTACCTTGATTTTTTAAGCATTTTATTTGGCCGCTATTTTGTTTCGTTACCTTCAGTTCAAATTTGTCTCTATATCACACTTAATGTTTGCACAAAATTTGAAAATAATCTAATCGAAAGTTTTTCAGACTGATTTTTTAAATAATTTATTAGGCCATCAATATATTTTGCTATGTGTTCCAATCGGCATAAATGGAACAAGCTCGGACAAACTTCCAGTAACTTGTGGAGTCCCGCAATGGTCTCACTTGGGACCTCTATTATTTGTAATCTACCTAAATGATATATTACCCTGTTTCCGAGTTCGTTCTATATGCAGACGATTTAAAAATATATAGAGCAGTAAAATCATTCTCTGACTGTCCCCTATTGCAGGAGGACCTGCAAGGTTTCGAGCAATATTGTATTGAAAACAGTTTGTACATAAATATCGATACATGTTGCGTTATTTCATTCACCAGAAATAAGAATATTTTTAATTATATATACTTAATTCGCAATACTAATCTGAAAAAGTCAGAGAAGTGAGAGATCTTGGAATAGTCTTGGATGAAAAACTATTGTTTGATAAGCAGATTGATTGTTTAGTCACAAGTTCTTGTCAAATGTTGGGTTTCATAAGCAGACCAGTGAGAAACTTTATTGCTTTGTAGCCTTTATTAGGCATATATATAAGTATAAGTAAACTTAATTTCGCCTCTGTTGTATGGAACCAGCATAAGCTGTTTACATAAATAGATTAGCAGGGGTCTGAATAGGTTTTTGACGTGCTTACGATCTAAGCAAAATATTGTTAACTATAGAGACATAAATTATATAACAATAAGTATAAATATGCTCTCACTGGAAAAAAGAAGATTATTTTCTGAAATTACTTACTTATGTAAGATTTTAACAAATAGAGTTGACTGTCCAGAGCTACTCGCGACAATTCCTTTAAATGCTGCACCGCCACCATAAAGAAATCACAAAACTTTTCGCATACCTTTCCATAATACAAATGGTTCACAATATTCACCAATTTCCCGAATGATAAGATGCGCGAAAAGGTATCTACCGAATCTAAATCTTGATTATTTTTCTTTGACTCTGAGTAATCACTATATTTTTGTCCTGTTATCTAGGCTTAGGTTTAATACATGATTATGTATTATAATTATCACTTAAATAAGTGGGTACTACTCTTTGGTTTAAAACCTGTTTGTATCCTAAATAAATAAATAAATAAATAAATAAATGTTGGATTTATACCAAAATGTTACCTGTTCATTCCTATATAAAACTTGATTTGTATGCAAAATTTGAGGTTCATTTGATTGGATAACTAGCTTTTTAGTAATAATTTTTTTAACGTTTCACTAGGCCTCCATCTTGTACTGCTACTCTAGATTTTTACCGAAAGATCACCAAGTCATCCCCATATGTCCCGTAATGTTTCACCAGTATTTCAAGTCAATCGGGAAAGTAGTTCCTAAGCTATGCCGCGAACCAACTGACCAACAAATAGACAGACAGAATTGATAAAACATATGTTTTTTGGCATCTAGAGACGGTAAAACGTGAACTTATGTAAAACCTACTGATTTTTTCACGATTAAAAAATGTTATTTGGTCGCCATTTTGTACCTCCTTCTTGAATTCGTACCACAATTTTACCAGTTCATCTCTATACCATAATTAATTATTGCACAAAATTTGCCTCTTAAGTAATTTTTCAGGCTGAATTTTTAAATATTATATTAAGCCGCCATTTTGTTTCACCATTTTGGATTCATACCTAAATGTTACCAGTTCATTTTTTCATAATACTTGATTTTTGTGCAAAACTTAAGGTAACAAAGCTGCCATTTTGTTTCGCCATATGTGATTTTTACCAAAATGTTACCAATGACTATAATATATAAATATAATATAAAGTCCTTGATGTCCTTTGATTCATGAATGTATATCTTGAGTATTATAATTTAATTGGTTGCGCGATACGGCGCAATTGTTGGGGTAAAAGAAAACTTTTTTTTTACTGACCGCCAATTTTTCGCCTCCAAAATATCAATCCGTAATCTTTTATTCACCATCTTGCGTTACTTTTTACTTATTCAGTACAATATTACATTATTTAAAAAAAAAAAAACTTTTTATTTTACGTTAAATTTGTATTACCAATATTTTTGCATTCGTCCAAAACATTCCATATAGCACACCTAAATATCAAAACCTAAATCTCTTTCGACGTATGATTTTTTATTCACATTTTGCACATACTTTTTATACAGCCCGTACAATATATCTCATTATTCAATCGGTTTTTCTTTTCATTATTATATTTTTGTGCACTCTGTATAATAAACCTAAATATAAATCTTTAGGTTTTACTTTAAAACATGTTACCTTCAAAGATTGCCTGCGACGCGATTTTTTTCTATATAGTATAAGTCTGTGGTGTTTTATTCACCTATTTACATTGATTTTTATACACCGTGTAGATTATGTAAAAATTTGAAAAATAAATAATATCCTAATGTGAATAAAAAATTATAATATGATCTTTAATTTTTGACCAAAATTTGAGGGCAATCGGATTAGTAGTTTTTTAGCCACGCCGCGAAGAGACCGAAGCAAAATAAATTTGGCTTGTCCCACGGAATTGTCCTTAATATTGTGTCGTAAACCTTAGCAAACAGTATGGTAATTTTTCAAGTAAATCCTTAACGACATCGACTAAGAAAAATATTCCAGCTATTATAGCCAAAATAATGCAATCTCCTTCTTCGACCGTTAAGAGTCCTATATTTTTCTAAATAGCTTTAGTAAACCAATTCTAAAATGTCCCATTCAAAATCGTTTTCGAGTTCGATTCAAGGAGAAGGCATCTCTTTAGTTCTTTGACCGTCTCACACGTGTTGACAAAACCGATTCCTAAACGCCATAATTTATTTCCATTATAAGCAAAACTGAATAGGTTTCTTTACATATATTTAACATCAAAGTCTGTAGTGGCAAAGGAAACATATTCGGGAGATTTCGAAAACCACACCAACCCCAGTCATAGCGTAAGAAGTATTATTATCAATAGTTCTGCCTTCTTCCAGCCTTTGTCAAACCTTTTCGCTTCCCAGTCTTTTCTTCCTGGGCTCCTTTGATGCTTGAAACGAGACAAGAAATCAAAGCAGGCATTCAAAAGTCAAAAATTCAAATAGATCGAACGTTTTTTCGTCAGTTTTAGGCCATTAAATGAGAAAGGAACGGACTTTTAGGGAAGTGGGCGGATCAGAGCAAATTTGGGATGTATCTGGGAAGTTGTGTGCAGGATGTCGATTTTTTCTTTGAATTTCGGATGCAGCGTGACTTTTAGAGAATGATGTACAAGGGTGACATTGATTTTCAACGTTGTTTAGCACGCTAGTTAATTTCGGATAACTGTGTATGTTAGCAGTCGTTAGTGTGAAATCTGTTTGTCGTAACTTACTCGAAAATGTCTTTTTTCTATTTTGGATAATTGGAGTCTGATAGATTTATAAAGCGTTAATTAAGTTTCAGAATGCAGCTGGATTTTGAATACGGATTAACAATATTAGATGTCCTAAAAACTAGCATGTTTAAAATTTAGTCACTAAAACACGATGTATTTTGACCTCCAAAAAAATATTTTCTTCTTAAGAGAGGTAAAGCATGAAAATATCAGTTCTGTCTGTAAAATACAGTGTTTTTATTAAAGTTCGCACCACATGGGTTTATTAATGGATTTAGGTAAACTTTCACTCTGATATTAGTTTTTTTTTGGAATAAACCAATAATAAATGTAGACAAATGTGACTGAGCTATATTCATAATATGTGGAACTTGACAGTATTTTCAAAAAATGTTTTTTTTCCGAATTTGAATACATTTTATATGAATATGTTGCTTCTATTTCGACTTTAAGTTATTTTTTACATTGACACACACCGCCATTTTGTTACGTTATGTCGAATTCGTATCAGTTTATCCCTAAATCACATTTAATTTTTTAGCAAAATTTAAAGTCAATTGAATAATATTTTTTTTACGTTAATTAAGAAAAATTTTTTAATTTTGTTTTGCCATTTTAAATTCGTATCGCAACTTAACTAGTTTATCTCTATATCACACGTAATACTTGCACACAATATGAAATTGATCTAATGAGTAGTTTCTCTCAGGCCGATTTTTTAAATATTTTATTATCTGATATTTTGTTTTGCTTTCTTATATTCGTACCAAAATGTTGCCAGTTCATTCCTATATGACAATTGATTTTCCTACAAAATGGATAACCAGTTTTTTAGTAATTATTGTTTTTATTCAGGGCGCGTAAAAAAATTCTAAAAAGTACAAAATAAAATAAACATAAAAAATAGTTCCCGCTATCGGAATTGATTGAGATTTGGTATATGTACATACATGAACCCGATGACAATACAATAATATGGTGCACAATAATATTGCTAAAAAGCTTTTATTTATAAACTGTTGAACTAAAAAGTAAAAAATAATTACACTTACATGAATACAGAACTTATAAAAATTTGAATATTTTCTTTAAAATTTGAAGCGTGAGACGTCATCACATTTGAAATAATGCCTTAACCATTTAAGAAAATATTTAAAAATATTCGAAGGTTCTCTGTTTATGTAAGTTTAATTACGCATTTTTTTTACTTCAATAGTTTATATATAAAAGCTTTTTTAAAAAATATATTTGTGACGTGTCTTTTATTTTGTCCTAGGTCCAAAAATTTTTTAAGGTGAATTTGAAAAAAAAAACTAAATTTTTCTTTTTTTAACGGAAACTCTGCATTTTTTAAAGTTTGACGAAACATTTTGACAAGATGAACTTTTTAACCTGACCTGAGACCAAAATTTGCAAATATCTCCTGAAATGCTTTTAGGGGCGGTAAAAATGGATAAAGATAAAAAATTAGAATAAATTTCACGGATCCTGCTTTGTAATTTCTAACTTATGTTTTATGCCGAATTTTCTTTACCAAATGTACGTAAGTAAAATAAAAATAATACATGAGTTAGTCCTGCGGAAATAATATATGAATTTCTTCGGTAGCCGGGGGATTCAGAAGTAGTTTAATACGACATACAGGGTAATTATTATATAATAAAATGTGACTTATTTTGGTACGGTTCGTGTTTTCTTTTCTTATACTTATATACAAGTTCTACACAGTCGCGTTTTTGCTTTTTTATGCATTATACTTTCCTCGTAAAAGGGAAGTATTGTAATCGTAAAAAAATCGCTCTCCGAAATTTTTTCATATTATTACGTTTCAGGGTCCCTAGATGACGAAAAACATGTTTTCTCGACGCGGTCGGTCTGTCCGTCTATCTGTCTGTCGGTCTGTCTGTTCGCGGCATAGCTAAAAAACTACTTACCCCATTAAATTTCGGTCATTTTTGGATATTTTGGTCAAAAATTATTAGTCATATTGGGATGACTTGGTAATATTTTGGTAAAAATTGCGGCCTAGTGAAAAAAATTATTACTACGAAAGTGCTTATCCAATTTATCTCAAATTTTGCACAAGAATCAAGTATTATGTAGGAATCAAGTGGTAAAATTTTGGTCCGAATCCAAGATGGCGGAACAAAATGGCGGCTTAACAAATATTTAAAAATTCAGCCTGAAAAAACTACATAACGAACTGATTTCAAATTGTGTGCTATAACTAATTGTAGTATAGGGAGTGTGGTTGTAATTCAAGACGGCGGAACATAATGACGGCCAAATAAATTTTTTGCAATCTGAAAAACTCACCCTCTCAAGTTTTACATATCTTCGGGTTTTAGCGTCCCTAGATGCCAAAAAATATATTTTATCAATTCCGTCGGTTCGTCTGTCGGTTTGTCTCTGTTTGCACAAGTAGATTGACTTCAAATTTTAGTAAAAAATTATGGGAAAGACCTGGTAATATTTTGGTGAAAATCCAATATGCCGGAACAAGATGGCGGCTTAGTGACACGTTACAAAAATTATTACTAGAAAAACTTATTATCCAATTTACCTCAAATTTTGCACAAAAATTAAGTTTTACGTAAGAATCAACTGGTAATATTTTAGTATGAATATAAGATATCAAAACAAAATGACGGCCTAATAAAATATTTAAAAAATCAGCCGGAAAAAACGACTAATTAGATTAATTTCAAATTTTGTGCAAGCATTAAGTGTAATATAGGGATAAACTGGTAAAGTTCTGTTACGAATTCAAGATAGCGGAACAAAATGTCCACCAAATAAAATGTTTAACAAGTCAACGTAAAATAATCTTCTTATTCAAATAATTTTGGAGAAAAATTAAATATGATATTAGGATAAACTGACACGAATTCAACATGACGTAACAAAATCGCGATGAGTCTCAATGTAAAAACTAATTATTGAATTTATTTTAAATCTTGCCCTAAAATCAAGTGTGGCATAGGTAGAAACTGGTAAAATATTGGTAGGGATCAAATATATTTTTTTTTTCTATTTGATTCGTGACCTCAGATTGATATTTTGTACAAGAGGGTTGGTTGGAATTGGTCAATAATAAATCTCAGAATTTTATTCTAGTCTACGTTTCGACCTATATAAGGTCATCCTCAGGACTCTAGAAATAATTAACATTTATGCGTTACAAATTTAATAATAGTTACATAATGGTTATAGATCTAGAGAAATATTATTAGACTAACATAATTAATTGAAACATACTAAATAGCTTTAAACATTAAAACATTCACAATTCTTTTGCGAGACAATACGAAATTTACAAAGATTTAGATTAAAAATTATTATTATAAGAGGTGCAATAGTACATACATATACATGAAGACACTTATTTTAAAAATCAATCATACACTAATTACTGCAATTATCAGGAAATTTGCTACTTACAAACAAGGCAGAACTCCATGTCAAATTAGAACATATATTTAAAACTGGAAAAACTATTAGATAAAGGATTTTAAGAGATCGTACCATGGCCTAGCTAGTACTAAAATAAATATATTTATTTGTCTGTACCTTCGCATACCATCAGTCGATATCTCACTTCTAAAAAAAATTTGGAATTTTGATATATTTATAGTTTTTTAAAATTTACAGTTCGCAGATATTGTTATTGCTATAGAGAGTGTTGACAAAATTTAATCATGTTAAAGTATGATGTACTTAAATTGTCAACGTCTTGTTTTTTGTTGACACTATTAGGGTGTTTTTTTTATTTCTATCATTCTTCTTTTATGTTCGGATATTCTTGTTTTGAGGTATCTCCCTGCCTGTCCTACATAAACTTTATCAGATTCAGAACATGGAATTCGATAAATAACATTACTTTTATAATCAAGCGGTGTGGTCGTTTTTAATTTTGAGTAGAATTTCTTTACTGTTTTTTTCGTTTTTACAGGCTACGTTAAGGGAATCGTTATTTAGTTCTCTAGATAGTTTTTTAGATAGGTCTTTGATATAGGGGATTTTTAGATAGGTTGTTTCTTTTTTGTTTTGAGTTTGGTTATTTGTTTGCGGAAAATTGTTTAGAATTTTAGTTATCAATTTATTTGGATAGTCATTTTTTTGTAGATTTGTTTTAATATTAAGGGGGTTTTTGTTGTGGATATTGGAATATATTGGAACAAAATGGCCTTCAGTAGAAATGTTTCAAACGACAGTATATATGTGTTTCTAAATAACTATGTACTGAGCTAAATTGGGTCACACTTCACTATTCGTAATAAAAGGAAATTTTCATAACGAGGGTAAAGGGTAAAGGTAATTTACCGATTTTTCTTGTTATCTGCTTAAGTGCACACAAAATTGCATATACCATATTAAGAAGGCAAATACAGCTGGTCCTCGTAAATTATCAAAAATAAATTACTATAAAGTTTTTACGTCGTCATAATAGTTTTCGGAAGTTCGAAGTTCGTTCGGCCATTAATCTTCCCATAATATTCCATTACGACATTTCTTTGGACGCACGTGTTAAAACTCAAAACATATTTCTTTAAAAAAATACCCAACCGATCCTGGTTTTCTAACGGAAGACCGTTTTGTAACTTGACACTTTCTGAGGGCAGATTCTGGCCATTTCTTTACCAACGAAAGCAGAAAAATCACTCGAGCGTTCATTTGTTATTTTTAAATTTATTTAGAGCCCGGCTTAAGGGCTCTCGTATGTGGTACACAATGAAGATAAATTCGGACTTCCTCTTTAGCGGTATAGTGCTACCTTTTGTGTACCTTATACCTACGATTAACAATGCAAGTACGTGTATGTGTCTGTATTGATTGTAGTAAAAAATAGGTATCAACTTTTTTTATTAGAAGATTGCTATCTGTTCACTGAGGAACATTTTAAATTAAAGAGCCTAATAATTGATATCTTATTTAAAAAGTTATTTTTTATTGCAGTTAATTATGTTCTGTTTTAAATTTTTAATCTGAGGACCCTATATTTATTTAAGATCGTTTACACAACTTGTGACAAATGTTCTACTTAACACTCCTTTTATCCACTGACAGTCCACGAAATGGTGAAAGTATTTGATACTGTTGTTGCCTTAAGTTAGAAGTAAAGTTGATCTTTAACCACTTGCAGAGTAGAGAAAGTGAAAAAAAGTAACAGACTCCACAGCTTTCTGGGAAGTAAAGCGGGAAGGGCTAGGTTTGATTGGGTTGGGTACAGTTAAAAGGTGAAAGTATAGAAGTATTTAGAATTTCTTTCTGGAGAAGGTAAAGTAATGACAGTTTTTTCAGTCGAATCTGCACAAATGACAAACTTTGTTCGCCATGTTGGAGCCACCTTCTTGAATTATTTATAAACGGAAGTGTCATATTATCACGCTAGAGGTATATGCATACCAAATTTGAAATAAAATTTATTGCTCCTAGAATTGAACTAAATCCAACTAAACGTAATCAAAAAATTGCTAATTTTATTGTAGTTCCTTCATAAGCAATATTTTTAGAGAGAGGAAGATGGACTGACTGTTCACGCTATTCTTGCTTCTTCATCAACAATTCTTATTGATCAAATTATGTAGAATGCAGCTTCGGAATAGTTTGACGTTGTTTGAAAGTTTTATTGTTACCATCTGTGAACACTTTTTTTTATCATCACTACTTTTCAGTTTTATAAGTCACTCTGGTGAGATATTTTGTTTATCTTAGTTCAATGTTTAAATTTTTAAACAAACGCATCTTGTTAACCGGTCAGTAAGCTAAATTTAATTTTCAGGAACGTGACTCGTTATGATTACAAGAGCGGTTACAAGTCCAATGGTTAATTAATGTTTATCGTTCAGGCATTGGCATTGGCAAAAAACTAAAAAAAATAGCAATGCAACAATTTTTTTTTATAAAATTATTTTTGGTTACAAGAATTGCTCTGGCTTGTCATCTGGGGTTGAGGAGGGTGAGGTATTTTTCCCTTTTGCGCCCCCCCCCCCTCTAAATACGCCCACGGGTCGAAACCCGTGTCTCTTGCGATGTTAGGATTATCGGTCAGATGAATAACTTTTCTCTATTGTACAAGTATGTTTTTTAGAGCATAAACTTACACATACTCGTAATAGGTGTAATAAACTTAGTAAAAACTATAAGGAATTTTTTAAATATATTTAATAAAAGAAAAAATTCACAAAAATTGTATTCCATTACAAAAATCTCTTTTCCTATAATTTAGTACATTTATATAAAGGAGTGTTCAAGATTTTATATTAGTTTTTTAAAAAACGAATTAAACGAATTAAGTTTACGAATTTTAAAGTTTTTACCTATTTAACACTAAGTAAAGATAATAAAATTAAATGCAGAATATTATATGTAAACAACCATTATCATAGGATCAAGTGCAGAATATTCTAAAAAGCATTACATAAATGCATATATCTATTCATGAATGATATTTGACTGTGTTTCTTACTTAAATATTTAAGTGGACGATATATCATGTTATATTTTTGTAACCTAATCGACTTTTGTTTTAATGTCTAGGTTTTGATTTCACACCTAATACCTATTACTCTGTTACCATTAGAAACGGTTATTTGAATATGCATCGAAACAATTAGGACATAATTGCTATAGTTTGTTTAAGATTAAAAGTTCTTCTCATAAATGATTTCGTTGCAGAACAGAATTTTAAAAATGTTCATTCATCGGTCATTCGTTAGATATCTTAACAAAATATATAAATAATTTAGTTTTTGGTTTCTATGTAGTTATTAACTTGTAAGAGGGTTTAAAATACAATTTTGATATTTCCTGTATTAATGTGTTTTCTTAATATAGCTGCAAGAAATTAAATCGCACCTGTTTACTACAAAGATTTAAGACTCCGTTTGTGCTGTTCTAATGGTGCATAAAAAATAGAATTTGAACAAAATCATTAGCGTATATCTTTTTGCAGAAATAGTGCTAAGCTAAAATTCATATGACTATCAGTAGTGTTTATTAAAAGTGTAGTAACGTCCGAGTAGGTACATACATTTGATAGTTTAATAACTCTGCCTAATTTTATAAAATGAAAAACGCTAAAAGGGATTAGGACAACTAAAATATTAAACAACCGATATAAAACATTTAAACAAAGGATTAGGAGAGTTTTAGTTTTTCTCACCTAGCTTAACAGTATATTCAGAAAAGAGTAACTGTCAAATGCCAGGTTACAAAGTTTTGATTTGTTTTTGTACTGTAATTTAAAAATTACCAATATTATTTCATGCAGTTTGTCTTGACTGATACGGACCAACTTGGAAACTAATAGATAACAAATGGAAATGAATGCAAAAAGTGGAATCTCACGTCGTGGCTAGACACATTAGGGATATTTGAAAATGTATACAGGAGAGACTAAACATCGACTATTGATATCCAATAAAATAGCATTTCACAATTTTTACGGACTAAGGTCGTATTTTTTGTTGATATTATATTAAACTTGACTGCTAGGATATACAGGGTTTGAGAAGTAAGCCTGCAAGGTGCTATATCTCAGAAACTGCTCAATGTAGAGAATTGCGGAAAAAAAATGATTACTAAAGTAGCCAAAAAAAACCCTGATAATTATTTTCAGGTTTCTAAAATGGTCGCTGGGGTGCGTAACTGCCACCTTGAATAAGTTGTCCAGTTTTAATCAAATTTTGCCATATTTCCGTTAATACATTTTCTAATACAATCGGCAACTAGAAAAATCTAGAAAAACGTCATTTATTGGTCGATCGTAAAAATATGGTCCAATAATGCTGCCCCCAGGATGCTACATAAAACGTTAAGAATCCAACATCCTTGATTTTGAACTTCGCCCAACCAATGAGGATTTTCCGCAGACCAATATTGCACGTCATGCGTATTGACTTTACCGTCTGTGTTAAAAGTTGCTTCATCCGTCGAAGGAATTCGAAATAAAATTTGAATTTTTTTGATTTATAATGCCAAACATCCAATAACAATTATCCAATCTACGGTCAAGATCTTGTTCATTCAAGGCTTGATAAAAAAGTAAATAATATGAGTGCAGTTTAAAAATAAAAAAATACATAGATACATATGATCCTTTAAAATATTTTGAACAGTAGTACGTGATATGCCCAAGGAGAGAGACAATGCTCTAGTACTAACATGAGGATTAAATTCAATATATGTCAAAACATTAATGGTATTTTCTTCACTTTTTCAATATTTATGTTTTTGAAACGTAGGCCGAAAACCATCAATGCGGCACTAAGCGCGGAAAAATTCTCACGTCGCGCCTCGATCTGGATATAGTTCCGCGTACATTTTTTATTTATTTTTTCTTCTATTGCTTGCTACTTATTATATACATACCCGTACCTATATAGTTAATATACGCCTAAGCACGAATTATACTTTTTTTTTATTAAAAGTTGGTTTTAGCAATACTTACTTTTTAGCATTTTGCGAATAAATTACAAAATAATTAAAAACTTATTAAAATCCATTGAATTTTCTCATTAAATCTTATTTCACTGATATCTTAGGTTAGGAATAAGATATCGAGCATGGTTTTCATTCGCTTGTTTGGGTATCATTTAGCTATTTTCTCATAAAAAAAAGTAATACCAATAGATTTAATTTTTTTAAGAAATTTTACAATTTCTGTCGTAATATCGAAAGGAGCCCTTTATTGGCGACATCAATCACCAACACCAAGTCTGTTGAAATCCGTTCAGCTTTTTTGAAGTTACAGATTTTATTTACAAAAACATTTGAACAGCCCCCACCATTTTATTTTTAGAAATCGGGCAAAAAGTTTTTAACAAAAAAGACTCGAGTTTATCTCAACTTTAAAAGACAGAATTCCGAGAAACACAATGGCTATTCTACGCCCCCTAGCGGCCACCTTAGAAACCTGAAAATACTTGCCAAGAATATCTTTTAGCCAGTTTTTTACCGAAAATTTTTACAATGAACGGTTTCCGAGATACAGTACCTTGCACGCTTATTTTTCCAACTTGTACGATAATTTAACATTAACACTCATTTAAATATATTACTATCCTAGAGTGTAAAATTCGTAAGCAATATTATTAAAGTCTCATTGGATATTTGCCAGTGTTAAATTATATTCCCATTTGCACTCGGTTTTCCAATCTAATAAAATTTGGTTTTGAATATTTGTTTATTCATTTGCATGATGTAGAGGTTAGGGCATATTTTGTGAGATACTGATATCTTTTTATTATAGTGAAATGTTATCGACAAACTAGATACGGTTCTTTATTTTCCATTCGAATTTACGATTTTATGGTGCCCTAATTTAATGATAAAGACCATCTCGGTCTTGGAAACAGGCTTGGGAAAGTATATAATGGAGTTGAATGAACTATGATGAGAATCATAGGACAAGACAGAAGAATGCAGCTCATTAAAATGAGGAAGGAATAGGTTAGCCGTCGACATTTAACCCTATGTAATGCCTATGTTAATTAATATGAAAAAGCTAAATGAAAGAACATCAGTCACTACGAGAATTCGCCATCGAACTCTGTTCCTGCATAATTATTGAATAAAACATTCTAAAAAATGTGATTTTGCCTAAAGGAAACCGTATTCGGATATCATCTTTGTTGTTCTTTCTTCATATAATTCTATAGATTGATTTCACCTGTGTTACGAAAGTATGAAGATCTGCCTGCATTGTCTATCCTAAACTAGCTTATACCTTATAAGATAATTATTGATGTACTTCTCCATTGCCTTACTCATGATTAAAGCAAGGGATATGAATTTCAGTTAGAAGGAAAAATGTTTGATCCTTTTTAAGGAACAGGCCGAATACCGAGATTTATGGGGCTCTGGTTGGCTATGCATTAGGAATTTTTACAAAAATAAACAATATTTTATTTGAAATTATCAAGGAAATCATCTTTTACATTTGGCAATATCGTTGTCTAGATTGTAGTCCACGACAAATTTTTTTTCCTTACGTTTGTCATCTTGTGAGTTTTGAGTAAAGATAATGGCACATATTACGAAAACTACTTCAAAGAACGTAAGTTTATACATAAATCGCAATATAAATTTTTATTGGTTTTATTACTTTTTAATAATTGATATGACATTAGGGAGGCGATAGGTCGATATTTTATACGTCATACGCATTTTTGTTATTTTGGTTAAAAGGTCTCCCTTATTGCTAACAAATAACATCCACTTAGTCGCTTGTACAAATACCCTCAATACTTATGCATGCTAAACCCCAAGATTTTCTCTACAATTAATATGCTAATTTTTTTGTATATAAATCAGTATTACGTCGTAAATCTCGGTAAGATATTAATCACAGTAATTGGCACGATAAATGATGAATTTATGTATCACTGTTAGTCAATACTACCCTGTATGGATACTTTTATGACCTTGTTTGACTTTATAAATATATAAAATATACTTATTGTGCTCTTGCCAGTAATCTAATAAATATAATACCCGCCTGAAGCAAATTTATATTACTTGTTTATTATGTTAAACAATATCTAAATAGTAACAACTTCACCACTTTGCACTCCATTAGCGTTTATTTATAGCCATGTTCTTTTTCGTGTAAATTTTTTCTCAATTAATTTAATAAGATGTCTTGAGTATCAAGATGTACGCCTCTTTTCTTCTCCAAAGCTTTATTAACATTTCTTAGCGTTATTATCTACGTGTCTAAATGAAAATCACAGTTATCTTGCACGATTTTTTGCCGAGAGCTATTAAACATACGCGTTTTATAAAATTCATCTGCTGACGAGTCTCGTATATGATGGCATATATGGATATCTTTACGCTATCGTCCTATTAAACTAAATATGTCAGTAATATAGTAAGTAGGGGAGATAGTAGGATGTAGTGGCATTTGAAGTAATGCAGATCCTTAAATCTCCAGTTTTATACTGGTAATGGTTACATTTTCGTTACCTGAACTATAAAATTAAAAGTTTTGTAAGATTACCCCAGAAACGTAACAATGACAATTATAAAAATTTCAATATTATTTGAGCTGATGTTCAAAACTAGGATATGTCTAACAAATCAATGCATTAATACATTTAAATATTTATTTACCCAATAAAATAAATTATCTAAAAAGTGTGTTTGAATTATCCGTATTTTTCAGTTACCCGTAACTCACCCGGTCCTATTGGGGCCAGATAGTCCGGGTTTTACTATATTCTCTATTTTATCAAACTAAACATTAGAAAGTAGCGGCCACGCATGTTAATTTATTAGCACGTCTTATAAGTTTGGGTTTCAAATAGATGTCATACTAGATAATTGCTGTTTCTACGACTATCAAATAATTTATTACAAAAGCGATTTTAGTTATCATAACTGTGATTAATGATTTCATTACTAACGGGCTGTAACTGTTTGTATTGCCAAATACAGTATTTATCACCGCGCTTGAAACAGTTCATGGCGAATGAAAAACAAAAGAGCATAGTCGGCACGTTAGACGAAGCCCCAATTTTATGTTGTCACCATTTATATTGAAAATAAATTATTACGCCTAAATTTCTTTCTTAAAAGTTAATTTCTTTTAAAATGAGTGTAAGCAATCCAAGTGAGATTGCTAGTACACCGCCAAATTGTATTAAAGAAGCCAAATCCACTTCGGACGAATTATTACCAGAACTTTCAAGGAAAAAGCATAAAATTGTATATAAACTATTTATGAATGTTAATTCATTTTCGAAAAATGTCCTTCTTGCTTATTTTACTGGGAGTTGTCAGAAAAATATAAATCTTCCTCATTATGGGCATGCATATTACCCGATGTTAAAGAGTACGCTTGCTATTAAAAAAAATATTAATATTGAAATGTGCATATTTAAAAGGAAGATTGGAAGGTTACAGAGCAAAAAAGTCCAAAACTTTCACCAAAATGGAAATCAACATATTTCTAAAAGAAGCACCAGATAATGTTTACTTGACAACAAAGGTAAGTTATTTGAATAAAATATAGTCATAGAAAAAGTATGTTATTTTACTCCCAAGTTATTACTTGCTCGTTAAATAAAATACTATTATTTAGAACCATATATGTAATGTGGACATTTGTGACTTTTGAAAAGTTTGAAGGAAATATATTTCTAACTTTGGCATTTATCACTTTCACATCGGTAAATGTCAACTTCCACCAAGGTAAAAGTCGATATTTATTGATTAACCAAAATGTTTGTTTTAATTTTATACGATTAATTAAAATTTTCTTATTGTACAGGGTGTCCCATTTTGGGCATTTTTGCGGGGTATCTCCGTTATTTTTATAGATAGAAAGTTGAGGTTTTCGCTACAGTGTTTTCATAAAACTAAAGACGCCATTAAGATACAGGGCTAAATTGAAAATGTTGCATTTTCAGGCACCCCTCGTATCTCAACTATCAGATAACTTATAAAAAATGTGAAAACTGTTTCTTATATAACTTTTCCCGTACAACTTAATTAATTCCGCCTTCGGAATTAGTATACAGGGTCAGGTCAAAAAGTTATCGGACCCTATTTTATTTTTTTAAATGGAACACCCTGTATATTTATTGACTATAAAAATTGCCTCTTTTTTTCATTTTCAAAAATAAATAAATAAATAAAGTATGCACTTTTTCTCAGAAACAATAACAATTTTCTGAAATTAAATGCATAATTTAATAGTAGGCTATGGGTATTGTTTATGACAACAAACAAAAACAAATGTCAAATATTGTCTATTTCATTGGTCTTTGGATCGACTTTTGGTTTATAAAACAGTTTATAAACGTTCCTTTGGTATTTCTATTTAATTGACATTTATCAATTTCTTCGAATAGTAAGAGTAATGAAAATTCTGAAGAAGCCTCGGAATTATATTTTCAAAGGTAAGTGAGCTATTATGGCTATGAAAATCTGTATTATCATTATAAGTTTTTGCTTGTTAGATATCCAGAAAGAAGACAACCATTTTTTGAGATATTTGTTCGTGAAATAGCAAATTTAGTTGAGCACGGATCGTATTTGTTCACCCGCGTCCTGAAACATACAACAAAAAGAGTAGGCAAACAAAAGAGATAGATGTTTTGGGACATAGCTACACCTTCGTCCTCATGTAGAAAAATTGAGAAAGAAATTGTTGTGCCAAAAACTGACGGTCAGAGGATCTTGAAGAAATATAAGTATCATCCATACAAATTTAATATAGTGCAACAAACGAGGCTAACGATTTATTTGGCAGACTTGTTATCTGGTTAGACGAATGTTTTTTTTGAAGTGCGGGAATTTTTAATCGTCACAATACATAGTGAAAATCAACATTTATTGTTTGAAAGAGTACAACAAGGACGCTTTGGAGTTAGGGTGTAATGTTTTATTTTGGGCAGACATATAGTTTATATGATTTTTAAAGGAGGTTTTACAGCACGTACATACATAGAAATCCTTGAGGAAGTTATTCCAGAACTGCTCCAAAATATTCTATTAGCCAAATATAATGCGTTTTGCCTACAGCAAGATGGTGCCCCAAGTCACAACTTTAGGCTCTTAAGAGAATTTCTTGATAATAACTTTCCTCAAAGATAGATAGGTACCAACGGACCTGTTAAATGCCCATACAAAATGAAGTTTATAAAACACGATATGATGCCATAGCAGGCAATTCATTTAGCTTTTCGAAATCCGCGAATCAGATCAATGGTTCTTTTTAAAGCTATTCAAAAATAACAAAAATGTCCCAACTTTGCGTTAGAGAAAATGATCGTCAATTTAAACATCACTTTTAAAAACTTGTTTTTTCTTTTTTTAATAATGTTATATTTTTGTGTTTGTTATATTGTTACTTTATGCTTAAAACTGTTGTTACAAACTCACTGTTATTAAAAAACTCACATAAAAAGGTATTTTTATATGAGAAGATACCAATATGCAAGGTATCCAATTCTTCGTTAGCAATATGTAACTTTCAATTGTTTATTATTGTTATTCATGGCTCACTATTAAATTATGCATTTAATTTCAGATTGTAATTTATTTGCGTGTTTCTGGGAAAAAGTGCATACTGTTATATATTTTTGAAAAGGTAAAAAAAGACAAATTTTATAGTCTATAAATATACAGGCTGTCCCATTTAAAAATAATAAAGTAGGGTCCGATATCTTTTGTACCTAACCCTGTATACTAATTCCGAAGCCGGAATTGAGTTCTACGGGAAAAGTTATATAAACTTTTTTACATTTTCGATAAGTTATCTCATAGTTGAGATACGAGGGGTGCCTGAAACTGCTACACTTTCAGTTTAGCCCTGTATCTTAAAAACTAAAAGGGTTATGATAATTTTGTTAACAGTATCTTTAGTTTTACGAAAAAGTAGCAAACTGTTGCAAAAACCGCAACTTTCTATCTATAAAAATAACGGAGATACCACGCAAAAGTACCTAAAATGGGACACCCTGTACACTAAAATATTCTAAGTTAATTGTAACATTCTATTGATTATAAGCTTAAACGACAATTGTTAGTCCATGCTGAATACTTAGCGAAAAAACAGTAATATTTAGTACTGAAACGTATCATTTCTCCAGAAATTCGTTTGGCATTTTTAACCTGAAAATGGTTGGTGGGAAATTTTCACCTCTCTGCGATTATTAACTGGAGAATGGCACTACCGCTGTTTACCAATAGTTTGGCTGCCGTTCTTCGGATAGAGAGTACCGTGGATATTGCATAATGCGGCAGATAAAACCCCTTCTACAACCCCAAATTGAGGTGATTAAATGGGCGGTCATAACCCTAGACAGGGTGTTGAACCGGACTTTGAAGATAAAAAATTTATCACCAGGCTTAACGCGTACACCCACTAAAAGGAATTCGGATAATAACCAAATGGAGATGAATCTCTCAAAAGCATATCACTAGAGATTCCACTATGGCGAATGGTCCCGCCGCGCGCCGCGCCGATGTGAAGGAGCACAAAGCTGACCAGGGGAAACAAGCAAGTCACCCTGAGCTAGTCGAATATATTAAGCGAGTTGGAAATAAAAGCAACAACGCATCTATCTACATCAATCCGTTTTTCAGTAATAACGACTTAAAATGCATCAAAATATCCTGTATTTAGAGCAACAATGATGATTTCAGTAGTTTAATATACTGAAGTGTGCGAAAGGAAATGAATGTACTGAGAGTTTGTTTATCGATATCCTGGACGACTTGGTATCAGTACGTACAGGGGAGTTTAAGTATTCTAGGAGAAACTAAGAGTTTTGTGTGTAAATCGGAATTGTTGGCTACAATGTCATAAGTTCACTTTTTTTTACGGCAAACTTACGTAAATGTCGTTTGGTGCATACTTTTTTACGTAACACCTACAAGCGGTTTTTTACAGTGTGGCAAAAAAAGTATGCATCATATGGGTTTTTTTTTTAAATAATTAACTTAAGTAGAATTTGAATTGGCAAAATATATTTGCTTAAAAAATAAAACACAACAAAAAGTGAGTCACTTGATTTATCTTACTTGTCAAATTTGATATTTAAACAAATAAAAGAAAACTACTGGTTTTCTCAAAATTTTGAAAAATGGTAAGACAAAAACTTTCTTGATTGTATAGCTACTTATCAAATTTCAGCACTATCGGTTGGCTTAAAAATTTTCTAATTATTTTAACTTGCTTGTACACCTCCCAATGTTAGTAAACCTGAATTAAACGATTTATTTTAGATAAATTCATCCCCTAGATGCATTTTCCTAATCAACTTTTTATTTTAAACGCCATTTTGTTAAAGAAAATAAAAATGCAACTTGATGCAAAAGTTTATCAAGTTCCTACAATTTCATGTAAAATATTTTTATCTTGGGTTATTTAGTTAATACAAATTTAATACCTTTTTAATAAAAACGAAACTGAGAAAACTCCTTTTTACCTCCCTCGTAAAAGGAAAGTATTGTAATCGTGAAAAAATCACTCTCCGAGATTTTTTCAGATCTTCACGTTTCAGGGTCTCTAGATGACGAAAAACATGTTTTCTTAATTCCGTCGGTCTGTCTGTCTGTCTCTTCGCTGCGTAGCTAAAAAACCACTTACCCGATTGAGTCATATGAAGATGACCTGGTCACATTTTGGTAAAAATCCAATGTGGCGAAACAAAATGGCGACTTAGTGAAATATTAAAAAAATTATTATTACAAAACTACTTATCGAATTTATTTTAAATTTTGCGAAAACATCAAGTATTATATTGGAAAATGGCGGCTTAATAAATTATTTAAAAATTCAGCCTGAAAACAGCTGATTGGTTTGTTGTCAGATTGTGTGCCATAACTGATTGTGGTATAGGGATCAACTAATAAACGAATTCGAGATGGCGACCTAATAAAATGTTTGTAATCGTGAAAAAAATCACCCTCTCAGGTTTTACATATCTTCACGTTTTAGCGTTCCTAGATGCCAAAAAGTATGTTTCATCAATTCCGTCGGCCCGTCTGTCGGTCTGTCTATCAGTTCGCAGCATAACTAACCCTACTGACTCAAATTTTAATAAAAAATTAAGAGTCATATGGGGACGATCTAGTAATATTTAGGTAAAAATCGAGTATGGCAAAGACAAAATGGCAGCCTAGTGAAACGTTAAAAAAATATTATGAAAAAGGGTTTGTCTAATTTATTTCAAATTTTGCATAAACATCAAGTATTATGTTGGAATCAACTGGTAAAATTTTGGTACGAATTCGAGATGGCAGAACAAAACAAAAAACTACTTAATGCTTTCAAATTGTGTGCCTTAAGTAATTATGGTATAGGGTTCAACTAGTAAAACTCTGTTACTAATTCTAGAGGGAGGAACAAAATTGCGGCCAAATAAAATTTCTTTGTGAAAAAATTACCCTCTCAGGTTTTACAAATCTTCACGTTTTAGTGCCCCTAGATGCAAAAAAACATGTTTTATCAATTTCGTCGGTTCGTCTGTCGATCTGTCTCTCAGTTCGTGACATAGCTTAAATACTACTTATCCGACTGACTTCAAATTTTGACCAAAAATGAAGGGTCATAGAATAGTGTATTATTTGGGGTTAGGTTCCAGTAAAAAAACAAAAGACTTTTTTAAATTGTGGATGTTTCGCAACTTTAGTGTTGCATCCTGAGAACAAATATATAAATTCTATATCGTGCATGAAACCCATATTATCAATTTTTACCTATTACCTGGTCGGCAGATATTTTCTATATATTAAGTTTCTATAGTTTTCGTTAATGATCCTCTTATTTTTATGTTAGAGTGATGTATTATTTGGGGTTAGGATGCAGTAAAAAAAATATATTTTTTTTAAATTGTCAACGTTTCGCAACTTTATTGTTGCATTCCCCGGTCACTTATATAGATTTTATATCCTGCATGCAAACCCGTATTATCAGTCTTTACCTACTCCGTTGGTTCGCAGATATTAATTTTCTAAATGGTTTTCGTTAACGATCTTCTTATTGTTAGAGTGGAGTATTATTTGGGGTTAGGAAATATCTGCAGATCCGTCGGTAAAGACTGATAATATGGGTTTAATGTAGGATATAAAATCTATGTGCCCTGAGGATGCAACAATAGAGTTGCTAAACGTCGGCATTTTAAAAACTTTTTTTTTACTGGAACCTAACTCCAAATAATATACCACTTTAACATCACAACAAGAGGATCGTTAACGAAAACCAGTTAGGAACTTAATATCTGGGAAGTATCTGTGGACCAACGGAGTAGGTAAAGATTAATATTATGCGTTTCAATTTAAGATTGCGAAATAAAATGGCGGCCCAATATATTTTTTTTAAAAATCAACGTAAAGTCCAATTGATTTTGCAGAAAAATTAGATGTGAAAATGAGATAAACTGGTACGAAGTAATGTTCAATATGACGTAGCAAAATGGGGGTATGTGTCAATGTAAAAACTACCTATTGAATTTATTTTATTATGCCCAAAAGTTAAGTGTGGCATAGGTAGAAAGAAAATGGGAAAATATTGGTAGGAATCCAATATGATGGAACAAATATAAATGAAAAGACAGTATTTGTAACACATATATACTAAATTGGGCCACATTTCACTATTCCTAACAAATGGAAAAAAATCATAACGAGGGAATTTCCGGGTAAAGAAATTTACAGATTTTTTCTATTTCTATATCACCCTTTCTAAAAATAAATAAAATATATTTAATAATTTAATTTAAATAACTAACCAGAATTATAATGTAGCCGACGAAAATAATTTAAATGTTTCATCCAATCATTCTATTAATAATAGTGCACTGATAGTTGAATTCAGGTTTACTTACATTCGGTTATCTTAACTAGGCGAACAAACATTAAAAGTTAAAAAAAAAATTAGAAAAAAATTGAGTCATTCGACTGAGCTGAAATCTGGTACACACGCATGAAACGGAAATACAAATATGACTGTCCGTTAACATTTATAAACATTTTGTGAAAAAAGGTAGTTTTTATAGTTTTTTGGAAAATGTCAAATGATTTTACATTATTTTAAAAATTTTCCGCAAACTGAAATTTTGGCCAGGTCAAGTATTAAAAACATTTCCTATATGATACGCCCTTTACTGGTCATACTGTATATGACATTTTTGTTTGTTTTATTGATAAGTTTAATATTATTAGGTGAGTATAAAATTTCGAATACTGCGTTTAGAATAAACAATAGAAACGAGAGCCTGTGTATTATACTTTTTAATAAAAGATTTAAAGCAAAATAAAATAAACCAACAAGCAATAATTTAACTTTTTGCAAAAGTATCTCCTGGAAGATTTTTTATAACCCAACCGCTCTCTAAAGTTTTTATATATTTCCATTAATTTTTTACACCATTGTCCCCCAAACCATACTGCGGTAGACCTTACCAATCTGTTTATACCGAGATATTCTTCAAACGCAAAAAATGTACGATAATAAGCCTAAGGAACCTTGGAAATGGCAATTACCATTTGTTATGTAGGGCATCTGCTGCTACGCAGTGCAGAGATAATGCGTAATGCCTGGACGCAAAGTTAATGAAACAACCTGAAGACATTCCTGTTGCTTTATAACCCTTAAGATTCTTTTTTTATAATCTCATACTTCAATTAAATCTGATTCGTATATAAAAGAATGGAGAGCAGGTGTTTGGGTCGAGGTTAAAAAAATTTTCCTACAAGGCGACGATCTTTAAATGGCTTTACCCAGTCAAGTAAAAAGATATGTGCAATTGCAATAGCAAGTTGATAATGTTACTTGAAGAAAAATACCTTTTTCAGACTGGAATTAATGAGCTTTAGACGTTTTAATGAATACTGTTACTTTAGTTTCGAAATCGAAAGTTATGAAATATTTAGTCGAAGATTAAATATTTCACAGGTAAAACGTTTCATAAATATCGATTCCAAAATATAAATTTAATTTAAAATTTTCTTAAAATATAAATAGCTGGGTAATCTCTTAAATTCAAATAGATTCTCCCAAATTAAATACTTTGTTTCAAAAAAGGGACGTGAACAATTTTTCCAAAATTCCTAATATCAGTATTGTTTGAAGCATTTTAATTGTATTTAGCTGAGAAACGCAAAACATTATTAATATTTGTTTGTAGCCGATTTCGGAAAACGGATTACTTTCAAAGCAGATTTTAGTCCCTTACTGAAAACATACAAGTAAGGTGTCATTATTCAAACATAAAATTAATTGGATCAATTAACGATACTGATAGGTGGATTTGTTTTTTTTGGCAACATTAGGCGATTTCCGCTCCGCTGTAACTGAATTTTATTTGTGCTATCATATAAAAATGAGGAACTCGCCACTTGCACCCCGATGACAAGATATGGAAGACTGGTTGCTTGGTGACATGAAGATGTGGAAACTTCGCAACTTGCACCCGATAATAATTTTTTGCAATCTTTTCTCTAAAAATCTTGGTATTTTCAATATATTCTTCAGCTACCTTAGTTGATTTACATCCAGCATGAAGTATTGTATTCGTAATTTTTTCTTCCGCTTCGGCAAGAAAGGTAAGGTAAATTTAAAAATTGTCTCTCGGGACATTACTTCAAATGTGTTTTTACAACTTGCATAGGGCACTTATAATTTTTGTAAAACACAAAAAATGGTTTATGTTTACTGTGGCTTGGTCTTAGGGCCAAACATTTTCTATAAAGTCCATTAAAACTGGGCAAGGATTCTTTTCCATCCACTACCATGAACATTAGATCTACCTTGGTTTTCGCTGCTTTTATCGACACCAAAAGAGAATCTTGGAGGTCCTGAATATCATCAACCTCAAGTTTACAAAGTTCCTCACTTCTGGTGGCACTACATGTTTGAAAAACTAAGAAAACTTTTATCATCAAAAATATTTCATCAGGAGTATTCATTGGGAAAGTTTCAACATCTTATTTGCTCAAGATTTTATAACTTCTCCCAGCACACTACAAAAAATAGTCTTTATATGTTCTTTCATATAGTTTTCTGGATTTGGCGGGTAAAAGGTCAGTCTTCTCCTTTTCATCGGCTTCCAGTATTTCTCTCGGGAGATCTCTTTCATCGATTTTTATTGCAAAACTCGAAGAAAAAAAGAAACGATTTGAAAGAAGCTGCTCTAATTTTGCAGGCAAAATGAATGAATGAATGTCAAATGTTTATGCCAAGCATTACTTGGTTTAGGGCCGGTATTTCTATGGAAACGATTATTGAAACAATGATTTCTGTGTCAAATAAAGTTATCTCAAGAGTCGTCAAATAAAGTTTTCTGGAGATGAAAATACCTGGTTCTCAAAAGAGCAAGTGCCCTTAGTTTCCCATATTTTTTTTAGTTGTGAAATATTTTTTAAATTTCACGTCGGACGTAAAACATTGTATGCATCTTGGTCATAAGCCGCGTTTAACACCCTTAGCGTGCAGAAACCATCGCCTGACGGCTCGTGTTGACATTTCCTCCGACCTAGATACTTAAGGAACTTTTAGGAATTAGACCAGATATAGTTGCCATGGCAACTGACACTGTTAGTGTACCAGTCATGTTTTATTATGTCACTGTTATTTTGTAATGTGACCTCTTAACACTGGAACCACCTGTGTTGGAAGATAGATCAAAATACAAGAGTTCTAACCACACTATACCACAACTTGTTACGTTCTGGACGCGCGTTTCGCTAACCAAGTTAGAATCATCAGCAGAATGATAATAATAATATAGACTGTCAGTTTATATCATCTGCTGGTGATGCTAACCTGGTTAAAAAAACGCGCGTCCAGAACGTAACAAGTTGTGGTGTAGTGTGGTTAGAACTCTTGTATTTTGATCTTTTAATGTGACATTTACGGAAATTATATGTTCGATTATTGCCACATTGCGTATGTCATTTTAAACCTGTAACTGTTAAATTAGACCTGGTCTAAATATATACCTGTTTAGTAAATACGCGTGTAAATGTTTATTTTTTTCCATTTATTAAGATCAAGGAGTGAAATTTCGTATATATATTTGTAGAACTATTTGTTAAATCCACACAGAATTTAGTCTTAATATCATCATTATGGCGCATTTAGAATGCGTTTTAGTAGGCACCAGGTATATCTTAAGCACGACCAACTGGACGAATAAAATGAAGAAGTCAAAGTTTTGGAAAATACGGAAATGATTCTATTAAAATCATAATATTTATATAAAATTAAATGTGTTCTTTACTAATAAATTATTAAGAGAATAGTGACCTTCCTCTATAGACGCACAATTTATATTTTCTATTTGTTTAGAAATACTAAAACCCCATTGAATGAAAATTAGCTTGTATACTTGTATACGGTACCCATATAGAGGGGAGTAATTCATAAATCAATCGAAAATTTGTAAGATAAGATGAACGATAGTATAGCATTTAGTACATTTTTTTGTTCTCTGTCCCAAATTAGGCTTAGAGACCCAAACTTGGAGTTTTGAAGAAATAACCGTTAAATCTCAGTATTTAACCAAATTCGACCCATGATTAGTAGCTACATAATGACTTGGAAAAAAATACTTAAAAAAAATATTTCTCTCGTAAAAGGGAAATATTCACCTTCCTAGATTTTCCAGATCTTTACAGTTTCAGGGTCCCTCGATGCTAAAAAACACGTTTTCTCGATTCCGTCGGTCTGTCGGTATGTCTGTTTGTCTGTTCGCGCCATAGCTGAAAAAATACTTACCCGATTGACTTCAAATGTATTACAATCATCTACATTTTAGCGTCTCTAGATGCCAAAATTCCATCGTTCTGTCTGTCAGTTCGCAGCGTTGCTAAAAGACTACTTACCGGATTGATCAAATTTTGGTCACAAATTTAAGGTGAAATAAAATATTACCAGGTCACATGACCTGGTAATATTTTACCATTTTAATATTATGACCTAACCTAACCTAACCTAACCTGGTAATATTTTAGTAAAAATACAATATGGGGGAACAAAATAGACCTAAATGGAAAAATTATTTCTAAAACTAATCCAATATACCTAAAATTTTGCACAAAAATCTAGTATTACGTAAGAATGAACTGGTAACGTTTTGGTACGAATCTAAGGTAGCAAAACAAAGTGGCGACCTAATAACATTTCATGTGGAAATATTTGGTCATATTATTACATATTATGATATGCTATTATGCGAAGGTATTGCTCTTTTTAATCTTTAAAATCTTTTAGTCTAAAAAATGTTCTGAATTACAACTTTGTTTAGTTTCATTAGTGTACTGGTAGGTATATTTCGTTGGAAAGAGTGTTTAATAACTGAAACTTATGTGTATGATGTTAATACTTGCCATGTTATTTTATTATTGTTAAATTCTAGGGAAAAATCATACTTTTCCTGTTCGAAAACGCCATCCAACCCATTTTTTAGCTTTATTACTTCCCTCGTAAAAGGGAAGTACTGTATTCGTTAAAAAAATCACACCTTTGGTAAAAATCCAATATGGCAAAACAAAATGGCGGCCTAGGGAAAATGTGAAAAAAATTATTACTAAAAAACTACTTATACAATTTATCTGAACATTTGCACAAAAATCAAGTTATATAAGAATCAACTGGTAACATTTTGGTATGAATCCAAGATGAGAAAACAAAATGGTGGCTTAGCAACATATTTGAAATTCAGTTTTACTTATGGGCTTGATTTCAAATTGTATGCTATTAGTAATTGTGGTATACAGATGAACTAATAAAAATATGGTACCAATTCAAGATGGCGGAATAAAATAGCGACTAAATAAAATATTTATAATCGTAAAAAAATCGCCCTCTCAGGTTTTACATATCTTCACGTTTTAGAGTCCCTAGATGCCAAAAAATGTGTTTTATCAATTTCGTCGGTCCGTCTGTCGGTTTGTCTGTTCACGGCCTAGCTTAAAAATTAGCCAATTGAATTCAAATGTTGGGTAAAAGTTAAGGGTTATATGGGGATCACCTGGAAAAATGTTGGTAAAAATGTAATATGGCAAAACAAAACTACGGCCTAGTCAATTGTTAAAAAAACTATTACTAAACAATATATCTCGAATTTTGCACAAAAATCAAGTATTATGTAGGAATCAACTGGTAAAATTTTGGTACGAATTCAAGATGGCGGAACAAAATGGCGGTTCAGAAAAATATTTAAAACTTCAACCTGAAAAACTACTTAATGGACTGATTAACAAAATGCATGCCAAAATGAATTGTGGTTTACAGATAGATGAACTAGTAAAACTTGTGCTAATTCAAGATGACGGATCAAAATGGCGGCTAAATATAATATTTGTTATAGTGAAAAAATTATCGTCTCAGGTTTTACAAATTTTCACGTTTTAGCGTCCCTGGATCCCAAAAAAAAAAATTTTATCAATTCCGTCAGTTCGTTTGTCGGTTTGTCTGTCTGTCTGTCAGTTCACGACATAGCTTAAAAACTACTTATGTGAGTAACTTTTTGGTCAAAAATTAAGGATCACATGGGGATGACCTGGTAATATTTTGGTAAAAAACCAATATGCCGGAATAAGATTGGGGCCTAGTAAAACGTTAAAAAAATTATTACTGAAAAAACTAATTATTCCTATTTACCTCAAATTTTGCACACAAATCCCAGTAATATATAGGAGCAAATTGGTAATATTTTGGTATGAATATAAAATAGATAAACAAAGTGGCGGCCTAAGAAAAGTTTAAAAAATCAGCCTGAACACCCTATTTATTAGATTAATCCATGAAATTTCGCATGATAGAACATGTAACAAAAATATTCCATATAATATCCTTTATCACCCCTTAAAACATTTATATGAAATAATTAGATTGTGTGTAGTTTTAGAAAATATTAAGTAAAAACCTGTGGAATCTGATAGGTATCAGAAAGTACATGGCAAAATTAAAATAAGAATGTTATTTCTTTTAATATTATCCCTTACGATTTGTGCCATCCAGATACAAATAATATACCCTTTATTAATACGACTATATCAAAAACCTACTCAATATTTACTCACATGTCCCCTCAGTGTATCGTACCTAGTGAAACACAATATTATAATCTCGAAGATCATTCAAGTGCGTCCAAGCAAAAAATAAAGACATATTCCAAAATAACAACCAAAAATAGAAGAATATTCCCTCTATTATGATTCACCAAAAATAGATCGTATCCAATTTCTTTCGCTTGGATAAGTGTTTTAAAAATAATTCCTGCACAAACATTGCGTCTAATCTCCTTTTGGGTCGCAATATTATCCAAGCTACCAGAATATTACACAAAATATTATGTTACACCGAAACACTCAGTTATGGGGGGCCTTTGTATAATTTTTAGATAAACATGTGTCATCTGCTCGCTTAAGAAATGTCAAAAATTTTCAATAAGAAGCGCTCGACCGTCTTTAAGTCCCCTTTTCATATCAAACAAGCTAAGAATATGCTTAAATCAGGTAGAAAATGCTATTCCGGGGAATTAAAATATGTTCCTTGACGAAAAAATAAACAATCTTAGGAGTCCAATAGGGAGGAACTGTATCGAAAATTTGAGTTTTAAAATTGATGATAAGTTGTATCGATTTTCTAGAGAGGGTTATGGTTGTTTCTGTAATTCCATTTTGTGCTTTTGCCCTAAAGGGGTCTCGCTAGTCTACGGCGGCCGAACGAACTCTAAAAAGCGAAATCACGATCGTTATTTGACTAAAATTGATCATTGTGCCTGTTGCAATGCAGGACATGTTCAAGACAGGGATCATGTTATTCTTGTTATGACATTGGCGTGTACTAAAATTTTTACAGCAATGAAAGTTAGAATTCAACAGCTAATTTAGTGACGGTCGAGGTATTAGCCAGCACAGTAGTTGTTTCTCTAATTCTATTTTGTTCTTTTACCCTGTTACCCTTATTAAAAAGAGCGAAATCGCGATAGTGACTAAATGTATTAAACAATATTGCTCCCAAGGAAAGTCAGGAATTAAATGTTAGTTGCCCGACAACTCGAAGCTCGCTACAATATGGCGGCCTGATGAGGCAGACATGTTCCAGACAGGGATCATAATATCTTTGTTATGTCGATAGTGTAACGTGGAAGAAAAACGTATTAATATCATTGCTCCCAACGAAAATCAGAAGTCGACAGTGTAATTTAATGCCGGTCGAGGTATTAGGCAACGTAGTAGTTGTTTCTGTGACTCAATATTGTGTCTTTGCTGTACACGGGGCTCGCTACTTTATGGTGGCCTGACGAACTCTAAAAGAAGCGAAATCGTGATCGTCGTTTGACTTAAATAAATCGTTGTGCTTGCGACAATACTGGACATGTTCCAGACAAGGTCATAGTAGCCTTGTTATGATATTGGTGTAACGTGAAATATAAATGTAATAAAATTATTGCTTCTAATGAAAGTCAGGAATCAGCAGTGTAATTCAATGCTGGTCATGGTATTAGCCAGTAGATTAGTAGAGAGTTTTTCTCTGGTTCCGTTTTGTCCTACGTGGAGCTCGCTAGTTTATTGCGGTCTGATGAGCTCTAAAAAGAGAGAAATCGCGGTGGTCGTTTGACTAAAATAGGTCATTGTGCCTGCTGCAATACCGTACATGTTCTACACAGGAATAATAGTTTCCTTGTTATAGCGTTGAGGTAATGTGGAATAAAATTATATTATTATTTACTATGCTATTTATTTACGACATAGCAAAACTGACCAATGTCAATTAACATCAGATAAAGTCTAAGAAAACATGTATTTCTGCAAGTCATACATATAAGCTCAAAATGAGGCAAATTCCTGGATTTGATAAATAATACTTTGAATTTTTAACAAAATTGAGCACATTTAGTTTATAAAAATTAATTTTGTAGTTAAATAGTTTTGAAATATGTAATGTCATGGATATTCTTCAAATCTGATAGTCACTCCGGATTATCTACAAATTATGCAGCTTATCGCAATAAAATATAGAATTTCCTATATTGTTTGTTTTTAATACCCATGCTACACCAAATATTTAACACTATGTAAGTACTTTTCTTAAATCTCTTAAAATTTCTGATTGGTCCTCTAAGGAGTGAGTTCGTAATACCACTGACTTAAATTTATCCAATTCTTTGAAATTTGAAGCTAAACCAATTTGTATAGAACTGTACTAAAAAATTCCTGGTATGCATGCTTTCATTTTGATCAAGTAAAACTTGGTTACAATTTTATTTCATCAATTCTGGAAGTGGGTCCGGGTCATTGAAGTCTAAGTGTCAGTACATTCATAACTACGATTTTTTTCTGGGAACTGTTAAACAAGATATTCTACACGAAGTCATGACATCAAATGGAACAATAAAATATAACTAACAGGAAGACTCTGGTCGGTAACATATTTCCCTAAAAAACTATAGAAAATTAATATATTATAAAATAATATACTGTCCCTTTAATAAACTTCTTCTTGGGAATAGACCGTATCAAAATGGAATCACCTTCTGACGTTGTGCCTTAGATTGTATGAGACATCTTCAGGGATCTTTACTTCACGAGTTCGGAACACTGAATGGCTGGTTCCTGATACCTCTTTTTAAAAATATTTCGTGGAGTTCTTTATAACTCTATAATTTCGTCTTATTATTGACGAAATGACAGCTTGTTAAAATTTGTTAGAGATTTAAAGGTCTGGTTGCAAATTAGACATCGTTTTCCAAGAACTCTCGTACCCGTCAGTAGTATAGAAGGCGGGGTACTGTGACCGAGGATGGCCTGTCTGTCCAAAGATTGGGTGTGTCCAACTTCTTCGGCGACGAAGTGACACAATCCTGAAAAATGCCTGAAAAAGGCCGAAGAAGAAGTGGTCGACAATGACCAGAGGCTGTTGACCAGAAGGGCCTTATTAGTGTAGGTGTTCAAAAAGTACGTGTTAAAAAAGTGACACAATCCTGAAAAATGCCTGAAAAATGCCGAAGAAGTGGTCGACAATGACCAGAGGCTGTTGACCAGAAGGGCCTTATTAGTGTAGGTGTTCAAAAAGGCGTTGAGACCCGTCGGGTAGTTTTATTTTATGGGGGGATGGTGGTGTTTTTATAAGGATGTAAATAGGTAGAAGCAAAAAAGACTTATATGTGAAGTGTCTTTTTGGCACTCACACACACACATGCACCGCTATAATTATTACTAATTTGTTTCTTAGAAGAAAAAAAAAAGCCCACGCGCGCCCGCCTGGATTCGAACCGTCGACACCGAGATTTGTTTTTTGTCAAATTTTGAACTTCTAGACTACTACTACCGCCATGCAGTACGTCGTAATAAGTAAACAATTTAGATGATCTTGTTTATCTTTTAAACGAGCAATAATAGTAATAATACGCAGTTATACAGTACAACACATGTGGTAAAAAAAAAATAGAATGTTTGTAGGGCTTCACGCCGCACTTCTGGTATAATTTCATGAGCCGAGCCTCGCCTCGCCGAATTCCGTAGTACCGAGAATTGTTTTTCTGTTAATTAAAATTAATATGTTCGACGTAAGACTAGAGGTCAGGTTCGCAGATAAGAAAAGGTCGAGTACCGAGAATTGTTTTTCTGTTAATGTTGGACGTAAGACTAGAGGTCAGGTTCGCAGATAAGAAAAGGTCGAGGATGTAGATAAGGAGATGTTTGTGTAGTATTGAGATGAGCAATATTTGAATAAATACGTAAAATATTAGTTTTTGGAAAAATACCGAGAATAGCTTGTTTTCATTTTCGACGACGACGACGACGTAAGACTAGAGTTCAGGTTCGCAGATAAGAAAAGGTCGAGGATGTAGATAAGGAGATCCTTGTGTAGTATTGAGATGATCAATAATAATGTTGTTATAATAAATAATATTTGTTTCGAATAATAGCTTATACCAGATGATAAAAAACGTATAGCACTTAAAGTAATTAATATATATGTAAAATAGCCTCGTCTAACCGAAAATAAATGAAACAAATAATTATATCTTTAATATATTTTTTATTATTTAAATCAATTAAACCTTTCAATATAAATTCTAGTCCTATGATTTTCATCAAGTACATTTTTTAAAATTAATTCTAAATTAGCTATTCGTCGTTGAAAATGCATTTTGTTGATAATTTCTTCATCTTTTCGAGCTCTTCTGTATGCATAACTCCAAACAATCATTAGGTGTATATGATTTTTTGATTCATTAAAGCTTACCGACTTTATTGGTTTCATAACGTCTCTCTCTCTCCCCAAGTCAGATAACATAGAAATTTTGTAGATAGATTTATATATTGTTATTGGTATACTATAAGACAGGTCTCAAAGGTTGAGTTTGTGTTAAATAAATAATCCAACATTGTTAGTCTGTTTTCTATGTATACATTTTTGTTTTGAACACTAATGAGCTTTGCATTGTTGTGAGATTTACAACTTAC
Organism: Kuschelorhynchus macadamiae; assembly: GCA_030620095.1. Taxonomy (NCBI): domain Eukaryota; kingdom Metazoa; phylum Arthropoda; class Insecta; order Coleoptera; family Curculionidae; genus Kuschelorhynchus; species Kuschelorhynchus macadamiae. The sequence continues at coordinate 934,298 of JAUTXW010005498.1, forward strand.
TGTAAAATGTATTTTAAGATGGAATGATGAAAATTCTTGTTGTTCTATAATGGTCAACAATTGTCCTGTATGTCGCACTAGATATTACTATTTGATACAAATCTTCAAAGATGTAATTAGACATCATTTTGTTGTAATTTTAAAAAGAGGATAATATTTTTTTTTATAATTTGTGTCACACATTTTTTCCTTTTCCTATATTGAAACGACAACAACAACAATGATCTAACAAGTTTTTTAATACATACTAATTTTCACATTACATAACAAAACAATTGTTATGGGTTGACAAAAAAAAGTGCCACGCCCTAAAATGGCACCACTTTTGCAAATCGAAGCTTAAATTTTCTTATGGGAATTTACATGTAAAAATGACGGTTTTGATTGCCGGACCGGCATAGCCTAATCTACTACTTTTTAATTATACTAATAATATTAATATACTTTGCATCAAGTAAGAGAAAACTCAATTGAATACATAAACAAGCGTTAAAAAAATGTTATGCTAATATATGAGTGCTTCTAGTGGCAGTTGACATAATCGACACTTTTTTTTTTTACATATGATTAGCTATTTCATTTACAAATACAGTGTCAGATGTTAGAATAAAAAGAAGTATTTTGCATATAGCACTGAAAATATATAACCGCTTATAGTAACATTTGACATTTTTAAATTAATATTCTTGACGTATTCTACTTATTATCTTTACAATTTATGTTTAAAATTAATATTTTTGACATTATCTATCCATTACGTTTATAACCTATATTTAAAATTAATATTGTTAAACTAATCTACCCATCACATTTACAAACTATGTTTAATATTAATATTTAACAACATAATCGTCTATATCTTTTTTTTCATTTTTATTGCAGTAAAAGCAAGCATGTTCAGGAATTAGTAGAAAAAGATGTATCCTACAAATAGCACAATGTAAATCAGAAGCACTAACAACATAAGCTCTTTTGTAGTGGCAGCTCACATGATCGGATTCCCCTCTCCGTAAATATCTCATGTGAATTGCACTACACGGAAGGCAAATAGCAAATGTTCCTAGTGTTCGACTTTCAATTTTAGTGTAGCTTTGTATAACACATACATCTTTTTCTTCGAAATTATTAAATAATTCACTAGCTCTAAACTTGCTTACTTTTACGTCAGCCTCGGTTCCTAAATTTAGCAGTTCTCCATCCATGTCCACTCCTTCGTCAATTTCCTGATCATCTTCCTCCAGCTCTTCTTCTTCCTCCTCTTCAATATAATTAATATCAATGCTAAACAAGAATGATCTTCTAACAAGCCTAGATGATACGTCCAAAAATGAATGTTTATAACTGATGGAATCACCTTCCAAGTTATTAAAAATCTCTTCTCTTTCTTCCATTTGAGCGGCGATCTCCACATTATTTTCTTCAATTTGGACAGCGTTTCCAATCATATTTTCTGCCATCGTTAGGAACTTTAGATTTAGATAGATTTATTTGATAAAAAATTTGGTTATACGTTATAAATAATAGCGACAACTGATAGCTGGCTACTTGACTAGTCTGAGATTTTCATTAATTCGATGATCTATTTAACTAAAATTTTCATTACAAAAAATGCTGCATATGTTTGATAAATGTTTTTTTTTTTAATGATAAGCACATGTTTGTTAACTTGAACTTGAACTTGTTTTGCTTATCTAGTTGTTGTTGTTGTTATTCAAAATATATGATGTGTTGGAACTAGCGTGAAATCTTTAATTACAAAATATTAATAGATTTTTTTTTGTATATTCATATATAAGCAATTAAACTGAACATGCAAAATCACCAGTCTTCGTTTGTTCTTCTTCATTACTACTACTACAAGACGTAGCAACAGCAGTAACAACTATAAGAAATGGCATCCACTCCAACCACCATAGTAGTGTATACCGAGGACAAAATTAATTTTCCTCTAAAATATGCGTCCGTTGTTATAAAACAACTTTTCCAGTAAGTTATTTTTTTTTTTTTTTTTGGTTTTTGTTAATAGATATACAGTGTTAGATTATAAGTTACATATTGAATCATAATGTGCTCGCGTGTAGCAAGTGCTTTGTCTGGCTACGTGCGAACCGTATGGTTTGATCGGCTTGACGGAGTGACCAGTTCACTGCCCGATTGTTATCCGCTAGGGAAAAGTGTGTGTGTGTATGTGTGTGTGTGTGTGTGTGTTTTGAAGTGGGTTGATGTAATTCTACTGTTGTGTATAAATTTGTAGGTATGGTGTAAAAGAAATACTGGAAAAAGGTGATAAAATTTTTATATCACTAACATACAGTCCTAAGGCTATAACCTTAAAAAGGAAGTTTGGAAATTTACCGGTTCGTTATATGAGAACAAAAATTGAAAACAATGAAGATTTCAAGATTTTTTTGTTAAAAGGTATAAATTTAATTTGTTGGATGATAATACAGAAGAACAACAAAAACAACAACAAACACATAAAATACTGGAATCGGGTGGAAAAAGAAAGTTATTTGAAGACATCTTTAGTGATTTGGAGGAGGAGGAGGAGGAGGAGGAGAAGCAGCAGAAGAATTTGACCCAAGCGGGACCAAGCCAAGCGGGATCAAGCTATGTAATATAAATAAAAATAAATATTTTATTACTATTATTAATATCAATTTATTTTACTAATTTTAGAAAGATTTAACATTGGGAGAGTGTTACGATTATTTCAGCTCTAAAAAGTTCTGGACTTCTAAACCTTTAATTGAAACTATTCGATATTCACACAATCTGGGAGATGAATTAAAAATTATAATGTTATTTCTAAAATCTGTACCGTTAAGATCTTTCGTAGCAGGAGGCTTTCCTAGTTTTTTGGTAGGACGGACTGACAGATTTTCCGACATAGACATTTATATCGAACTCAATCCTTTGAAAGAAGAGGTATGTTTATTAGCGTTAAATATTTTTATTGAGAAACTCATAGAAAATGATTATAGAGATATAATATATACTAATACAAGAAGAGAAGTAAATTACAAACCTTTCAAATTTTTTGATATTCGAAATATTACTTTAAAAACAAAAAAGAAAAATATGCTTATACAGTGTATATTTTTAAAAGCTAACTATATATATTTAACTTACGAAGAATTAATTGTAGAGTCCATAATGGAATTTGATTTCGATATATGTAAAACAGCATTACTTTTAATCAACAATACATTACATGTCATAAAAATGAATCAAATGAAAAGTATTGAAGATTGTGTAGCAAGAGTATCGCGTCGTGTTGAATATATATCAAGGCGTACTGAACATGAATTAAATGCAGATTCTTTATCTATGCTATGTCTTAGAAAAATAACAAGTGTTAAAAATAATGTACATGTATGTAATAATAAATAGTTACAATCACATATTTCGTAATTCTTCCTTATTTTTACGGTAACGAAATTCCAGAAAGTCAAAGAAGGTTTCCTTATAATTTTCTGTTGAATGCATAGCTTTAGCAACACATATGTAGGCGTGTTCTTCGGCAATACAAATAGAAAACATTCCATCATCTGCTTCTTCCCGTGCCGCGTGTTTATAAATATTCCGTCGATTTTTCTTCTTTTCCTCACTTGGTAATTTGTATGTGAAATTTTTAAACACAATTTCTAATAAAGTTCTTGTTTCTTCAATGGAAGACGTCACAGGTATGAATTTTATGCCACTATTCACCCATCCTCGATTTATATATAAACATAAAATAAACTTATTTACACCAGGTGGAATTAACGCTCTTGCTTTTTCAATACACAGTGTAGTCGGTCCATACGTCAGCAACCATTTTTCATCGTTGTTAGTTTTTCTTTTAGAATTTTGTTTAAAACTAGAGTTGGCTGAAAGAGACTCCATAAATAGAACTTGTAATACCACTCAGTCCACGAACGAAATGTGAACTAATTTTTTTTTTTTTTTTACTTTGAATGAGCTGCAGGTATTTATATTAAATTTAATCACTCCCACTTTCAGCATTTTAACTATTTGAGAAAAAAAAAAACAAAATGGTTTATTTAATATACAGTTTTATTTACAAAATTGTTTACAAGGTTTTACTGTGTAGCAAATTCCAGTAGTAGTATATAAAAAATACATTTTCTAACGCACAATTTAAGTCGTTATTTACATGTTTATTACAGTGATTAGATTTTAACATTTTCTTTAAATTTTCCAAAGAAGGACAGTTGTTTTCCTCTAAATCAATTACATGGTAATTCTCTTCCAACAGCTTGATTAACCACTCTTTCTTTTGACCTCCCTTTACGGCGATTATGACATTTGCTCCATCAACAGTGTCAACACCATAAGATGTATTGATAAAATTCTTGATAAAATCTGTCAAGTTTTCATAGTTTATAATAATACTTTCGACACCACCACAACGATCACTAAACCATTCCAAACCATGTATATTTCGAGTTAACCAATTCATGTGGTTTTCAATCTTGTACTTAAATAGATTTAGATCAAATTGAAATTTAACCATTGCGTGCTTGTAGTTACCACTTGAAGTATCCAGAATTGCAATTTCTTTACAAAAAAAAACTAGTGTTCCCATATTGAAATCCTTGAACGTCCAAAACGTACATTTTTTTTTTTGTTTTTTCTACTAAAGAACTTTTACTGTGCTAGTTAGAGGATTATATTTAACTAGTCTATCGTGTAGAATAAGACAATAGGCTGTAGTCTTGACAGACACTGCTTTACTTGTTTCAAACTCTATGCGAACATCTACGGCCCCTCCTTTCAGCACGTCTTCACCTTGTCGAGAACAATCGACGACTACCAGTGGAGCTTTACCTTTAAAACTTGCAGGTTCATAACATGGATCGCTGTGACGTTTGTAATAATACAATCTTTGGAACTGTGCATACATATCGTAAAGAATGGCAAATTTGTTGGTGTCATAGTCCACGTTTAAGTTATCGTATGGAAATACTTCTGAATTTAGGTAAACCTTTAGGTTTGTTAAACCACAGTGGTTAAAATGACTGCTGTTTTTAGCAATTTTTCCTTTCACATCGGTTTGAAACCCTATTATTATGAAACGAGGTTTCTCCAGCTGATTTGATGATTTGACTGCCCAACTGTGATTTTTACTCTGTTGCAGCTGAGGGTATTCATGTAATTCCCAGCTTCTAAAAGCAATATTCAAATCTCTGTTACTTTCAAATTGTCTTAACAGACGTAACTTCTGGCTATCACTCACGGTGACGTGTGGTATTTTCCACAGCACCTTACTAAGTGCAATTTTATAAGTTTCCTCTCTATCGGCATCGGCCAACTGACATATTGCATTCAAATCATTGTTGCTTCTAATAAGCACTAATTCTTGTCGAATATTCATGATAATTTTATTAAAGTCTTCTGCATAGCCCATTATAAGTTTTAAGGGAATGCATACACTAAAGTTTCCTTTGTCATCTAATAGACTTGGATGGTTTTCAGTGTTCCATCCTGCATTTTGTAAATTAGAACTTTCACTTCGCGTAAGCGATACATAACCTTTAATAGTTGAGGTTATTCCAGGATTCCTTACTCGATCTATGCATACTCCTCCCAATTCGTAACGGATCTCTTCGAAAAGGTACATAAGACCATTGTTGGTAAACTTTATGTTGTCACTAAATGTACCATCCTCTTTTGTCAGTTTGCCTTCAATGTATAGAAAGCTTTGACTAGGTAAGGTATAGAGATCTTGGGTTTGAATAGGTATCCTAATTTCATCGTTGTTGTTCAAAGTCGTAGCAGAGTACGGTTGATGTGTATGATATTGGTAACTAACTATTGAATCATCACTTATTACGTTGTCTCCTACTTTTAGAATATTGGAACTCATTTCTTTGACTATAGGCACAATTCCAGTTGAATATTAAAAAAAAGTGTCGAAGATTTGCACTAAGAAGTAACTTAAAACTACACCAATATCTCCTTATTTTTCCTATTATTATTATTATTATAATTATTATTATTATTTAGTTTGAATCCTAAGGAAATTAAAAAAGCTCTATTTTCAGATGTTAACTGATGTTCACGTAGTCTTGGACTATTGATTATTCCAGTGGACGACTTGTTTTTATGGTACTTAATGGGTAACCCTAATGCATTATCTTCATAAAGAAAAACCATGCTCTTATACCTGCTTTAGATGTAGTCTTACTGTTATCAGTTCTTTTCGGAAATTGACCAATTTTCCGTCCTGATCGGTTATTTTAAGCAATATTTCATCCACATAGCGCGTGTTTATTGGTAAATATATAACGTTTGAGGGTTTTTCAACAATCTTAAAACCGGGCGCCACCTCGGGATAAAACATATGAACTATGTGAACCAGATTACCGTAATTGTAGGCATTTGTAACTAAATTACAGTCTACAGCAATGGAGTTGACCTTAAATATATCTACTGGGTTTTCGGATATATGCAATTTGTCTGCTTCCAATACTTTATTTTTGAACCCCAACAAACTTCCAATTGAGTTGTCTTTTGAAAAGTCTATTGACCTATTGCATTTTATTTCACACTGTAGTGTATTATGGTTTGCTTGCAATCGCAGTACAATTGGATCACCTTCTTTTTCCAAATTTAACGCCCTAAACAAGTAGTTCTGGATATCCTGTATTTCATAAGAGCCTTCAGGTAGTTCTATTTTTTTATTTTTACCATAGTGAAATACATTGTTTGATTTATCCACATTTGGAATTGAATTGTAACTTTCGAAATTTATTAAACCTAAAACGTACTCGTCACTTTCACTCAATATAATTGGTGGGTAAATCTTTGCAGAAATTTTTGATTCTTTCCCCGATAAGGTAAATGTATATGACATTATAACTAAAAGAGAGAGAAACGATCACTACAAATCTATTAAAATAAATGAAACAAACCAGATAATGTTAATCTATTTATTCATTGTTCCATATGAGATAAAAAATTCAAACATAAATGGCCACAGTTGTAAGAATTGTAGGACTGAAACTGAGAATGATTATAAAATATATTACAAGTACCATTAGAATTAAAATATCTTAAAAGCTCTACGGGTGGGTGTAAATTACCAAAACTGTCATAGTAAATAATATTTTTTCCATATTTTCGATATGCAGTCCAATGAGTGCCAGGTCCGTAGGAGTTGTCCAAATTAACTATAACCGATTCATTTCTATAAATTTTTTTGGGGAGTTTATCTTTCATAAAAGTTCCACGAAAATAGGGTATTTTCAATTTTTTTGCATAGAAATCAAGTTCCAAGTTGTTTAGGGCGTGTGCTGGTAATGTTAGCTTATTTGACGTTTTGGACCTAAGTTGGGAAAAAAAGTCCATATCCAGTTTTAAAGGGTTTCAAGTAGAGTCCCTTGCCAAGTGCAACTGCTTCCATAGTTCTATTGTGTCGTTTATTTTCTTCCAATTGACGTTTCGCTGCTTGTGCATCATTGATAGTTTTTGCTATTGCTGAAGCTCCACCGCTTAATGCTCCCAAGGCACTCAAACCGGCAAAAATCGGTATTAGTGGTAACACACCTCCTGTCTTGGGAATTCTAATTATTCTCGAGGATGGTGGTTTGATCCTTCGTTTTTTTTCACCCTTAACTGTTTGAACTGCAATCTTTAAAGCGTCATCGATAGTACGAGGTTGATTTTTTAAAACATTATTTTTAATTTTTTTAGTTAACTGTGGAAAGTTTATACGTTTCTTTCCTTGTCTTCTGCTTCTCTGCATCTTTTTGTGTTGTATTTTTTGTTGTTGTTGTCTTTTCATCACTTTGGAGGATCTTTTCTTTCGGTTACGTTGCTTATTCTTTGAGGACATTGTTACTTTAATAGTGCTCGGTATTAACTAATTTGAAAACTAAAAATCTTAAATATTTATACGGTATCTAGCTTTTAAATCTTTTCTTCGGTTCAAAAACAATATTGTTGTTGTTGTTGTCCTCAGAATCACTTCGTTTACGTTTTTGCAATTTTTGTGAAATTAAATCGTTGTCGTTGATTTCTAACTTCGGTTTTTTTGTATTGTTATCATAGTCAATATCAGACGAAATATCTGCTTTACGCTTGTTAAACGTTTGGATATCCATTTTCATTTCATTTTCGAAAAGTTTTTTTTCTTTATTGCTGCTGCTGGGTCGGCCACTTTTAACAGTTTTTATGTTACGATTTAACATTTTTTCTTTCATTTTCTTTTCATGATAATTGTCAATGTGTTCACTATCACTTGATTCCTCTTCAAATTTTTTTTTAACGATTTTCTTTTTATTTTTTGTGGGACTAAGGGGAGAATTCTTTCTAACTCGCTGCTGCTGCTGCTGCTTTTGTTGAGCTTTACTCTTGTAAGAATTCACTTCTTCAAGCAAGGCTTCAATCTTTTTTAAATAATTTTCCATACTTTTTGCACTTTGTGCCATGACAGTTGAACCTTTACGTAGAACGTTACAAGTTTGTTTCACACACTGATTATTTTTAGAACTCTCTTTCCTTTTTATACCCATACCTAGTTTTAGTTTAGCTTGCATGGCTGTTGATACACCTAATGCAGCTAGTTTTTCGCTCCAACCAGCCTCTGATGATGAACTGATTCTGCTCAAAGCACTTTTAAGAAGAATCTTATCAGCCTGATGACGATTACTTAAATCCTTGTTATTTGAATAGGCAATATCATGTTGCTTACATGCTGCATCCAAGGGATTAATTCCTTTATCACCACGTGCTAAACGTTTCTGCAGCTTGGTACCCGGTCCACAGAACTGGTAGCCAGGTATGTGCATCTTGAATGGTAGTTTATTTATTACAGTATTTAGCAGACCATTTCCGTTTTTTTTTTGTTTCACTTTGATTTGTATAATATATCATGATTGTAAGACGTAACAAAACATACTAACTATAAATTGTTATGTTGTCGTCTATTATTGTTATTCATATTTTATTCTTTTTCATGTCAAGATTTGTTTTTTAACGCTATGAAGAAAGTTGTGAAACAAAAAACAACTTTAAACATTCAAAATCACGACGAAGTTAAAAGAGGAAGTATCAAACACAGTAAATTGCTACCGTCTACAATAAGGGCAGTTATCACAGGTCCTTCAAACTGTGGAAAGACCAATGTTATGATTAGTCTGCTGGAACATCCAAATGGATTGAAATTCGAAAACGTCTATCTCTACTCAAAATCTCTTTATCAACCAAAGTATGTGTATCTGGAAAAGCTGTTGACACCAATCAAAGGTATCGGTTACTATACCTTTAACAATGGTGACACTATCCTCGATCCCTCTGACAGTAAATCTAACTCTGTAATCATTTTTGACGATGTGGCATGTGACAAACAGGATGTTATGAGGGAATATTTCAGTATGGGACGTCATAATAACATTGACTGTTTCTATCTGTGTCAAACCTATGCTAAAATACCAAAACACCTAATAAGAGACAATGCCAATGTTTTAATATTATTCAAACAAGACGATTTAAACCTACGTCATGTTTACACAGATCACGTGGGTACTGATATGTCATTTGAAGATTTTAAGTCAATTTGCGGCTTCTGCTGGGGAAAACCTTATGGGTTCTTATCAATTTTCAAAGACAATAAAATGAATGATGGACGTTATCGATATTGTTTGGATAACTATATATATCTCTAACATAATGACATTTTATTAGTTTACTTGAAAATCTACTTAAATTGAGTTGTGGCTATGGTTGGGCTCGATAGAAACAAGAAACAAACTGCGAGAAAAGTTGTGAAAAAACAACTTATAACCAAAAGAAATGAAATTAAAAACAAACTAAAACTTCTTAAGCACGGTCAAATGACACATGAAAATCTTTTCAAACCCATAACCAAGCATTTGCAGAATATTGAAAATAAATTAATTCCTAGAGAAACTGTGACTTTAAGCAATGCAAGTTCAATACCTGTTCACAACGAAGAAGGTAGAAATCGTTTAAAACAAGAACAAATTGAATATAATGTATCTGACTCTGACGATTATGACACACAATCCACAGTGTCGGAACCGGCGGTATCACTACCCAAACTAATACAGTCCACACCAGAAGCAAAATATGATTATACACCAAAGGTACTAACAGCCACTGCACCGCGTCCAAAGCGAAGATTATCCTTTTCAGCGATCGGTCAGCCGAAAAATAAATTAAAACAAAAAATGATTCAAGATGTGGAAACGGAAATGCAAGAAGACGAAGCTCGGAAACAAAAAGAGTTTGAGGAACAACTAGATAAAACGATTAAAGACAAATCACTTAGCGACTATTATGAACAATATCACCCACTTCCTTTAACGTATATTAAAAAGTTTATTAAAGACCCAAACAGTGAGAATTCAGATGGAAAATTTAGAGTTCAGTTTGATCCAGACATTGAACGATTTTCCATTGGAAACAAGAGGATTGATTTTGACGGACCTGATCTTTTAGTAGCTGGGAAAAAATATAAAGGTACTAAAGGGCTTTACGGTTTACTTTTCAATCAGAATATTCCTAAAATCTATACTAAAGACGACGCTCAAAATTACGCAAATATATTATTCAATACTAAAGCTGTTGAAAAATATTTTGATTCAACTATGGTGTCTACAAATAAAAATAAGAAATTTACAAGAATTATTGAGCCAATTATGATGCAACAAGAGACAGATAGTGATAGTGGTAGGGAAGAAAATGTTAAACAAGGAGAAGGAATGCTTATGACAGTGACAAACCGACCAGTTGATTATGTTCATTGGGACGACCCTAATGAACTTGTGGATAGACTAAGATTGTTACTTGCATCTCAAGCTGCAGGTAATTCGAGTCACAACAACGAAATCGTTTCAATCATCGAGGAATTAGGAGAAGCTCAAATTATAGAATAATTTCGAAAATGTCTAAATACGTTACAGATGTAAAACGTCATATTGTTGAAGAAATACATAAGCCAGCCAGAATTAATTTTCAACGACGAAAAGTTATAATTAAGTCCCTTTTGGATCTTATGCAAGCAGATTTAGTCGACATGAGGGAATATGAAAAGGAAAATAAAGGTTATAAATACATCTTAGTAGTCATTAATTGTTTCTCCAAATATGTATGGACATTTCCATTAAAATCGAAAACGTCAAAAGAAGTCGCTACAATGCTGGAAAATGTGTTCAAATCTCAAACACCGATTCACCTGTGCAGTGATTCTGGAGGAGAATTCACGGGCAAAGAAGTACAAAACTTAATGAAAAAGTATAACGTCAAACATTACGTGGTGTATAGTGAAAAAAAGGCTTCAATCGTCGAAAGAGTTAATCGCACACTAAAAGGAATGATGTGGAAAGAATTTAGCATTCAAGGGTCCTACAAATGGTTTGACTTGATTAAAAATATTACAAATGTTTATAACAACAGAAAACATAGGACCACAGGTTTCAAACCTTCAGAAATAACAAAAAAGCATGAAAAACTTTTGTTGGAGACTGCCTATAGCAAAATAAAAATTGCTCCCAAACCAAAATACAATGTAGGCGACCATGTTCGCATTTCTAAATTTAGAGGAGTGTTTGATAAGCAATATAGGCCGAATTGGTCTACTGAAATATTTATAATCAAGAAAGTTCAACTTACAAATCCAGTGACATACCTACTTCAAGATGCAGAGAAACAAGACATCAAGGGAGGATTCTATGAACTTCAATTGCAAAAAGTTAAATATCCAGACATTTATTTAGTGGAAAAAGTGTTAAAACGTAAAAATAATAAAGTATTTGTAAAATGGTTAGGTTTCAGTGATAAGCATAATAGTTGGATAGATAAAAATAATGTAGAGTGACTTAATAAAATAATTTTGTTTCATGTACGTTTTATTTATTATATATTATTTACATGTTTTCTACAAATAATTTATTTATCTTCAAACAGAAAAACAATATTTATAATTATATTTACGAGACACTATTGACGCCTAGTTCAATCTACTTTCTTTTATAAATAAAACTCTACCACTTTTTTTTAATTATTGTTCTATTGGTGAGTAAAAATCACGTGAATTTACATCACACCCACTAAGTAAAACTAAAAACAAATAAAATAAACCATAGTAGTTTTTTTACATTTTAATTTCAATATTTTTGTACTGTTCTATTTTGACATTAAAATCATAGACCTAATACTATTTACACCAAATACATAATTCACTAAACAAGTATCACAAAATTTTAATAACTTTACTCTATGTTTTAAGTGTTTATTAATATTTTTTTCAACTAAACAATTACATATTTGACATAAAAATTGTATTCTTTCAAAATCCATTTTGTGTAACGTACAGGGTCTTATTATAATAAATATATAATTTGACATGTACTGTAAATAGTAGAATTTACACTAAAAATGTCTCCTAATTCTGTCTGACCAGTGCTGTAAACAGTGGAATTTGCACTAAAAATGTCTTTTAGTTCTACAGTCTTACAATCAAGATAAATATTTTTATTTCGAAAATATCTGGCAGTATACCAGTTACAATATATATCTGCAGGTTCATTAATATTCACAGGAACATATGTTAAGTTTGATACACTGTCTTTTAAGTGAGGCACTAGACCTATTTGCTGATTAGCCAAATTAAATATTTTATCGTTTGGCTTTACATTTTCATCAGGTTTTATTAAATCATAATGTATGTGAAACCATACATTATAACCAGTGTCTTGAAATGTTCTTAAACCAACATTTCTCAAAATATAATATCGTCTATTATTAATTAAAACAAAATTATAACTGCGCTCTTCTGGATAATATTTCTTTGTCGTCGTCGTCGCCGTCGTTGGTTGACTATTAGTTAGGACACAATAATTGAAAAGAATACCATAGAAAAGTAAAACAAATTTACTCATTATTTTGCAGCCTTCTCCTTCTTTCGTACTCTTCTTTTAAATAATACAAAACGGTATATCTATTAATACTCTTTTGTCCGTTAACCTCTTTGTGAATTTTTTCACAGCGGCAAAATGCACAGATGTTTGGAGATATTGAGTTCCCTTTACACTCTTGACACGTTCTGTTGACTGGAACAGGCATATATTACCACCAGTCTGGTTCGTGATCGACTGCTATTAAATCCTCTGTATTTTACATATATATTAATTACTTTAAGTGCTATACGTTTTTTATCATCTGGTATAAGCTATTATTCGAAACAAATATTATTTATTATAACAACATTATTATTGATCATCTCAATACTACACAAGGATCTCCTTATCTACATCCTCGACCTTTTCTTATCTGCGAACCTGAACTCTAGTCTTACGTCGTCGTCGTCGTCGAAAATGAAAACAAGCTATTCTCGGTATTTTTCCAAAAACTAATATTTTACGTATTTATTCAAATATTGCTCATCTCAATACTACACAAACATCTCCTTATCTACATCCTCGACCTTTTCTTATCTGCGAACCTGACCTCTAGTCTTACGTCCAACATTAACAGAAAAACAATTCTCGGTACTCGACATTTTCTTATCTGCGAACCTGACCTCTAGTCTTACGTCGAACATATTAATTTTAATTAACAGAAAAACAATTCTCGGTACTACGGAATTCGGCGAGGCGAGGCTCGGCTCATGAAATTATACCAGAAGTGCGGCGTGAAGCCCTACAAACATTCTATTTTTTTTTTACCACATGTGTTGTACTGTATAACTGCGTATTATTACTATTATTGCTCGTTTAAAAGATAAACAAGATCATCTAAATTGTTTACTTATTACGACGTACTGCATGGCGGTAGTAGTAGTCTAGAAGTTCAAAATTTGACAAAAAACAAATCTCGGTGTCGACGGTTCGAATCCAGGCGGGCGCGCGTGGGCTTTTTTTTTTTTTCTTCTAAGAAACAAATTAGTAATAATTATAGCGGTGCATGTGTGTGTGTGAGTGCCAAAAAGACACTTCACATATAAGTCTTTTTTGCTTCTACCTATTTACATCCTTATAAAAACACCACCATCCCCCCATAAAATAAAACTACCCGACGGGTCTCAACGCCTTTTTGAACACCTACACTAATAAGGCCCTTCTGGTCAACAGCCTCTGGTCATTGTCGACCACTTCTTCTTCGGCCATTTTCAGGCATTTTTCAGGATTGTGTCACTTTTTTAACACGTACTTTTTGAACACCTACAGTAATAAGGCCCTTCTGGTCAACAGCCTCTGGTCATTGTCGACCACTTCTTCTTCGGCCTTTTTCAGGCATTTTTCAGGATTGTGTCACTTCGTCGCCGAAGAAGTTGGACACACCTAATCTTTGGACAGACAGGCCATCCTCGGTCACAGTACCCCGCCTTCTATACTACTCCCGTCGATTTCTGATTCAAGGGGGAAATTCAAGGTCTGCTGATTTCATTTTCGTAATTTTAACCCCTTAAGTGGGGGATGCACTGCCCCCTAATTTTGGATAGGGGTGAAGGGGTGTTACGATACATTTTGAGGGTCTCATCCAATACTATCTGACGATTATATAACAAAATGAAAGCGAAAATTGTGAAAGAGACAATATGGAAATTATCTCGACTGCTTATTCCTATCAGACCTGGCATTTGAGAAGTATTTAATTATTTGTTAATTTTTTGTCAAAAAAAAGTTTGTGGACGCACCATGTATTCGATTTACCGCAGTCCATCGTGAATTTTTAAGAACGTTATAACCATGTCACAACGATGGTTAATTTTTAGTAGAATTAAAATGACGTATTCCGTGGAGGCAAGGGTGGAAATTATAAAATTGTTTTTTAAAAATAACGACACTGTGCGAGTAACAGCGGCTTTATTTAACGCAAGCTTTCTTGAAAAAAATGTATTCGTTGTTTACGTTTTGTAACTGGTTGCCAAGTTTGCGAAGCGAGGGAAGGGTTATTTTAGGTCATGTAGCAGTAGATCCAACCCGAGTATTAGGAAATTTCAGGAGAATCCTTAAAATCTGTTTTTCGGATGAGTTTTAGTTTTACTTAAACGGTATTGTATATAGGCATAACTGTCGGTATTGGTCAGATGAAAATCCAAGACTATTTCATGAAGCATTTAAAATAAAGGGTCGAGTTTATAACGTTTTTTTGTAATTTACTTTTTTGTTTTTACTCAGCATGCCCAAGAATTAAATGTCTGGGCGGGTATGTTTAGATGATTAACTTGATTGGAAGAAGGGAACAGAATGAGTGGCCACCCAGGTCTAATCTGAATGCAATGATCCTTTTCTATCTTTATATATATATATATATATATATATATATATATATATATATATTTGCTCGTATGTAAGTAGTATTAATTTTTAAATAAAGGCAATATATATTTTTAGGGCAACACTACCCCGACATATAATCTTATATTGGTGGATGGGTTTTATTACCGCAGTGTTGTCATTATTTTCCAGTAATAGTTTTAATATATTTTAGATGTACTGAAAAGAGTCTTAGGAACCTTTGTTTTGACGTCATTATAACGGTTTTATAAACGGAAAACTAGAGAGCAGAAGTGAGGTACTGGATACAAAAATGTACTTAAAGTAAGTAATTATTTTTACTTGGGACAATGTATTCAGTATTTTTTTAAAAAATACTTGTACTTGCACTTAAAATTTAAAATTTTGGTGTATTACTTATTACTTATACTACAAAATCCTAATCTACTTAAAGTGATTTGTAGAAATACTTAAGATTTTTAATACTAATTAGTTTTAGTTTGAAGTATTTTTCGATAGTAGGTACTTCGATATTAAAAAGACTTAAGTACTTCAGAAATTATTTTAAGTACCTAATTTACTTTGTGTATTTTATCAGATATAAAACTAAATATAAGTTAAAACTCATAAAAAACTATTTAAAATCATATAGCCAATACAAGTAATCTAATAAGTACACAGAGGCAGTTTTCGTTTAACACTGTATGTTCAAAAGTTGAAGTTCACAAATAAATCATATCTGATCAAAATAAATTATATATTGTACCTCTACGAAATAAACATAGTTGAGAATTTAATATCGGGAACCATGATTGCAAAATTTATTTATTTATTACAAACTCAACAGATTTACAATCCAATTACAGAATAGGAGAAATATTCTTAAGTTTAAAATAGCAAACATTAATATGAAATTATTTTTGAAATAACTCGCACAGTTTTTTCTTTAGTCTAGGCATACCTATACTAAATAAATCACAATCACAACGAATTTGATTATATAAGTTACACATAGTAATTATTGGATAATTTAGGTAGTAATTCGTACGAGCACTATCTACATAAAAAGTCAGAGGATTTCTGGTTCTATAACTAGGTACATAAAATCTAATTTGGGCTAATATATCAGGATCGTTAATCAAATTATTCAAATCTTTATATAAAAATATAATAGAGGCCATATTCCTTCGATTCTCTAAGCTCTTAAGATTACATCTATTCATCACATCCGCTTTTGGTATATGTAGCTGGTATATGCCAGTTTCTTTATAGTATATATACCTTAAAAATCTATTTTGAATTTTCTCAATGGAAAATTTATGGTTTTCATAATACGGGTTCCATATTATAGAACAATATTCCAAGACATTTCTTACATATGAAACATATAAAGTTTTAATACTCGAAGTATTTTTAAAATCCTTACAGTTTCTAACTATATACCCATACATTTTAGATGCTTTATTTGTTATGTTTGAGATGTGCGCCCTAAAAGTCAATTGAGAATCGAAGGTTACTCCCAGATCCCGCATCTCAGCAACCCGTGACAGTACTGTTTCATCGATAACATAACTATAATTATAATTTACATTTTTTCTACTAAAACTTAGTACATAACATTTATTAATATTAAAGGGTAAGCAATTTCTAATTGACCAATAATACAGGTTACTTCAGTTTTCCTGAAGAATCCTACAATCATCCATACTTTGTACTTTCAAATACAATTTCAGGTCATCAGCAAACATTAATATTTCACAACAATTGGTTTCCTTAACTAAACTATTAATACACAAAAGGAACAGCAGCGGCCCCAGGTTGGAGCCCTGCGGTATCCCAGAGGTAGCTTCAAGGTATTCAGAATAATGGCCCCTAACAACCACTCTCTGTTGCCTTTTTTGCAAGTACGACCGAAAGAAACTAACTAAGTTTATATGAAATCCAAATTCTGTATGGAGCTTATCCATGAGGATGTGATGTGATACTCTGTCAAAAGCTTTAGCAAAGTCAGTGTAAATCACATCTACTTGGCATTTACTGTCAAGGCTTTCGGCTATGTACTGGGTAAAGTTACATAAGTTGGTGCCAGTTGATTTTTTATTTAAGAAACCATGTTGCCTTGCTGTGATTTTATTGTAAACAGATGAATATACAAATTTATATATAATGGATTCAAATATCTTTGCTGGACAAGATAGTAAAGCAACTGGTCTATAATTTTGTATATCAGTTTTATCACCTTTCTTCAGCACGGGGCATATCTTAACTTCTTTCCAAAGTTGGGGAAAAATACTAGTTTTTAGTGATAAATTGAACAAAATTCTAAGGGGTTCACTAAGGAATCCTATCATACCCTTATAAATAAATGAAGGTATGTGATCAGGTCCAACCGCTTTATTGATTTTAAGGTCCCTAACAGCATTACACACATCCTCATAGCTTACCTCTGGAATACACAGAAAATCTGCATTTAAGCATGTCGAATAAGTACTCAAATTATCAGGATAGTCATTTACGCATACAGATTTAAAAAAAGAAGCAAATGCATTCGATATATCTATGCCTTCAGAAAACTCGTCGCCATTCATGTGCATTTTTTCCGGAATTCCAGTTGCGTTTTTGGTATTTTTAATATATTGCCAGAACGACCTCGAATCCTCACTAATATCAGATTGAATTTTGTTAAGATATTGCTTATATGCTATTTTGATGTCTTTTTTAATTTTGGCTCTAAGATCTAAAAACTTATTATACGTTTCTAAGTTGCCAGTTCTTCTGCTTTGTATTCTTAACTTATCTTTGGTTTTAATATCCTTAATAATGTTTTTGTTAAACCACACAGGATATTTACTATTATGTTTACTCTTTGGTACACATATATCAAAAATTCCGTATATTTGATTATAAAAACTTTGCACAGCTATGTTGACATCACTGAAAGATTGAAGGTCATTCCAGCATGAATTTTGAAATAACTGATACATCGCAAGAAAATCTGCTTTTCTAAAGTTATAATTAGTTAAATTAATACTGTCTTTCAGACATTTCTGTTTTGGGTTTTTAAGATTTAACTCAATTGTAAGAGGGGGATGGTGAGAATCACTTGCAACGAAACTATATGTACCCTCACAGACACCACATTCGTTTTTCGTCAGAACTAAATCCAATAAGCGGTTTGTTGACATTTGAAATATGATTCCTTTGTTTACAATTATAAAACTTTAAAAAATTCATTAACATATCTACATATTGATCTGTATAGTTAGTTTCATAATACTTATTTAAGTGCGTAATATTAAAATCTCCTAAAATAACCAAATTACTTTGATACAGATATTCTAAGCTTTCAATATATGAAAACAGCTCATCTCTTTTTAAGGCTGAGCAACTAGGAGTAATATAAACAACACCTATGTATAAATAATTAGTATCAGTACTATATACTTTAACTATTAATATATCAATATCTGGTACCTTATAATCCAATTTTAAAGCACTACATTTATAAGTTTTTTTAACTGCTAGTAGTACACCTCCTCCACGTTTTGTGTCCTCCCTATTGCGATTTTTAAACACTAAAAAGTTGTCTGGAAATAGTTCATTGTCATATACACTATCTGACAGCCATGTTTCACTTATTGCCACTACATCATATTCATTTTCAGTTAAACTTACTGAATTATAAAAGTCAGCCGTTTTGCTATTTAATCCACGTACATTCTGATAGGAAATAATAAAAATCATATCTTCTCTTTCAGGTTGTCCTGTACTACTATCCCTGAGAGGTTGACCATTACTGCTTTTACCTATGTCTTGGATAAAAAACTGTCGGTAGTTAAATAATTTGTGCACTGTTGCATTCTTTTAATTCTTTGTATATAAACGGGACAATTTGAATCGCGAGCTGTATGATCACCAACAGGTAATTTTGACCGTTTGCAGTTAGGACAATCTAAACTCGATGCCGTGCATTGTTTAGCATCATGCGAACCACCACATCTAAAACAACACTCACTAGCTGAGCAGTATTTCGCAACATGACCAAAGTTGCAGCACTTAAAACATAAAGCGACATTTGTGTACTCCTGGATATAAACGGGACATAAATCAAATCTAAGGTTACTGTTCCTAATAATCCATTTAAATATTTGAGGGGGTGTCTGAAAAATCCAGTTTTCCTTAGTTGTATTCCTCCATTCTTTTTTAGTTATAAATTTAAATTGGTTAGTAACATCCTGGCCAAAAGTATCTGCGATTTCTGGGTTTTCAGCAACAAACTCTTTAATAAAATTTTCCGGCGAAAACCCTTTGAGAATGCCTGTTATCATTATCATGGGATCAGTATTTAAAATGTCTCTAACTTCCATATTTTTTTTACTTAAAGTGTCTTTTAATATTTGTTGCTGATTTGCATTTGCACATTCAATAATAATACTCCCACTTTGTAGATGCTTCACCGTTTTAAAACTTCCTTCAGTTCTAGTAGCTTTCAGATTTTTCTTAACTTCTTGGAGTACCACTCTGGAATCACTCTGGTCCTTTATTTTTACAATGGTTTCATATTTCTTTTTTTGTGGCGGTGTTTTCCAAATAGGTGCATTAGCTAAGGGTTTATTACTGGCTGGTACGAATTTAGCTACGTCGCTAAATTTTGGTCTCCCACTATTAATAGGCTGAGGTGTCTTGGTGGTGCCTACTAGTTGGTCCGGAGCGCAAAAAGGAGCATCGATTTCCGTTAATTCCTTAATTCTGTTATTTAGTTCCATATTGTTTTTTTCAATTTGACCAATTTTAAATGCTAAAGATGTTACATGCCTATGAACTGTAAAAAATGCAGAATTGAAATCCTTTGTTTCACTTTGACATACAATCTCTGAAATCTCTTGAATCTTTTCAAGAGCATCAAGAACTTCATTCAAAATGTCTTCTGTTGGTTGCATAATAGAATTCTTTGCTCTATTCAAACTGGCCTCTTCAGTGCTTAAATGTTTCCTTTTTACATAGTTCTGATCCAAAGATGCTGGGCTTGAACCAGATCGAGGACGTTTTTGAGAGCTAATGTGTGCAAAATACATAGATTCCTCACTAAATACTTTGTCTGCATTACAATTCGCACTAGGTGTGTTATAATCTAACTGATAATTTGTTGTTAGTAATTTTCTGGGTGGAGTACGTGATACAGAGTTTCTTGGTTTGAAAATGGAATCTATCGGTAAAATATCGTCGGTCGTGCTAATATTCCCTAATAGTTGAGTATCATTCATATCAGTTGAGACATAGTTTTTTGACCTGCTAGGTATTCCGTTATCAGTGTTATCATGATTAGCATTATTAACTGTATTATTCTCATATGCATTTACCTGCCTTGGCTTATCATGCTTCTGTGGGTTATTTAGTTTTGTATCTACGCCAGTAACGGTATTTGTTTCAGCGGAAGAAAAATCCTTTATTGATCCTAATAAAAAGCTTCTTTCCTTTAGTTTCGGATTATTTATTATCTTTTTTTTAACACCATATTTACAATGATCACTTTTATCACCCATCACGTCTTTCAAATAACTTTTAAGTCAAACTAGACTACCGAAAAACGTTAAAAAACTCGGAGAAACACTCTTACTAGTGTATCTGCTCGCTTACAATTAATGAATTCCAAACTCAATCGTTTTATTGTTGAGGTCAGCTTTAACGATTTTGCGTATTAAAGTCTGACAGAATTTAAAAAATACGTACCTGTTCTTGTTTTTACAGTCACAAAAAAAACAAGATTTACTTCAAATACCTGCTGCTAAATTACTCTCAAAAATGCCTACTTTACAATTTTGTACTTACCTAATATAATAAAGAAGTATCGGATTCTATAGTATATAAATTTTAGCTAGAGCTTTAGCAACTAAATATATATAAGCAACACCATTAGCGGGAATCGAGCAATATCAATATATATATATATATATATATATATATATATATATATATATATATATATATATATATATATATATATATATATATATATATATATATATATATATATATATATATATATATATATATATATATATATATATATATATATATATATATATATATATATATATATATATATATATATATATATATATATAATTCTATATGGTGAATAAAATGCAGGTTTTGATAATTCGAAATAATGTCTTACATAAATATTAAAATAGAGAATCAAGGCGGTTCAGGCAAAGTATATAAAGATCACTGTCATAAATAATGTGTATAATGAAGTAATTAAATTTGGCAATATTACGGATAAAAAATGTTTGTGTAATATCTCAATAAGGACATTATAGCAATTGTGGTAAAGTTGTTTAAGTGGACTACAATATAATGCATACAGGTTAGTTGTTTGTTATTTGTGACCATACTCGTACAAGTTCTTGATTATATTTTACGCTCTAGTTTAACAGTCGAACAATATGTTTTTGCTATTGCAGCATTAAAAATGCAGATAATGTATAATTATATATTTACAAAAAAATGTTATAAACTCGACCGTTTATTTTAAATGCAAGATGGGTTAATTTTAATGAATGTGTTTAGAAAAGAAGTTATCACATAATAAAAATTACCAATACATATTTATTACTTAAAAAAAATAACTTGATTATGATTTCAGTACTTACAAATCGGCTAAATACTTAAGTATTCAAATGTACTGTAAGTACTTAAGTATTATAGATACGGCAAGTATTTGATAAGTACTGAGTACCTAAAAGTACTTAAGTATTTATGTACTTTATACTTATACTTACATTTTCATTTTCAAGTCAACTACTGAATATTTTAAGTACTTTTGCAAAATATATATACATACTACATCATGGAAACCGATCTTAACACTTAATCTCATGTAGGTGAGCACACAGACACATATAAAAACCTCCCTGAAACTCACTCAGAGTTCTGATTTCGTAAAGTAAGAACAATGATATCTTAATATATCGAATTTACTTATTTTGTAAAATTCCACCCCAGCCCTACCATTCAAATTTCTCTAACACAAGGGTCCATTTGCTTAAGCTTTTAAGGTAAATATTTGTACCCAGCAGTGTGCAGATCGAAGATCAAGATTTAACCGTCCGATAATTTCAAAAATTGTTGTGCAAATGTTTGTGAATTCATCGATTTTGGGAACCGATAAAACGAAATGGTTTTATTATGAAGAAAGGCCATTGTATTCGACGAATTGCTTTGAATTATTTAGCAAACAAAACACCCAAAGTGTAGGCACTTATCGTATTAAAATTATGTTTTGACGCTATAATGCCCCACTTTGAATTTACCTAATTGATATTGTGTTTCGCACGAGCAGCTGCCCATGGATTTGAAACAAAAGGCTAGATGATAAGAATAATTTGCATGTGATTGCCATCTGAAAGTAATTGTTTAAAAATAATATACAACGGTTTCGAAGCGTTTATGAAACTAATCGTGTTTTAGTTTTTAATCAGGTTTTCCGAAGTAATCTCACGAAACCAATAGTAATCAGATATACAAGGTGGAACATTTAACTGGGAAACTAAAACTTGGAAAGTATTGATTTTTTGGTGATGCTGTTTTGATAAGTCGGCACCGGTGTAATCGGCATTTATTATTATTCTACCGTCAAAACGGTTAAACTTTGAACGCAATGACTTACAATTTCATATCCTCAGTTTTTGAAATATATTGTATGAAAGCAACTGAATGTCAAAATTCGACACTTCCGCTTAAAGTGGACACCAATGTCAACATCAATAAAAAA
This sequence comes from Kuschelorhynchus macadamiae, assembly GCA_030620095.1. NCBI lineage: Eukaryota > Metazoa > Arthropoda > Insecta > Coleoptera > Curculionidae > Kuschelorhynchus > Kuschelorhynchus macadamiae. Next base: position 957,326 of record JAUTXW010005498.1, read on the forward strand.
ATTGTAGTTTTTGTTTTACAGAAGTGTTCAAAAGTCCGGAATAAAATTGATATTTTTCAACTGACTAAATTTTGGAGAAAAATCTGAAACAGGGCAATGAATTTTAAGGTTGTCCTAGTTTTGGTAGCTAACAATTTTTTTTTATCTAACCACCCCCTGTTTTTAATAGGGACATATGTCTTGCGGATGGTTCGTTGGAAAGCTCTTGAAGAATTTAAATAAACATATATTTCGATTTTAACTTATACTTGGTATTCTCCAAGGCAATAGTAGAAGCTGCGGCAGCGTTTCTACTAGACGCGGTCGGTAACTTACTTCTGGAAAACCTGTTCGTCCTCATATTCCCAGATAAAATAATCAAGGTACCTTATCTCTAGGGATCTTGATGGCCATTCCATTGTACGTCGTCGACCAATCCAGCTAGGTGGGAAAATGTCATCTAAATATCGTCGGACTCTTCACACCAAAAATGTAAAGGGGCGCCCTTCTGTTGGAAGTAAATTCTTCCATTAGAAAGCATGACAGGTATCGATTCAAAACTCATAATTTTTTTCAAAAATGGATCCGAAACCCGTGAATGATATTTGTCCATATGTTTTCTTTCTCAGGTATATCCTTAAAATATTCAGAGGGGAATTTTCTGGAACTGGAAGCCATAATTTAAACTAGTCACCACTCCGTCTAAATAAAACGTATAGCTTCATCTGAAAAAAGTATATTTGGTGGAAAATCATTATTATCACTACACAGTGTCATTATTTCCTTACGAAATTGAAAACGTCTATCATATTTGTCCTCTAGCAGCTCTTGGACAACAAATGCCTTACAGGGGTGACATTTTTCTAATTTTAAAAATTTCTAGATCATAGTTCTAGGAGCAATAGTGTTGCTGGCCAATGAAACCGTTGAAATATGCGACTTTTTATTAGCTCTTAATGCTATGTTCAATGTTTGATCATCACTTAAGACACGTTACCCTCTTTTTCTAGGCAAATTCCTGACTGTACCGTCTACCCAAATTTATAAAATATCTTACTGACAGTAACCTGTAAAATAATTGGTTATCCGGATATTCACTTTGACTTCGGATTTTCTCCCCCCATCACACCAATATGATTTCCATAGGCTTTCTGACAATACTATTATTATTCACTAGATTAAAGATTTTACTCAAATAAATATTTAAAAATCAAACCAAATACGTTCTTATGGCCTATTTAATGAGCTTTCATAAGGTTATGTTCTCATTTGAAAACAGAAGAATGGCTTAAATACTCCTATATTTCTTCACCCCACCCGTCCGATGACAGTAATTATTAAAATATTTTAAAACAGTCATTTTAATTAACATTTAAATAGCAGAAATCTAGCTTTCATCCCCTAAATACAAATAACTGAGGTTGTAATATGTGTTATTTTAAGATTAAAATTATATATAGGTACAAAGACATATTGTTAACCCATATTAAATTAAAATTGGCAGACTTCTTAATACTTTCGACATTATCTTACGGTCTCCCTGTATACTGGGCATATTGGCTGTCAAAAATCCAAACACATTACATAAAATCCAAAATGCTTATTTATTTACGACATTATTATGGATTACGTAGATACGATCATGTTGCACTATAGTTTTAGTCCCTGATTGTCTTAATTTTAGGCGTATTTAGGGGGAGGGGCAAAAGGCGCAAATCCCCGCCCTTCGAGGTTTTAATCCAAGCAAAAGGTTTGAAAATAAAAATTATTTTTAAGGCATTACCATGGCTATATATCAATATGAACTTTTTTTTTTAGTAGTCATCGTCGCTAGTTTTCAATTTAAGCTTATTGTTTTTAAGTTATCAAAGGTAAAACCTTGCCCCCCCCCCTCCAGAAAGTCAATCTCAATACGCCCTTATATTATTATAATTTGCTATCTGCTGTTGTTAAATTCAAAATTAAAAAGACTCTTTAAACAACTGAGACACACAATTTCGCGTTTGCTAGAGAAAACTATAAATTATATTACTGATCCTTAGTTTTCCACTCATATTTGAATATATTTTTTACTATTTTCACTTATTAACTTTGTTCGTGTTACGTACGTTCATTCCGATTTTAAGTACAGTGCTGGTTTTAGAATAATTTTTAAAATACTTTAATGGTAGTTCAGTGAAATAGTGGTGCTAGACCTCTCCACCATATTACTTTGTTATATTTCTGTATGGTATGTTTTGATGGTAAAATAAAAGACCTGTTTATTTATTAATTATTTATTAGGTTTATTTGACATGGTTGAATTCTATTTTTATGGGGTTTTTAATGAACCTTCACAAGACGTATGTTCAATTTTTGTAAATTATAATTAAAAAAAAATTAGAAAATAAGCTTTTGTCACTACCGCTGTAAAAAGTACTAAATAATGTAATTTACTTAAAATATGTATGATGAGTATGATATATGTATTCTACTCTTGATAATTCAATGACTATGACAAAAAGCATGAAGCTTTTTGTCGAAATTAATTAAAAGTACACTCTTCTCAAGGATAGAATGCATATATCGCAACGAAATATTTTAACAAAGAAAACAAAACAATTTTAAAATTCCTACTTAATTTATTTTACAAAAAACACACAATTGTCACTGTGGCCTCATCAGATGATAGATCCTAAGAACGATCATCTGATAAAATCTAGGAAAGTAAAATATTTAGCTACAAAAAAAAAAAAATAGGAAAATCAAGTTTCTATAATAAAGCACCAATACTGCTCCTAAAAGTGTTTTATAGTAATACTTGATTTATACAATTAGTGTACCTTTAACTTTTTCATTCGAAACTCACAAAATTCCGAATTCTCTCTTATTTTCGAGAAAACTGAAACATATGTTGAAACAAAAGTTTCACTTTCCTCTTTTTCGCCTACTTAATTCTGTTAAAATAGCATCGATGGACTTGCCTATATTCTAATAAAAACCTATTTTATGGAAAAACTATTTTAGTTTTGTGTGCTGTAAGTAAAACATCCTGTATCTTTCGTATCAAAAATCTAAAAGTTAACGATAGAAAGATATCTTATTCCATGATGGAGTATTTGGCCCATTGGTTTTTAAAGTTTTAGAGTTGTTTTATATTCCGATTTCTTTTTAGTCGAAATTTTAAACATTTTTCACAAGTATATTGCGTTTTTCATGTTCTTTCAACTTGTTAACGTTCGGAGCGTTTAATTGTGTATAGCAAATTATTTTCTCAGCCAACTCTGTGTGAACACAAGATGTAAAACTTTTATTACTAATACTCAAATCATATACATGAAATAACAACACATTTTTAAATACGTTTTTACTTCCCACGTAAAAAAGGAAGTATTGACATCGTGAAAAAATCCCTCACCGATATTTTTTCAGATCTTTACGTTTCAGAGTTCCTAGATGCCCAAAAACATGTTTTCTCAACTTTGTCGGACTGTCTGTCTGTCGGTTTGTCTGTTCGCGGCACAGATAAAATCTACTTACGTGATTGACAAAATATTACTATATCATATGGAGATGCACAGGTAGCATGTGGGCAAAAATCCAATATGGCAAAACAAAATTGTGGCCTAGTGAAATATTAAAAAAATTATTGAGTACTAAAAAAACTAAAAAAAATTAAGGATCATATGGGGATGACATATTAATATTTTGGTAAAAATCCAATATGCCGGTACAAGAAAGCAGCCTAGTGAAACGTTAAAAAATTATTACCAAAAAAAACTAATTATCCAATTTCCTCAAACTTTTTACAAAGATCAAGTGTTAAAAAGGAATCAACTGGTTACATTTTGGTATGAATATAAGATAGCAAAACCAAATGACGGCCTAATAAAATATTTAAAAAATCGGCCTGAAAAAACTACTCATTAGGTTCATTTTGTGCAAGCATTAAGTGTGATATAGAGATAAACTAGTAGTTGTGGTACGAAGTTAAGATGGTGGAACAAAATGTCGTCCAAATATTTAATGAACCTAAAAAAAAATCTTATTCAACTGACTTTAAATTTTGCAGACAAAATTAAATGTGATACAGGGATAAACTGGTACGAATTCAACATGACGTAACAAAGTGGCACTGGTAAAATATTGGTGGAAATCCAATATGACGCAACAAAATGACGCTTCACTATTCCTAATAAAACCAAAGATTCATAACCAAGTAAGTTCCGGGTAAAGGAAATTTACTGATTTTTATTCTCTATCTAAAAATAACAAACAATTTATATACATAAGTATATATCTTGAAAACTACTGGATAATGTTTCTATTTCGTAAAGGATAAGGTCATTATTCCAAACTTGACAACTATTTTGATCTTCTTAAAGCAGAAGTTAAAGAATACTATATGTGAAACCATTAACCAAAAATAAAATCCCCATTCTTCCAACTGCAGACCGTTAAAAGTCGAATACGCTTTCTATTGCTTTTGGAAGACTGTCCCATTCACGGAGCGTTTTCAAGTTTAATTCATAAGGAGGGCTTCTTTAATTGTTAACCATCACACACGTGTTGACAAAACCGATTCCTAAAAGCAGTAATTTATTTTCATCATAGATGAAATTGAATGGGTCTCTTTATATTTATTTAACACTGGAAGAGAAACATATTCGAAAGATTTTGAAAACCGCACCGACCTGAGTCAGTGTGTAAGGAATTGTTATCATTGGTTCTGCCTCCTTCTAGCCTTGCTCGAAACTCTTCAAAAAGTTTGAGTAGTCAATAAGCCAGGTACGTTTTTTGTTGGGTATGGACATTTCAGTTAGCTTATTCTATATTTACCAAAGGTAAATTAACCTGAATTTATGTACTTTTTTAAAATTAAGTACTGTTCTAGTGAGTGAGTAAGTTTATGCTTTCTCAATATAACTACAGACAAATAAAACACCCCTTAAACGGATTCCAACTTTGCATTTTCAGAGCCCTCGCAAGGGCTATCGGCGCCTGCGTACCGGAAATATTTTGGCGCCCTTTAAATATCGTATGTAAATAATATTTTTGAGAATAAGAACTTAGCTTACACATATATTTTTTAAATTTTATTTCATTGATCGCTTTATTTTTAATACAATTTAAAAAATTTATTGTAATACACAGGATACGCCTGTACCAACTTTTAAAAGGAGATTCTTTGCATGAAAATAAGACTAAAAGTTCATATAAATATGGACAAGCAGATGTTTCTTTTTCGAGATATAGGGTGTTAAAGTTTCAGAAAAAAATATTCTATATTATATTATTATATTTTATACATTTCTTTAGTGATTCCGAAATGGTGAAAGTTTTTTGATTAAGATTTGGTACAACCTCATAGGTATATAAACATATTATTTATATATATATATATATATATATATATATATATATATATATATATATATATATATTATATAAAAATAGTACGCCACTCGATTAATAAGAAGCTAGTAGCTTTAACGTTTAGGCCAAGTAAATATAATACAAAAAACGCCTCTTAGTATTTTATGTCAAGTAGTTTTCGAAAAAAAATTCTATTTTAATAAACGCCTGTGGCACGTTTGGTTCAGTTTTAGTTGGAGTTAAAAACTCTACAAAAACGATTCCTTGGACCCTTTCAAGAAAAAAAATTAATAAATACCTGTGCGTAAATGCCCTATTTTCGAGATACAGTGTGGTAAAATTTACAATTTTTTTTTCATTTACCATCCTGTATTTCAAAAATAGGGCATTTGCGGACATATATTTAATAAAACTTTTTTTTTCAAAGATCAGTTTTGTAGAGTTTTGAGCAATTTTACTGTTTAATTTTAGGAGAAAGAAAAAATTGTGTATTATAAAAGTTGTAGGGTTTGTAATGAAACTTACCGAAAATTAATATTTATTTATATATAATGTCTCAAAAATGTATAGCATACCCAACATATATTTTCTAATAGGTCACTGTATATAATATGTCCATAAAACAAAAAACATAAATATGTTCAGGTTTAATACATTATTTCTTAAATGACATTCCAGAGATTTAATAAAAATCCTGCCATAAGTGGCAATGTGTTAGAAATTGATGGAAAACGATCATATAGTGGACTCAATGGGAATGTATTGCTTCTTATGGCAGAGTTTCTGTGACATTTCTCGGTTGAGAAGAGTTTAATTAATTAATTAATTGCTAGATTGTTGGCGCGGATACTAGTCCATTTGCCAGATTGCTCTCCGTCCGGGGCTCAGAGTCGTTAAATCGGCGACCCTCAAAGTCGACCCTGCACCTTAATCCAGTTTGGAGACGTTATCGGTAGGATATCCGGATGGCGAGCTCGAAGCTCCCGAATACCCCAAAGCTCTTTTATATTTCCTCTTTAAATTTTGAAATGCATCTTGGCTTCCACTAGATGCCCCTTGAGAGTACTACTGATATCACGAGATGACCCTTTCTTTCAAGTTATCCCCTTACCCCTCCCACTCCCGCCACGTAGCGGCCGTTACGCTAATATTCTATGTAGAACTGCGGCAGACGAACGGGATAGAATGCAGGAACAACTAGGCCTCACACGTTCACAGCGTCTGCTCCCTTTCTAGCGGGGCGTTAGTTTCCACTCTGAGCGGTTGAGTCTCCCGTTTCCCCCCGAAATAAAGCAGCAAAACCGAACACGTGGCACCACTTATGTTAACAACACAGAGGTCTGCATTCGACGAGACAAACCAGAAGACTTTTGAGAAGAGTTTATTTTTAAGTCATTTACGTCATTCGGCGGAGTATAAACAAGTTTTGTTAAATTTTCGGCAGTTGCATTGCAAGGGATGTGTATTTTGAAAATCGGCTTGCGTTTTGATTGGCCCTGGTTAAGTCTTTTTTTAATTGACGTAAAAAAAAATCTATAATAAAATGAGGATTTTGTTTAACAAAATCTTTACTTTTAGGTGGATTTCTCCCATTAGGTTCTCACCAGGTTCGTCGATAAAACCATTATTAAAGTCATAATTTGACTCATACGTGCATGCGGAAGCCGGGCTTGCTAAAGTAGAGTTCGATCGGGCTAGACTCCTGTAAAACAATGGGATCGTCTCAGAAAATGTGTAACCACCAACCTAACTGAGGCAAAGTTTACCTTTTACGGAATAAAATATTCGTTAAACTTTTTCTAAGGCAAATTAACTTACACCTTAGCCTTATGTTTTGAATATTAATTATGTATATATCTAACAGGGACTTAAGGCATATATTAACAAGTACAATTAATGTTAAGCTCATAGATAAAATGTACTAGAATAAAAAAATAATGATTGCCTTTTATTTCGAGGTTAGAGACAGAAAAATATCGAATACCCAAATTTCGAGAGATAACTGATGAATTTTAGGCTTATGGTACATTTACTAAATCGTAAGTTAAAACATTCGTTTTGCAAAAAGTATACATTTTTTAATATCCTAATTTCAAACCGTTTTAAGAACAGATTTATTTGATTGAGTCAAAAACATGCAGGAGATGGGGTCAGGTATATATGTATTTGAGTCAGAGTTAAAAAAATATATGCAAGGGTCTATGGAATATTTAAAACGGTTAAATAAATATAGGAATTAAAACAATGTTAAACTAATTTTTAAATAATAGCAAAAACAATTTTTTTCTTGAATTCTGGAATTTAAGGGTGCTGTTGATCATATTTTCTTCTAGTCTTGCTTGAATGAACTCCAAAATTTAATACACTGCATTTGCATTTTGCTTTAAAATATTTCGGTAAATAAATATAAAAAATGTGGGTGTGCGTTTTAAATTTGGCAAATATATTGACAACCCCGTAGGTCTTTTAACAACTCCCTATAGAAAATCTTAGTTCTTCTTGTCGTCGAATATGAACAACTTTTTCACAAAATTCAGCACCGCACATAACAAGAAAGGGATTCTTGAAAATAAGTGTTATTTACAATCCCATAAGCATTAAATTTAGGTATAGCAAAGCAAATATAACAAACAGTTTCAGGATTTAACAAAATGCAAAATTTATTAACACTGTAAACTGTAAAAGCTTTGCTTTTTGGCGTAACTTATAATATACTTGAGAATATTTTTAAAATTGTACAGTTGGTAACTACGATATGCCAACCATTTTAATCAAAACGATTCTTCATTCCTTAATACCTTTACAGATATACCCAAGAGATGAAGATTCGAAACAAACAGTACAAATTCGATACCTCAATAACTCAATATTTACACATCTATTAACTATAAAGCTTATAGGGCAACAAGCTACCTTAACAAGCCTAAGATCTTTTCTTAAAGATAATCCCGCATTATTCGTGTGAAGAAGACCATAAAATTATTTGCCTGTTTAGTAGCATAGGAGTTTCTAATTTCTGTGCCTGTCAGGCACAATGGATGGATCTTTTATAGCGCTCAATCCTTAAAGATAGTATCGCGGATTAAGGTACCATTATTTGGTTCACGGTTAACCGGAGTCTAGCGACCGACATGCTTCCAGCAGCGTTTTCAGGGATTAAAAAGCGTAGATAATAGCGTTTCATGCTTGTTTGTTTTCGTTACTTGTGCGCCTTTTTTACACCATATTTTTGGTTCGCCACTTCAGTGAGAAGAACATCAAAGCATAGTCCGTAGGCAAAAATCTTGGAAGAAGTTAGACATTTTTCTCGCAACATTGTTTTCTTAAGTTAAATGTGTAAGCACAGCAATGTACATATTATACATTATGCTTCTTGCAGCCGCTCCATCGCACCCTCGTCCTACCTTGACCAGTACTATCAGTTTCGGGTACTAATTGTAAAAACTCCTCGTGAACAATATTTTGCATAAACCTTACACAAAATGTCATTTGAATCACGCCACTTATGTCCGTGGTTTCGTCGCATAGAACTGAAAAATATTTTTATTCATATATCTCGAATACCAGTTTTTTTTTAAATAATTTGTGTTACGAAGTTCGCAACAGTGTGTTTGGGCTTCTAACCACCCCCTCTCCAGCGTAGCTGCGCAGCAAAAAAAAGGGTTGGCTATCTAAAGCAGGATTATTGTTAATGTTTTATTTAAATTCGATCTAAAATAATGATTTTTTTCGGACCATTGGGGTTGGGGTTTAACCTCTAAGCCTCTCTCGCTGCGCCCCACAGTGGTCAGTTTTTACGATCTGGCTGAGAAATATTATATATTGAATTAAAATGGCACCAAACCCACATATTCTCTTAAATTTTGTCATCTTGGGTGTTAATGAATATGTATCTTATTGGTATAGCGTGTATACTATGGTTAAAGTTTAATGCGTAAGGCCACTATGTAAAATCATATTCATACTCCAGTATGCCAAAATAAAAATAAGTTAATACCTATGATTTCCAGGCACTTTAAACAATTTGCTTGAGATTTAGACAGGAATACGTAGGGAATACACCTTAGAACATTTTCTTTAATGCCCCGAGGGGCGCTTTTACTTTCAAGGGTGAAAACAACCCCTCATTCCAAAAAAAATGATAAAATAATTGTTGAAAGTAATATTTTTTTAACCCCTTTACACGTCTAAACCACCCCCCCTCTTAAAGTTTTTAAATAATATTATAATATTCGGTTAACGGAAAAAATGAATTGCAAGATTTGATAGACAGACAGCCAAGCTCTGTAAAACCAAATAAAATCGATTAAAAATAAAAAGCCGTCGCCATATTAGATCCGCCATTTTATTTTTCATAACTTAAAATATGTCGCTGCAGGAATTACGCATATATGTCAAAGTTTAGGTTTATAAGTTTAAATAAAGCGAGTGAAATAGAACCAAATGATTTGGAGTGTCGGGGTTGCTTAGAGTGCATGATATTAAATAAACTGTATATTTTTCTATTTGTTGCAGGTTGTTGCAGCTAATTTTTTAGAGAATAAAAGAATAATATATACATTAAAACACAGTTATATCAGTTTAACAAATACACGCCAATATCAGAGTGTATGGAGTTTTAAATCTAAAAATCCGTAGTATTATCTAACAAAAACGACAAATATAAACATAGATGCTTCTACTAAAATACAGAAATCAAATATTCTGAAAATTTTATTAAAACTTAAGTTTTACTTACCCATTTTAAACTTTTAATCACAAAAAACTCAAAAAACTCCACGTGACGTGCATTAAACAATCGATAAAACATTACGTAATTCTGACAGTTTAATATACTTACCATGGCCGCCTAAGTCAAACTGGCTGTTTAACAGCTCAATGCATGATTCTAAGTGCAGTTATTGACCAAATTATTTTACTTTAAGCTCAGTGCATGCATATTAAAGCTATTTCATACAGTAATAAATTTTTTTAAATATTTTTATTTTTTGAATTTTTCCTAGCCAGATGAATCAAACTGACTACTGTGCGCCCCGGCGTAAAATGATATCACAATCAATTGAACGCTTCCTGTGATAAGTGAAAGACTGACATTCACTTTTTCAAAAATGTATTTAAAATGTTATGTGTTAAAGTTAAACATTGAAAACATTTAAAATTATTTTTTATAATTATAAAAGAAATTTTAGATGTTTTTATACCTAGAAATTATTACAATCCGGCCCTCTCAAGTATGTTTGTTTATTGCCAAGCTCATGTCTATACAATGGGAAGGATCCGGGTAGTTTTATTGCAGTCACTGAGTCACCTCAACATCGATCCCTTTAGAACGTTTGAGTTGATTTTGCGAAAAACTCACAAAATATCACTACGAAAATACCTAGTAGGCGGAGAATGTGTCAACAAATTATTCAATAGCAATAATCTAGAATTTACCATCAACTTTTTTTTATATTTTTCTCGTAAAAGGGAAGTATTGTAATCGCGAAAAATTCACCCTTCGAAATTTTTTCAGATGTTTACGTTTCAGGGTCTCTAAATGCTGAATAACATGTTTTCTCAATTCCGTCAGTTTGTCTGTCTTTCTGTCGGTCTGTCGGTCTGTCTCTTCGCGGCTTAGCTAAAAAACTACTTAGCCGATTGACTTCAAACTTTATTTAAAAAAAGGGTCATATGGGGATAACCTGGTAACATATTGGTAAAAATCCAATATGGCGCAACAAAATGGTGGCCTAGTGAAATGTAAAAATATAAAAAAACTACTTGTCTAATTTACCTCAAATTTTGCACAAAATCAAGTATTATGTAGCACGAATAGTGGGTGTTCCAGAAACCACGCTAGAAGGGCAAGGAACAGGTTTCTAGAAACTGGGCAGTTTGTGAGAAGAATAGGATCGTGCCGTCCGAGAGTTACATCAAACTTAGACGTCAGGTTTGTTACCCTGCAAACCTTAAGAAGGCCTTTTCAGAATGCCGTGATTATAAAGAGACATTTATTTGAGGTTCTTAATAAAAATGTATGTGATGAGACAGTGCGTCGTCGGCTTAAAGAGAGAGGATTAAAGTCAAGAGTACCAGCAAATGGTCAAAGATTGCTACCAGAACATCGTTTATCTCTAATTTTGTACGTGAAAAAAATCAGTAGAACGTACGAGAGTGGTCCCAAATATTATTTTCCATATTGAGCAAGTTTGGAATCAGCTTGGTAAGCGTGTTCGTAGTCGTCCACATGTACACGCCAATTTAGAGGAACTTGGAGAAGCACTGGTTCAAGAATGGTATCACATCTCCCAAAATTCAATTGCACGACTGATTGAAAGTATGCCATGGCGTTTACAAAGTGTAATAAGGGCCAGAGGGGGAAACACTCAGTATTAATTTAAGTTCTTGTTTATAAAACGTTATTAATTTAAGTTCTTGTTTATAAAATTTAAATTAAAAGTTTGATTATTGCTTAAAATAAATGTTGTCTATAGATACGCAGTCTTTTTATGTTTTTATTTAGAAAAACAGCACTTTACGTATAGGGCTGCACTTTTTCTAAAAAAAGACAAAACGATCATTTAAAAAACAAAATGATTCTAAAGAAACAGGCAACAAAATGACTCATAGACGATAGTGATATTTAAGCCAGGTCATTCTATAGAGCGTCTCAAAAATTGGTGAAAAAACACAAGTTTGCGTTTGACCCTGTATAATATCCAGTATTATTCCGAAGTTTAAATTTATATCACAAAATCATTGTGAAAAGGTATCGAAATAAATTACAAAAAAATTAATAGAATCTAAGAATCCATTCAAAAATTATTAAGGGTTGAAATTGATACAAATTTTAGGCTCGCCACTTTTTTGTGGGCTAGTTTATATGTGTTACTAAATGACTATGTACCAAGCGAAATTAGGTCGCACTTCCCTACGCCTAATAAAAGGAAATATTCAGAACGAGATAAGTTCCGGGTAAAGGAAATTTACCAATTTTTTTAGTTGTAAGTTATTGGACTGATGAATTTATAAAAAAAATCAAAAGCATTGTTTACACGGACCACCCTTTCGCTACGTAGTTTATTAGTATAGTTATTGCAAAGCTTATTCGCTCTAACAAGTTACAAATTATGCACAAAGTAAGCATCTCATCGATTAGCGAATAATACTAATCTTAATAAACCTATTTACGTGTCAACAGGAATTTGACTAAGCCACTCTCGCACATAAGCATTAACAAATAAGGTCGTTTGGTTCTAAATCCACCCTCAGCCAGCCCACTCGGGGCCCTTTTTGAAGGCGATACAAAAGCCATATGTATTTACTAATATTTACCACATGGTTACCATCAACAAATATTTACCGTGTTTCCTATATTAGTACGAGACTCTAAGCACCGAACTGGTACCATTTGTGGTTCTAATAATATAAATATAATTAAATAATTAAAGTGGTAAGTTTGGCATCAAGATAGTTAAATTATGTGAAAATCATTTACATAGTGAAGCAATAGATTCTTCAAATAAAATAAATAGTAAAGGATTAGAGCCACTTGAAAACAAAAAAAATTGAAACAATTTTTACTGAACGGAGTCAGCTAACGGTATTGATGCAAATAGAATATTTATAAAACATAAGTAAAATAATGCGTACTTGTTGAGTACAGATCATCTGAAAAAAACATTTCTAATATCACCAAAATACTTTTAACAGCAACCAACCAACGAATAACGCTGCAGCTTTTTCAAATTCTATTGTAATTGTCAAATTAATTTTTCGTATTCTAATATTAAATACAGACCTTATGAAAACCGAAGTAAAAATCAGTCTTATTAATCTACCTATGCTAAAAATGTTTTTAAACAACATTAGAAACAGCCATAGAAACGAGATTGCGTTATTCCATGATCGCAGCAATCGATATCGGCTCCTGCGGCCAAAAAAAAGTAATACTAATACTATATGTAATCATGTCATATTGGGTCAGTTTTTGAAGTAAATTAGTGCCAACTGAAATATGTTTTAGAAATAAGTTTTTCTTGAGGTTTTTACACTTATGCGCCCTAACTAGAAGTCATTAATTTCTGTGTCACTTCAAACTTGGAAGAATTATTTTCGGTTTTGATAATTAGAGATACTTTTCGGCATTTTAAACGTTTAGGAATGTGTATCGAATTTCTTCTTCCTTTTTAAATTCCTCTAACGGTACACAATAAAGCAATTTTTTTAATGTTGCAAATTTTATACATTTTCTTAGCTAATATTTTTAAATGCCATTGCAAAAGCAAATTTCATATTATAAATATCTTCGATAATTAATCTCGAAACATTTTTGAGCCAGGGTTAATGTCATTTGTTTGTATTTTTAACCCTCCATATTCTAGATTTTAAAGAAGTTTTGATAATAAATATAATACTAGGACTTACAGTAAATAATAATTTTAAACATACACAACACAAAATATACAGGGCCGTGTAATGGCACATAGAGCAACAGTGGACTCCTGGCAACAAAATATTACGATCTAGCTAAATTGTCTTATTCCGAAAGTGGATATTAATAAAGATACAGGGTGTTAAAAGAATAATTTTTATTTCGATTTTATTTAACATTTTTCCAAATTTTTGTCATAATATACTCATAAAATTTGGTATACGGGGGTTTGAAAAAATGTTTGTTGAAAAAATAATCTGATATTTATTTTTTTTGCAGCTGATATGGTGCGCTACCTACTTAAACTTTAAAAGTGCTATAACTTCTTTCTGAGCTGTTGTTTTTTTTATATAAAAAATGTATACTGCTTTAAGGTCGCTAAAGTTAACCGCTTTTTAGATATTTGCTATTTTATGATTGCTTGCAGTGTTACTCAAATTAGTAATTTTTCTGTTAAAACTTAATGGAGTTTCTTACCTAAATTTTCTACAAAATTTACTTGCGGACCTTTTAGATAATATACCCGTAAATTAACGACAGGGCATGATTGTTATACAGTACGGAAAACCAGCTCAATTTTTCGTGGAAGTGAGAAACCGTTTAATCGCATGTTTTCTTCAAAATTTGATAGGATAAGGCTATATATATTAATGGCCTGCTGAGGTCCGGATTTTAATCGAATGGTTCTTGTGTTTGAAGCTACATGAAATCAAATGTTTATGACGAATAATTATATATTTTTATATAAACGGAGTGAAGAAAACATTCGAATTCTCTGCAAGTTGCATATTTCTGCTAAATTGCATATTTTATCAATATCTGTACTTCTGGATTAAATTTGTTTTTTTTTTCTTAAATGACTAAATTCTAACCTTTTTACTAATCTCTTCATTGGAATTTCTACGAAAAAATTATTTCTTTACTTGCAGGTAGCATTGAAGATAGCGAAAACCGAAGTGCTTTGCTACGATTTTAGTTAAATAAATATTTCCATGAAATATAAAGTTTCTAAATTTTGTATTTTTAATTGGGCTTTGAAGTTTCCGATTGTACCGTATTAGTGAAATTATGGCCCTAATGATGATTTATTGTTTTAGTGATGATTTTATTGAGAAACCTGATAACAAACCTACCAGTATAGGTTTTGTTAAAAAAAATACTAGTTTAAATATAGATACACTTTTTTTACAACACCTCAAAAAAAACTAACCAAAGCTATCCAAAATGCAATCTGATTTTAGAAAAACAACTACATACAAAAAATGTTCTGTTAAGGAAAAGAACATCTATTGCAATGCAACTGGTCCACCCTTCCACTGCGTCACCAATTTGCTATTTTATTATTGCTTGCAGTGTTACTCAAATTAGTAATTTTTCTGTTAAAACTTAATGGAGTTTCTTATCAGAATTTTCTACAAAATAGACTTGCTAACCTATTAGATAATATACCCATAAATTAACGACAGGACATGTTTTTATGTAATACGGTGCACCGGCTCAATTTTTCATGGAAGTGAGAAACTGTTTAACCGAATGTTTTCTTCAAAAATTGATAGGATGAGGCTATATATATTAATAGGCTGCTCGAGGCCCGTATTTTAATCCAATAAATGTTGTGTTTGAAGCTACATGAAATCAAAAATTTATGACGAATAATTATATTTTTTTATATTAACAGAGTGAAGAAAACATTCGAATTCTCTGCAAGTTGCATATTTCTGCTAAATTTCATATTTTATCAATATTTGTACTTCTGGATTAAATTGGTTTTTTTATTAAATGACTAAATTCTTACCTTTTTACTAATCTCTTCATTTGAATTTCTAAGAAAAATTTATTTCCTTACTTGCAGGTAGCATTGAAGATAGCGAAAACCGAAAGTGCTTTGCTATGATTTTAATTTAATGTATATTTCCACGAAATTTAAAGTGTTTACATTTTGTATTTTTATTTGGGCTTCGAAGTTTCCGCATGTGATGTATGAGTCAAATTATGGCCCTAATGATGATTTATTGTTTTAGTGATTATTTTATCGACGAACTTGGTGACAAACCTGAGAGTATAGGCTTGGTTAAAGAAAAATGCTAGTTTAAATATAGAAATACTTTTTTTACATCACCTCAAAAAACCTAACAAAAGCTATCCAAAACGCAATCCGATTTTAGAAAAACGGCAACATACAAAATAAGTTCTGTTAAAAAAAAGTAAGAAAAAGTCATCGCCCGGCCCGGGGTTACCACACATCTAATGCAATGTAACCTACCACTGCCCCACCAGGCTCACACCGAAAATTTAACGAAACTAGTTTATACTCCGCCGAATGACGTACCTACACCAATAGCGCGTGTGGAAGCTTCCAAGCCTAAATAAAAGTGCATCGGCTAGACGCCTGTGACCAGCTTAGGCGTTTTTTTTTGGATTGTGAAAACGGTTTTATCACACATTCTGTGTCTTCACCGTATGCGGAAGTCAAAAAATACAGAATTACCTGTACAGAAATTCAGGAAAACATAATTACACTGATAATTTGAGAAGATAAGAAACGCAATAAAATAAAGCTATAAAAATTGGTGTCTCGGCCAGTGTCGTAGCCAGGTATATAGTCTAGGAATTTTGTGATAGAGTAATAAAGAATTTCTATTCAATTTCATATTGCCCGTCAAGGTTGTGACCCTAATATCTGGGGCAATTTGACACAAACCCTTTCTTTGTAACCTTTTGACTAGTACTTTAAAAGTATTATATATTTATTTGTACGTATATAACAATTTTAATATTATTTCTTTAGTAAATAATTACATAAAAAGACGCTTTGTTTTTAGAAAAATGTTTTGATCTATTTTCCTATGATTGCTATATACCATGCATTTTATACCTTTGCTTTAAACTATTGCCCTTAATGTGCTAATTGTTCCATATTCGCCCAGGACAATATCTCTAGTATTATATATATTATATCTTTAAAATTAATACTTCATTTATTTATAAAACCATTTTAAATTTAAAATAAAATGTTGTCATTTACTTTTGTTACTTTTTTACTTTGTTAAAATGGATTTCCATCAACTAACGGCTAACTCTGTTCAATATTTTATTAAAACAATTGCATAAAAGTATACATCCCATGAAACGAACAAAAAAGTATATATACATATTATATTTTTTAAATTAAACATAAATATGCGAAAGTAGTACAATTTATCATCAAAAATAAAATTTTGCTGAGTTTATTTTAATTTTGAGCTACCACATGTATAAATGTCATTTTTTACCAAAAATTGAATTACAAAACCAGAAGTAATAGAAAATTTCAAATTTGAGCTCAATTTTCAGTAAAGCATTAACTTTGGGCAATCGTAATAAGACCTTTTTATTTATAAAAGCTACATCTCAATAATTTTGACTTGATTGTATTAAAAATGTTCTGTAACCTAGTCTATTATTAACTAATTAAAATGAAAAAGAGGTGACATATATTTTTGACTTACAGTGCTTAAAAATATAAAAAAATACTGTCAGACATTCTATGTATTATATTGAAATAAATTTAATCAGTAAGAACGTTTAAAAGCTTTGGATATCGAAAATATTAAGTCTAGAATTTAATAATACATTTATCTACGAGTCTTGTAAAAGCTCATTTACTCCATTAGTAACTGTTAGATTTATTTTATATTTTTATATTGGATTTTCATTTTTTAGTTAATTCGGTGTCTTGGACGTGCTACCACCGTGCTTATTTAAGTTTAATTAATTTAATTCAGAATATATATTTATTCAAATTAAAAATGTACATAAAAATACTCTCTATTAATATCACAGCTTAATTGCTTTTCTTTTTTTATTAAATATGCATCATAAAAATATAGTTAAAACCCTAATCTACATTATATTATTTTATCACTTTTTTGACACTTACTAAGCACTAAAAACAAACTAAATACAAACCAAAAACTAACTTTTTGTTCTTACAAAATAGAAATTTATAACTTGTGGAACAGCACGTGCTAACCTTCCTCTAAAAGCTTTCGACCTAACTCTTCTTCCAGCTTATGTGGCGTTGGCCATTGACCTTGTTTCCTCAATTCTTCATTGTAACGTCTTAAATAGCATTCAAGTTTCTTTTTAAAATTTATATCCAGTAAGGTGCTTCTGAAGTCCTTGCTATTCTTCTCGGCCGTGAATTTTAGAACTTTAGTTAAGAGGTTTTTCCCTACACGTCTTTTTTTTTCGGTCAGGTTTTCATCTTTAGATGGGATTTCTCTGTGGATGTCTGCATCTAATCTGCTAATCCTATTCCCTTATAACTATTAAACCTAACCATATTTACGTTTTCCTTTTTGTACAGGGTCTTGTTTATCACAGTCAATATAGAAGCGCTAATATTCACGTACACGTTTTTGTTACTTAACCGTTGTTGTAAATTGTTTTAATGAACCTAACGTAATCGAGAGAACTAAACAGCCAAGTTTATGTTGTATTTCATACTGATGTTAACTTAGGTCTATTATACTATCTACCTGAGATGAAATGCATTTCAGGTATATAATAAATATTTTATTTTAATACAGGTCTTGCTTACAAGGAAAATGATTGTGCTTTACCTGGTAGTACCTTTAGTCATTCGTTACGCTGCCCAACAATAATTATAACTTCGTTGTTGTCATTTTAAATTTGGGACATTAATATAAACCGTCGTCACAATTAACGACAAAAGGCCATTTTGGCATACATTTAACCAACTAAACTTACAAAAAACTGACCGAATGTCGCTATGTTTAACCTTACGTTTGCTGCAGAATTTTCTTAATTGAAATCGGTGTATATATATATATATATATATATATATATATATATATAGAACGCATATATATATATATATATATATATATAAGCACATATATATATATATATATATATATATATATATATATATATATATATATATATATATATTTTTGTGTCACTACTGATTTACACCAAACAAAATGCAAGATAAGATATCTATGAAATTTCAAATTGTGAAAAATAAAAATTTTCTTTATATATATTGATAATATGCAGCCAATAATTACAAGCACTATATATATATATATATATATATATATATATATATATATATATATATATATATGTTACATATATATATATATATATATATATATATATATATATATATATATATATATATATATATATATATATATATATATATATATATGTAATAAAATTTAAAAAAAAGGGAAAAAATCGTTTAAAAAAACCTTTTTCTACAAAAATGTTTTGTTCCTTAAACTTTCATTAAAAGAATATTTCTAAATGAAATTTTAAAAAATGGGTATAGATAGAAAAAAATAAATTTTTATGTTGAAAATTTGTAGCTTTTATACTTTATTCAAGAAAAATATTTGCGAAACTATATATATATATATATATATATATATATATATATATATATATATATATATATATATATATATATATATAATATAACATAGCATTCAATCTGGACAATATCAAAAATGAATGAGCTGCGTTGAGTAGAGAAAACGGCGAAATATCCTGAGAGAGGCACTCAAAAAATGTTAAAATAAAAAAAAACTTGTGCGAAATTGAGGTCAAAAGTTACTACGTTTTTACTGTAATTCAGTGATAATCACCTATTTAATGCAACAAAAAACATTAAAATTACTTAATCTGGAATAGAGATATTCGTTTTTAAAAATAATAGCAAAATTTTAAATATTTCTTAACTCTTAAAGTTTGCCCCAGTTAGCAAGGAAACTAACCTAAATTTCGAGGAACAAAATTTAGTTTAGACCGCTTAGCAAGAATCAGTAAGTGAGTTTATAACTAGGTTTAATCATTTTGTTTTAAACACCCAACAATGCATTGATATTAATACTCTTGTTGACGACTTTTTGGGCTCTGTGCTGTGTTGTCTTGATATTTGCTATTCAGTGAGAAAAAATATATGTCAGCAAACAGAAACTGAATCAACTTCTCTTCGGATGTAAAAAAAAACGTTTAGATGACCTGAAAATTGAATTGGCGCAGAAAAAAAAGTGATAATTTGCAACTTCATGAGCATTACAAAAAGTTAGGAAGGAAACTAATATATTAGTACAAAGTGAGAAACAAAAACATACTGAAAATATTTTAAGATATTCCACCAATAAACCTAAAATTATATGGAGATTAATAAACAAAAATGTAGGTAAGATAAACCACAATAAAAATCTATAGGAATTCCTAAGAAAATTCGAAATCCACAAGAAATTGCAAATAACTCGATATCACATGAATGCACTACATGACGCAAAGTCACCAACTCAATTTTTCAAAGTTCATTTACTTCGCAAGATATTTTCAGGATTATAAGTTTTCTAAACAACAAAAAATCATGTGGTTTCGATAACGTTCCTATGGACCTAATTAAAAAATGTGCTATTATTTTTGCGGAGCCTTTAGCATACATTATTAACAGAACTCTGGAACTTGGTCAATATTCGAATCGTTTAAAATTATCTTCAATATTTCCGGTCTATAAAAGAGGCAATAAATATGAAGTGGGAAATTACAGGCCTATATCTATGCTTATTATTTTTTCTAAAATCACAGAAAGAGCCAATGCTGAGAAAGAAAACCTGTTTCTGGAATTTTTACACAGCAGCTATTTCGTAAACACATATCAATCCAAACCGCCTTTATTGAGTACGTACAGTTAATTGATGCAGTGTATCACTATGAGTGTACTGTAACCTGACCATTCCACTTATCGAGTACTTTTGATAATATTAATATTGACTTTGTATCTTTTAAATTGGATTCACTTATGCAAACAATTTAATACTATCCTATTTTAGTGGTCGTTAAAGCTGTGGAAAAGTCAATAATCATGAATCTGATATTTTTAATGTAATCCGCGGTTCTCCTCAAAGAAGTGTACTCGGTTCTCTAATTTTTATTATATATAAACAATCTTCCAGACAATATTTTTGTAGGCAATGTCTTTATGTACGCGGATGACACTTCAATAGTAATCTCTGATCCAGAGGGAATTATTGCTAAGGCTAAGACTGTACTAAACAGCTTTGATGAGTTGTGTTGCAAAAATATGCTTATATTATATTACGAAAAAAATAATGTTATAGGGTGAATAATATTATTAAAAACAAGAATTAGAGGCATTACACTTGGGTCAAAAAATTGTGTCAAATTTTTAGGTGTCTATATAGATATGCACTCAAATTATACCGATAATATTGACTATCTTTGTACAAAATTGTGTACGGGCTATTCTACTATCCCACAATTAAAAAAGTCTGTAACTTTCCTTTACCCGGAACCCCACTCGTCATTTTCTTTCCATTTGTTAAGAGTAGTGAAGTGTGACCCAATTTAGTTCAGTACATAGTCACAGTATATATGTATTACTCGTACTGTGTTTTCAAACATTTGTATTGGGCTCCATTTTCTTTAATCATATTAGATTCCTACCAATATTTCACCAGTTTCTTTCTACCTATACCACACTTGACTTTCGGGCATAATTTAAAATAAATTCAATAAGTAGATTTTACATTGTCACATATCGCCATTTTGTTACATCATGTTGAATTCATACCAGTTTATCCCATTCTTACATTTAAGTTTTCTGCAAAAATTAATGTGAGTTGAACAAGTTCTTTTACATAGAATGAAAGCTTTGACGGCTGTCCTCAATTAAGAAATTATGGTTCTTGGGACTAGACCATGTTAAAATGGAACCACTTTCCGACATTTCACCTTCGATTGCACGAGGCATATTCAGGGATCTCTATTTAACGAGAACGAAACATTGAATTCAGTGTTTCGAACCCGTTAAGTAAAGATTTATGAAGATGTCCCGTGCTATCGAAGGCAAAACGTCGGAAAGTGATTCCATGTTGACACGGTCTAATCCCAAGAAACATAACTAAACAGACCGACAGGCGGACCGACAGAATTGATAAAACATATGACAGGGTAATTTTTTCACTATTAGAAACATTTTGTTTGGCCGCCATTTTGTTCCGCCACCTTAAATTAGTAACACAGTTTAATAGTTCATTCCTATACCTACTATAGTTAGTTATGGCACACAATTTAAAATCAAGCTATTAAGTAGCTTTTTCAGGCTGACTTTTTAAATATTTTAATATGCCGCCATTTTGTTCTGCCATCTTAGATTCATGCTAAAATTTTATATTTGAACATAATGCTCGATGTTCGTGCAAAATTTCAGATAAATTGGAATAACAGTTTTTTAACAATAATTTTTTTAGCATTTCGATAGGCCGCCATTATGTTTCGCCATACTAGATTTTTACGAAAATATTATCAAAGCAACCCCATATGACCTTTAATTTTTGATCAAAAGCCAATTGGGATTTTTTTTAAGCTGTGCAGCGAACTGTAGAATAGACCGACAGTCGAACCGACGGAATTGATAAAACATATTTTTTGGCATCTAGGGATCCTGAGGGGTGATTTTTCTCACGATTACAAACATTCTGTTTAGCCGCCATTTTGGTCGGCCATCTTGAATTAGTACTATAATTTTACTAGTTGACCCCTATACCACTATTAGTTATGGCACACAATTTAAAAGCAATCCATTAAGTAGTATTTTCAAGCTGAAGTTTTAAATATTGTATTCAGCCACCATTTTGTTCCCCCATCTTGTATCCGTACCAAAATTTTGCCAGTTGATTTTAACATAATACTTTGATGTTTATGCAAAATATTAGATAAATTGAATAAATAATTTATTTATAATATGTTTTTTTAACATTTTTTAGGCCGCCATTATGTTTTGCCATATTGGATTTTAACCCAAAGATTACAAGCTTATTCACATATGACCATTAATTTTTTATCAAAGTTTGAAGTCAATCAGGTAAGTAGTCTTTAAGCTATGTTGCAAACTGACAGAGAGACCGACAGACGGACCGACGGAATTGATAAAACATATATTTTGGCATCTAAGGACTCTCAAACGTAAAGATATGCAAAACTTGAAAAGGTGAATTTTGACAATTACAAACATTTTATTTGGCCACCATTTTGTTCGGCCATCTTGAGTTTGTAACACAATTTTACTATTTGATCCCACACCACCACTATTAGTTATGGCACACAATTTGAAACGAATCCATTAGGGAATTTTTTCAGGCTGAATTTTTTAATATTTTTATTAAGCCTATTAAGTCATCTTGGATGCGTACCAAAATTATCAGTTGATTCCAAGATAATACTTCACGTTTATGCAAAATTTGGGATACATTGTGAAGGTAGTTTTTTAATAATAATTACGGACCGACGGAATTGAAAAAACACGTTTTTCGGCAGAGGGACTCTTAAACGTGAAGATCTGAAAAAAGTCTCTTAGGGAGATTTTTTTCACGAATGCAATACTTCTCTTTTACGAGGGAAGGAAAAATTACTCTGATAAAAAATGTTTATTAACAACATATTATTACGCAATGATATATTCGCACTTTTCATAAAATTTACGGAAAAAACTATGTACATTTTATGTAACCTATTCTATGTAAAAATATGAATATTTTCCAGATTTAAAGTCCAGTATTTCTTAACTTCAAATACGCGTTATGAGAACAAAAACACCTATTACAAACAAATGAATTCTATATTCCTGTATTACTTTTTTATAATCTTTTCAAAAGAAACAATGTACTATATAATATAATATAATATTTATATGCTATTAAATAAGTAAATGTATTAATATAGTGCATATAAATATATGAATAAATATTTCAAGTAGGCCTTGAAATATGAATCCGAATGTTCATACGAACTATATATTTATTTTTTCATTAAATTATTTTCTTTTTGTAATCTTTGGAGATATTATAAAATATTAAGATAAAAAATAGGTTTATCTGTTTCTATTAGGCATATATTTCTCATGACGCGTGTTTAAAGTTGGATGGATATTAAACCTCGAAAATGGTGATATTTTTACATAGAACATGCTATTTAAAGGTTGCTTAGTTTTCTACATAGGTTCTAAAGATTTAGTATAATCATTACATTTATAATTGGAAAAAATACCAGTTACTCTTATATTTAATTGTTTTTTGCTTTGAAACATCTGTAATCAACTTGGGGCGTTTTTGTTATTCTTTACATTATTGTCCTCAAGAATATAGTTAAAAAAAACACACACACATACACACACACGCGCACAGGTACATTAATTACTAACCGCGTTGATTTACTGACCCATTACTTAACGATTAAATTTTACATTGTTAGGTTAAAAGATGATCATAAAAATATTTGTTTGGGCAACTTTTTTTTAGCTGAAATGTGATATACCCAAAATGTTTTTCTTGGCTTCTATAAAGCCTCACGCATGATTAAAAAATTTCTCTGCGGAAGCTCTCGATTTTTATTTTATGTATGTATTTATTTTTTTACCTTTTTCTTAACTGAAATATGATACATTAAAGGCTTCTGAATGCAGAACTTAAAAAAAATTCCTGCTAAAACTTTGATTTTTTCGTTGATTTATTTATATACTTTCCAACTTTTTATAGCTGAAATGTTTTACCTTTTTTATCTTAATAATTTGCTATAGGTTTTGTTAAAAAAATCCTTGTTTCAATATAGCCTCGGAATTTTGTTGCGCGCGCGTTCTTTGCAATATTCCTAACCAATCCTAACCTAACCTAACCCGCATTTTTAATAATTATGAGTTTTGTTCAAAACTGGGAGTTTCCAAAAAGATATTTTTTAATTACTGCATTCAGGATGCTTTATAGAAACCAAAAAAATACAAATTTTGTGAATATATCACATTTCAGCTAAAAAAAAAATATTGAAAAGTAAATAATTAAATAAATAAATTAAAAAATAAGGGTTCTTATAGGAAATTATTTAAGCTCCACATTCAGAGTGTTTTATAGAAATCAACAAAAATTATTTTGTGAGTATATCATATTTCATTTAAGAAAAAGGTAAACAATAATAAACAAATAAAATAGACATTGGGAGTTTCCGCAGAGATTTTTTTTAAATACTGCATTCAGGAGGCTTTATAGAAGCCAAAAAAAAAGTTGAGCCAATTATTTTGTTATCATAAGTGTTGAAGTTACAGAAACTATTATATATATTTCGTTGTATACTACTTATTGTTTAGACGAACTGTTTTCAATAAAATAATAATACAAGGAAAATAGATAAAATTGAATTTATTCATCATATATCACAGTTTACAAACTTTTAACAAACAGAAAAAATATTTGCAATATCACATATTTCTCTTATATAATAAAATAGTTCAAAAAGTAACTATGTGCTTTTTAAAGGTTATCTATGTAAAAAAAAATTAAAAGGTTCCACATAAATCATGTAAAAGATAATACATTTAAGACTTTGTATAGTACTTATTTTTAGACGAACTGTTCGGATTTTAATAAAGCAATAATACAAAACAAAAAGGTCTAGAAATAGGTAAAAATAAATTTATTGTAACTATCACAGTTTACTAGTCTTTTATAAGCTTAATTAACAATCAGTTCTTCTACTTAGTGAAAAAAAAGTTTAAGAAGTAACTAAACTCTTTTTAGTGCTCTTCTATATTTAAAAAATTCCACTTAGATCACAAAAAAAGATTATAGAATTTAGGACTTGAACAAAATTTCTAAGAGATTTATTACACCTTTTTTTAAATTCCAAGGTAGTACTAATTTATATTTACAAACAGAGCAATATTTATAATCATCACGACATATTTTACTTACTTAACATGCAATTATAATTCATACAATTCACTTTCCTGGTCTTAACACAAACATAACACTATTCAGTACCTACAGAATAATTCAAAAGTCTTTGATTGCTTCAATTTTTCAATTCATAGCACTCTGCCTACCTCATCCTTTGTCTTTTGTTCATTTGGGGCCTGTCCTTTCTTAACCAATTATACATGCTAGTCCTTCAAATAGTATCCAATTTGAAAGTTTTTTTAAATAAAGTTTTTCAGAAGTTCTTAGAAAAACACTATTTGTAATCATTACTTTCATTTTTCTTACTTAACCAGCTCTTATAATTCATACAAAACCTTCCTGGTCTTAACACAAATATAACACTGTTCAAGACCTATAGTATAATTTAAAAGCCTTTGATTGCCCCAATTATTCAATTCATAAAACTGTATTAAACTAACCCAGATTCCTGTAAAAGCACTCTGCCTAGTTCCTCTTCAGTCTTTTGTTGATTTGGTGTCTGTCCTTTCTTAACCAATTGTATATGGTAGTCCTTCAAATAGTGTCCAATTTTCTCCTTGAAATTTTTTTTTAATAAAGTTTTTCTGAAGTTCTTAGATTTTTTCTCGGCTCTGCGTTTCAGAATGCTCGCCAACATGATCTGTCCTAGTCTTCTTTTTATTTCAGCCATTTTTTGGTCAATGGAAACTTTTTCCAAATGTGTTTCCTGAACAGTTGGTGCCATTGTTTAAAAAAAAAACTAGCAGAATATGTCCTTTTATAAGGAATTTCGTTCTCACAAATTTTTGTGTATTTTCAAGAAACTCTTGATCACTCTCACTAGCACTCACAACAAATTATCTTTACTACGTATCTTAAGAGGTCGACGTTTTCAAGAGAACTAAACTTTTTATTTAATATTGTTGTTCGACTCAGTTACCTGAAAATGTAGTAATTCTCAGGTAATAAACAATTTATTTTTGACGCCCTTTTAAATCATTTATTGCCCTTTACCCGAAGGACAATTAATGATCAGTGGGGCGAGCCTAAGTAATAATACATAAGCTGTGTTCGTTTAGACTGAATAAATTACAGTTCATAAAAAGTTGTGGTTTCTTATCATATCATTGAAAATAATCTATAAAGAAATTTACCTCTAACAATCATTAACCTAACGACCTAAAGAATAATTTGGAAATTTTAAACCTAAGTAAATATATCCACTAATTGGTTTACCCGATAGAAAGTCGTAACTGTCAAAACGAAGCAACAATCATTTCAGTTCAAAAGGATTCTCCACACAAAGCATTAAGAAGTGGTTTCGTTCTAAAACACTAAAAATCTAAACACCGATTATACTCTGATTAAACGATCCAAGAGACAGAAAATATATATATATATATATATATATATATATATATATATATATATATATATATATATATATATATATATATATATATATATATATATATATATATATGTCCGCCAAGAACCCTTACTCCCTCGGATTATAGTAAACCTTTAAAATAGAAGTTGTATAAATATAGGGACCAAAGTATTAAGCAAGCTAAACAAAAAATAAGTAAAGAAATTAAATTATAAAATCAGTAAAACACTTGTGGAAATTTACACTACATGTATTGTTCAAAACGGGAGATAGGTTATTTAATATTTTACAGTTACTCATACTTTTATTACCTAATTTAAAGATTTTAATTTAAGTTTTTTATATTGTATTATAATTAATAACTGAAGGTTTAAGCAACATTTAATCTAAAAAAAATAATTTAATATGGTTTCCCATGAGACCAATATTTCCTATGACCACAAAACTCAACTTTACGGTTTTTTGAACTGCAGCTACTTACAAACTATAAAAAAATTTAAAATTAATTTTTTGCAAAATTTAATGTGAACACCCTTCATTTTTGACTAAAATTTGAAGTCAATTCGATAAGTAATTTTTTAGATATACCGACAGACAGACCGAAGGAATTGAAAAAACTTGTCTTTTTTGCAACTTGGGACGCTAAAACGTTTGTTTGGCCAATTTGTTTTGACATTTTGAATTCGTACCACAATTTTACCAGTTCATCTCTATATCATACTTAATTCTTGCAGACAATTTGCAATCAATCCAATAAGTAAATTCTTCATGCCAATTTTTTAAATATATTATTAGGCTGTCATTCGTACCAAAACTTTAATACAAAGTTGATTTCTACGTAATATTGATTTTTATGTATAAAATTTAAAGTAAATTGGAAACTTCGATTTTTTTAAGATTTCACTAGGCCGCCATTTTGTTCCTCCATATTGGATTTTTTCCAAAATAATACGAGGTTATCCTCATATGATCCCTAATTTTTGGCCAAAATTTGAAGTCAATCGGGTAAGTAGTTTTTAGCTAGGCCGCGAAGAAACAGGCAAACCGAGAGACAAACAGACAGACCGAGAGGCCGACGGAAAACATTTCTTTCGGCATCTTGGGACCATGAAACGTAAAGATTTGCAAAAATCTCGGAGGGTGATTTTTTCACGATTACAATACTTCCCCTTTTACGAGGGAAGTGAAAATTTAAAAAAATACGAAACGCGAAATACGACAACGTTGTAGTCTTTTGAATTTTTTTCTTGCTAGATAGTCCTTAAGATTCAACTGTTTTTTATAATCAGTAGAGTCTATGCAGTAGTGTGGAAAAAATAGGTGAACATTAGTTAAATGTCTAGCGGTCCTAAAGATCATGTTCGTATATTTTAATAATACCCTGTAGCAAAAACTTAATTTAAATTTAAAAGTATTTAAGTTTTAAGGAGTACTGAACATTTTCTGCAAACGGTTTTTTATTTTCTCTCTAACTTTAATTATTTTTTAAAATAAAGGTTTTGTTTTTAGATTCAAATTGGCAATACCCGGTAACACAGGAGACAGTTTGTAAAAGACTGCCATTGTTCTAGTTTTAAGAATATTTGAAGATATTTCTATAACTCGATAAGAAGCAATTTTTCTATGAAAAGACACTTAAAAGTTACTTCCGGTTTTACCGAAGTGACTCCAAATTTTTTTGTTTTAAAAACTCTGTATATTTTTTCAACTATCGCATCTACTTTAAACTTAGCTTTTCAAGTCTGTATCACAAGTTAACTCTTTTTGACAATTCAACATGGCCGCTTTATGAAAAAAATGCAGTCACTTTTTACGAAATACTGTTTTAAATTGTCTAAAATAAGCTTATTTTTTACAATGCTCCGATTTAAAGGCCGTTTTGGGTAATAATAGATTTTTTATATTTTTTTCACTCCTTGTTTTATCGAAAAAGCATATTACTCTTATATTTTTAATAGCAACTTATATTTTTTTCCACAGCCATTTTCATCGTAAAATTACTTTTTTAAAGATGCATCAAATGTTAACCTTCGTTTATGTGACTATAATATAAGCATTTATTTAAATAAAAAGTGATCTAGGTTTTCAAAAATGGCTTGCATATGTCTATCTTGAAAGAAAGGGTTAGCATAATTCTGAACCTTTATTATTGAAATTACCACTTGAATTCTGGGTCCGCACTAAAGATACCTTAGGCATAAATCTGCAAAACATCTAACTTTCTGGTTCCCCGGTCTTTAGTAACTAGCAAAATTTTAAAAGGAGTACCATCCTTTTTTTTAAAAAATCGTAAATTTACTACAAAAATAAAAAATTTTAAACACTGAAATTGACATTCTTTCAAAAATTTGCAGTTTTCTAATACATTTCTCATTTTTAAAACTACATTTTCCCCTGTATGCCGAACAAAAAATATGTGATGTCAAAAAAAAAGGTTGTTCATGGTTTTCAATAATGCCCTTATAATTAAATTCAACGAGAAAATAACTAATGAAAAAAAAAGGTCATCTATAGTTTTCCTTGGGCCCCCTTGCACATTATCGCCGACACCCCTGGCATCCCTCAGCCCTCCTGCATTGCGGGGGCTGGCGGGGGATAGCTACGCCGCTGGATTTTACTTACACCACTGGCTTACGTGTCATCAATTACTGAAGTAATTTTAATCCAAAAAATAATATGGCATTGTGTATTTCAAATTTGGCACTATTTTGAGATTTAACAAATTTTTGTTTTTTTTTGCCAATCTAAACAACTTGCCACAATAATTTTTATGTCTAAACATACATTTTTAAAAGTATCATAAATCTTTAATGCTCATGATTATAACCTATTAATATTACTATAATAAACTCAAACGTAATTATTAATCTTATTGGAGTTAATCCTGATTATATGATATTTTAAATCGAGAAATAATTTTTAGCTCATTAGAGTTACGAAAAACTTTTTCTAAAACATATTTATTGATTTATAATCTATAATCTACATCTTTTAAGCATTTCTTTATTACTTATGATAATAAGTATAGTATAATTATGAATTCTTCATTGGTTATCAATTATGTACCGGAGGTAGTTATTATTACGGGTATTCTGACTTTTTTCAATATAGAGTTAGGTAGTTGAAGCGGCATCTTTAAGACTCGCTTAAAGAAGTAATAAATCGTCATTTAGATTGGGTAATAATTTTTTGTGTTGGCATATTGATTAAAAGATTTTTAATTATATGGATGGAGACGTCTTATTCACAGTTGCGTAACCGTAGTTGCAGCTTGGAAATTAAAATAGTTTCTTTTTGCCTCCTCTTCTAGAAAACCTGTGGCGTAACTTTAAAGAAAAAAAAATGTATTTTCGAAAATTTGACCGAAATATTGACGTTTTTAACAGGGTTTTTAAAAGAATCTATCTAATCGTTGCCAGTCAACGAAAAATAATTATCTGAAAATATCACAGGTCTGCGACAAAAAAGCTGTTTGGTTATTTTCAACTGATTGCCATGTATTTTGTTGTGCTAAGCACGAAAAAAATATTGAAAAAAAATCCTCTTAAAGACTTATATCAACTTTATGGTCGGAATTACCAGGAATTACTTCTTATTATTGCATTGAATACCAGGCAATTGCAGTTTGACCCAATGCAACAAACATAGAGATGTTGCTGTCTGAACGTGAGGGTCTGTGCCAGGTAGTACAACGACGTGTTAACTTATCGCTCATAATTGTTTTACCAGTATTTCTCAAATAATGTGCTATGTCTCTACGGAAGTCTGAATTCGCCTGACAGTTTCTGTTACATTTGTGGAGAATATACAGTTTTAAAGCAACAACTGAATATCACGGATTTTGTAAAAAAAGTATAATTCGCATAATTTGGCTTATAACTTGGGGATCAAGATAAAGTTTGGGCACCTCATAAAGTGTGTAAACGTTGTGTTGAAGATCTTCAAAATTGGCTCAAGGACAAAGAAAAAGCTTTCCGTTATGGGGTTCAATAACCGAGCAAGAGAACCATATTTTTGTTTATGCGATGTGAAAAGGTATAATTCAAACTCCCAACGTTCTATTTGATACCCCCAATCTTGAATTATCGATTTGTCCTATCCACATGTCACAGAAATTCCAGTGCCCAAAGCCCCTGCTACCTTGCAAGAGATTCCAAGTTCACCTGAAGAGATACCGGAACAAGATGACGAGTCAAGTTCTGGCTTTGAAGATGATTTAAGTCCAAAATTATTTTTCTAGGGGGGGTGAATGATTTGGTGAGAGTCATGAATCTTCCCAAAGATACCGTTGAGTTACTTGGATCGAGGATCAAGAGCAGGAAGTGGTTATTGCCAGTGGAGTCTTCTTCATGGTTCCGATATGGATAAAAGTAGTTCGTTGCTTATTTTGCCCTCTTGGGGTTGGGTTATTGTACTCATGTTGATGGTATGATGGAAACATTTAAAATCCAATATGATTCTTTCCAGTGGCGTCTTTTTAAATATTCCTCAAAAAGATGTCTTAAAGCCGTTTTGCTTCACAACGGCGGTTACTATGCCTCCATTCATGTATGTCATTCCGTACACCTCAAGGATACCTACGAAATATGAAGACTACGGTTGGCAAGTGTGCGGGGATTTTAAAGTATTGTGCATGTTACTTGGGCAACAACCTGGTTATACAAAATACCCTTGTTTTCTGTGATTATGGGACAGTCGAGACAGACAAAATCACTAGACTAAGAGGAGTTGGCCGCCGAGGGAGCTCAAAATTGCTGAAAAGAATGTCCTTTGAGCAACATTGGTACCTCGTTATAAATTTCTTTTACGACCTCTCCACATAAAGTTAGGATTGATAAAGCAATTAGTGTAATCATTTCCACGAGATTGACATTGCTCCAAATACTGGATCACCAAGTATCCAGGCCTCTCGAATGAAATGAAATTGAAGAAATATGTATTCGTCGGATCAGGCATTAGAAGGCTCGTGGCTGATCAACAATGTATCAATACTATAACAGGTACTCAAAAAGGTGGGTCGATTGCATTTAAGGAAGTTATTGAGACATTTTTAGGCAGTAACAAACAGTAACACTATAAGAGAATCGTCAACAGAATGCTAGAAGCACTTCAAGCTTTAGGTTGCATGATGAGCCTGAAAGTGCATTTTCTCCAATCCTGCATTGACTACTTTCCGGAAAATTTGGAAGATGTGAGTAAAGAGCAAGATAAACGATTCCATCAGGATATCAAAGAGATGGAAAAAAGATACCAGAGAAGATGGATGTGATGTATTAAGTTCGGTTTCCACGTATGATGTAGAGTAATGTAGATCATGACCGTATATCTGTTAAAATATTTTGTAAGTTTAAATGTTTCAATTGATTCTCTAATTTATCGTTTATAAAATCCTGGAACTGATGGATTCCTTTTCATTTATAATATGTCCAGTGGTATTTTGATGTTCAAGTATAGCAGATTAAACAATTTGTTTTTCTTAAATACATCGTTAATGTTCCTTAAGTTTAGTTGATATTAAGCGTCCTGAGAAACATTACACAGAATACACTTCTCCACAGGAGCAAGGAATTTTATATACTTCTGTTATCTGTCGCCTTGTCCAATTTTCGTATGTGTATTGAAAATTGTACGTATGTTCGCCGAAGTAATCGTCCTATTAGGTCTGTGGTGCCATGTATGTAGGACAGAATAACACTACCTAACGGTGGCTCCTTATCATTTTCCTTTCGTCGAGCTGAATTACTATATCTTTTAATTGAACGCGTAATATCTTTCGTGCAATAGCCACTCCCTCTCAGAGCTTCGGTCTCATACATCTAGAAAGGAAATCGTTCCATTAGATTAGATTAGATAGACAATTTTCATTGTGAACTTAATATTATGATGTTGATTAAGGTGGTCCAGAAATATGAGGAGATTATCCTGTGTATGAGGCCAAATAACAAAAATATCATCTATATATTTGAACCAGTGTTTTGGTTTAAGTGGAGCGGATGTTAGGGCAATATCCTCAAAGATTTCCATAAAGACGTTCACTGCAATAGGTGATACAGGATATCCCATAGCTGCCCCTGAAGTTTGGTTACAAGAAGTTCCTTTAAAAATGAAATAAATAGATGTAAGATAAGCTTCCCCTAGGTCTATTAAGCACTTATCAAGATTATTATGATCCAATATGTCTAATATAATGGAAATTGATTCGTTGACAGATGATAAAATCACATCTTACCCAAATTTTATCTGTTTAATATATGTATAGGAACATTTGTAAACAAAAGTTTTACTTTGAATTTGGGACATACGGTTCTACGCCTTCCTCTATATAATTATATCCATTACATTACCTACCCCACAGAACTTTTGTGATATCATGTAAAGTCGAAAGTTAGGTGGAAAAATATCTCAGCGACTTTAAATACAAATGTTGGGGAATTAATTCGAGAAAATAAAGCTTATATACCCGTAGATAGTTCTGGAAATTCAGTATAACATGTTATTAAAATCAAAAATTCTTATATTTGTTTAGTTAGACAACGAAACCGAATTGGAATTCCATGCAAGCCATTAAAGGAAAATATTATACTGGCTTAGACTTATTTCTTTAATTAATTATGTTATAGAATTAAAAACGGCAAGTTTTATTTAAATACTCGATTTCGGGATTAAATTAAAACTGCAAAAAATCATCATATTTCTGTTATGGCTTTATTGACGAATCTCGTGTTAGCCCGTTGCGGATCCACCTAGTGGTAACGATTGTTGATTTAAATGGCAATCTTAAATTTGTATTTTATATTTATTAACTATTGCAGGTTACTTTATAGGTTTACTGGTTAATTTTATCATGTTGACCGCATTTACATTTTTATTTTTTTGGGAAAGTACTGTGTTTTCTACTTCCTCAAAGCCCAACATGCATACTTATAAAAATGGGATCTTTGCGAATATTTGTCTTTTTTGAATTACAGCTGTTTAAAACAACACGTGCTAAAGTAATGATAACAACCCTTTGGGTTGCTGGTTGGGGATAATATTCAATAAAAATAATATCTTAATTAACACCCTGGTGTTATAGTTTTTTAAGTAGGCATAAATTTAATGATTTTATGTATACAATTTATATAACTGAAAATTTAACCTTTTTTAACCTCTAAAAAAGTTGTATGTTAAATGCCCTGCGGCTTAAAAAATGAATTTTCTTTATAATTATTTCATTTAATTAATTATTTTATGGTGTTTTTACCACAAAGTCCATTGAAATAAACGCAAGCAAACAAAATTCGCCATTTTCTTGCCAAACCTGTTTTCGGCCTCGTTAGAGTAACTTATACAAAAAGCCAAATTTGGGTTTTTTTTTGCAATCTTCACTAGGGTCCGAAAATGTTCGGCTTTTCCTAATAGGTAAGTAATGTTGTATTTTTTAAATACTAAGAACCTGCATATTAGGTCTTAGATATAGACAATAGCTATGATTGTGATAATTAAGATCCAATTTCAGTGGCGGCTCGGGGTGAATAATATTGGGAGGTCAATAACAAATTTAAAAATTGGCATACTTGAAATAAAAATAAATCAATCTTATCTTTAAATTGAGCTTTAAATTCTCTTGAAGTTCAGAACTACTCTTCGTTCTTTAGAATTGGAAAAATGCTGAATGACATGTTCGTTAAAATTGCACGCACGTTCCTTTTACAAACGATTTCTCGATACTTAACATTGCTAAAACGGATAGTCTATCTTGGCCCAACTCATCAACAAAATTTATAAGCCCTCGGAAAACCCCTGAATTTTCAGACAAAGTCGTTTCATCATGGCCACGTAGTGCCAGCTCGAATGCCCCACAAAATTTTACACAATCTATAATTTTGTTTAAAATATAACGATTTTTGGATACATTTTCATTAAAATCTCTAAGGGATTTTCTATAAGCTGTGTCTAGCTGAGTGCGAATATCAAACCTTCCGGCCGTAGCATAGTTCACCGAACATTTCATGTGATCTGCAGACGACGCATGTTTTTTTATTTTTTCTTTTAAGTGTTTTAAATCTTTAACACCGGTTTTGCACCATAACGAGTCCGACGAGTCCTTAGAAAACAACAAACAAACATAACAGTAAAATAAGTTGCGAAAGTTTCGATGAACCTCTTTATTTTTGTCTTTACTAGTTTGTAGTATACCAAGTTCTGGCAAATTGCGACCACTTACCTTGAATTCGGTTATTTTCTCAAAGTTATCTTCGTTAGCATTCTTTAGTTGTTTAATTTTTTGCACTACCGATATTTTATTTCATTTACATTCACAATTCAAACATAGACTACCTTGAAATTGGTTATTTTTGCAAAATTAAGTTCGTAAGCAATTTTTAGTTTTTTATTTTTTTGCATTTGTCACTACCAACATTTTATTTCCAGTATATTTCCAACTCACACATGGATCATAAAAATAAAAAAATATATATTACAAAAAACAGTATATAAATCAATTATCATCGATTAAAAACATCCGAAACAATATCGAGTTAGAATATGGACCGCGCGACCTCTGAACAGTTGAACTTCCGCATGCCGACGTGATGCCGCGACCGATCAACCGAATTATGAGAAGAGACCGGCTGATGACCCAAATCGCGATTTCATATTCCATTTGCTATCACGTTCGGCTGCCGCTCGATAGCTGTGAAATCTTCGGGTACTTTCGTCAAGCTTTAAGGTAACCAGGGAAATTCGGACTACCCAACCTAGCTTAGTATAGCGTATTTTATTATGCTTAAGGTACGCAACGAGACCATTCGAACCGCCGCGCCGCGCCGCGCGCCGCTTATAGTGTTGCGTATTTAACGTTTCCCAAGGTTCGCGTTTTATTACAACTATTAGGAAAGACGGTCAAACGAATAATTTATTTTCTGAAATATTTTTGGGGGGTCATTGATTAAATGACCTTATGGAAGAACCGCCACTGTCCGATTTTAAAATATTCTTAATTCACAAAATAATCAGGAATATTAATTTTCTTTAGAATTTTGGCATTTAACTAATTATTTTATGGTGAATT
Organism: Kuschelorhynchus macadamiae; assembly: GCA_030620095.1. Lineage (NCBI taxonomy): Eukaryota > Metazoa > Arthropoda > Insecta > Coleoptera > Curculionidae > Kuschelorhynchus > Kuschelorhynchus macadamiae. The sequence continues at coordinate 993,277 of JAUTXW010005498.1, forward strand.
TAGCTTAAAGACTTTTAAAATAAACTGGGAGCAAAAAAAATTTGCCATTTTCTTGCCAAACCTACAACCTGAACTTTGTTCTGTCGCATGAAAGCAACTTATATAAAAAGTCCAATTTTGACTCCTTGTCGCAGTCTTCGCGAGCGCCCGAGAATGTGCTGCTTTTCCAACTAGGTAAGCAATGTACTATTTTTTAAATACTAGAAATAGCTTACTTTGTTGTTTATAATGACCTGCTTATTAGGTATTAGACGTAGACAATAGATAGATATAATTGTGATAATTAAAGACCGATTTTAAAATATTCACAAGAGAATCAAAAATATTAATTTTATTTATAATTTTGTCATTTAACAATTTATTTCGTGATGTTTTTAACACAAAGTCCTTTGAAATAAACGAAAAGCAAACAAAATTCGCCATTTCTGTCTCAACAGTCTTGTCGCAATCTTTTCGAGGGTCCGAGAATGTTAAGCTTTTCCTAATAGGTATGTAATGTAGTATTTTTACTTCCCTCGTAAAAGAGAAGTTTTTTAATCGTGAGAAAATCACTCTCCGAGATTTTTTCAGATCTTCACGTTTCAGGGTCCCTAGATGACGAAAAACAATTCTCATTTCCCTCAGTCTGTTCGCGGCTTAGCTAAAAACTACTTACCCGATTGACTTGAAATTTTCGTCAAAAATTAAAGGCCATATGGGGATGACCTGGTAACATTTTGGTAAAAATCCAACATGGTGAAACAAATGGCGGCTTAGTGAAATGTTAAAAAAATTATTATTGAAAAACTACTCATTCAATTTATTTCAAATTTTGCAAAAACATCAAGTATTATGTTGGAATCAAATGGTGACACTTTGGTACGAATCAAATATGGCGGAACAAAATGGCGGTTTAATAAAATATTTAAAAAATCAGCCTGAACAAACTGCTTAAAGATTTGATTTCAAATTGTGTGCCATAAGTAATTGTGATATAGGGATCCATTAGTAAAACAGTAGTACTAATTCAGGATGGGGAAACAAAATGGCGGCCCAATAAAATGTTTGTAATCGTGAAAAAAATCACCCTCTCAGGTTTTACATATTTTCAGGTTTTAACGTTTCTAGATGCCATAAATTCCGTTGGCCCGTCTGTCGGTCTGTCTGTTAGTTCGCGGCATAATTTAAAAATTAACCCGATTGACTTCAAATTTTGATAAAAAAATTAAGTGTCATATGGGGATGTTCTGGTAATATTTTCAGTATCAGGTTTTACATATCTTCACGTTTTAGCGTCCCTAGATGCCAAACAAAATGTTTTATCAATTCCGTCGGTTCGTCTGTCGGTCTGTCTGTCAGTTCAAGACATAGCTTAAATACTACTTACCTTATTGACTTCAAATTTTCATATGGGGATGACCTGGTAATATTTTGGTAAAAATCCAATATGGCTGAACAATGTTAAAAAAATTTTGTTAGAATGGTGTATTATTTGGGGTTAAGATCCAGTAAAAAGTCTTTTTTTAAATTGTCGAGGTTTCGAAACTTAATTTGTGCATCCTCAAGACACATAGAGATCATCTATCCTGCATGAAACCCATATTATCAGTCTTTACGTACTCCGTTGGTCCGCAGATATTTCCTGGATATTAAATTTCTAAATGGTTTTCGTTTAACAAACATCTTGTTGTTATGTTACAGTGGTGTATTATTTTGGAGTCAGGGTCAAGTAAAAAAGTCTATTTTCAAATAGTCGACGTTTCGCAACCTTATTGTTGCATCCTCAGGACACATATATAGTTTCTATATATTGCATGAACCTCATATTATTAGTCTTTACCTACCCCGTTGGTCGGCAGATATTTCCCAGATATTATGTCTCTATGGTGTTCGTTAATGGTCCTCTTGTTGTTGTTGTTGTTAGAGTGGTGTATTATTTGCGGTTAGGGTCCATTAAAGAAATAAAAGACTTTTAAATTGTCGACGTTTCGCAACTTTATTGTTGCATCCTTGGGGCACATATAAATTCTATATCCTCCATGAAATCCATATTATCAGTCTTTACCTATTACCTGGTCCGCAGATATTAAGTTTCTAAATAGTTTTGTTAACGATCCTCTTGTTTTTATGTTAGAGTGGTGTATTATTTGGGGTTAGGATCCAGTATTTTTTTTAAATTGTCGACGATTCTTTACGAACTTATTGTTGCATTCTCAGGACTTTCAACCTGCATAAAACCCATATTTTCAGTCTCCACCTAGTCCGTTGGTTCACAGATATTTCCCAAATATTAAGTTTTTAAATGGTTTTCGTTAATGATCTTCTTCTTAATAGAGTGGTGTGTTATTTGGGGCTAGAAAATATCTGCAGACCAACGGAGTAGGCAAAGACTGATAATATGGGTTTCATGTAGGATATAAAATCTATGTGGCCTGAGGATGCAACAATAAAGTTGCGGAACCTCGACATTTTAAAAAATTTTAACGAAAACCAGTTAGAAACTTAATATCTGTGAAGTATAGGCGGACCAACGAAGTAAGTAAGGACTGATAATATAGGTTTCAATTTAAGATTGCAAAACAAAATGACGGCTAAATAAAATTTTTAAAAAATCAACGTAAAAAAATCTTGTTCAATTGATTTTGCAGAAGAATTAGATGTGAAATGGGATAAACTGGTACGAATTCAACATGACGTAGCAAAATGGCGGTATGTGTCAATGTAGAAACTACTTATTGAAGTTATTTTATTATGCCCAAAACTCAAGTGTAGCATAGGTAGAAAGAAGATGGTAAAATATTGGTAGGAATTCAATATGACGGAACAAATAAAAATGAAAAGACAGTATATGTAACACATATATACTGTGACTGTACTGAACTAAATTGGGCCACACTTCACTATTCCCAACAAATGAAAAAAAAAATAATAACGAGGGAAGTTCCGGGTAAAGAAATTTACCGTTTTTTTAAATACTAAATTTAGCCTGCTTTGTTGTTTACAATGACCTGCCTGCCTTAGATTAGACATAGACAATGGCTATGATTGTGATAATTAATGACCGAGTTTAAAATATCTTAATTCACAAGAAAATCAAGAATAATATACTTTTTTCAATCAAGAATAATTTACGTTGATATTGATACTTAATTACGAAGTCAGCCTACACAAAACGGGGTGTAAAACTTTTTGAACAAGTTTTTGACCATCCCTTAGCTGATTGGGACCAAGAAGTATTATATTACTCGGAAAGCACCCGGCCTCTAACACGTGTTATTTATTATACAAACACGTGTCAAAATTAGAAATGATAAATTAAATGCAACAAACCAAGATGCGTTTTTTGCCACGGCGGGATACTGCCGTTTCATTTCAGTCTGAGATACACTGAAAAAAAAATTTAGTGATTAGAATATAAATTTCGGAAATAATAATTAAGAATAACAAAAACCCGTTACGTTGAAACTTTATTAAAAAGGCATTTTAATTTTACTATTTCGTATATAAAAAAACAGGCGCCTATATTTTATTTTATTTTATGTTGATTTTTAAACCTTTCTGTATATAGCGCAAACTTCAATAAGACGAGGAACTTGTAGTCTCTAAGTAGACACCCGAGAATGTGTTAAGCTTAAAGATAAGGAATGCGCCCTTCATCCATCAGGTCCATGATCTAATTAAACAGTACTATAGGGGAGTTGACTACCGTTTACGTACATGACACAATAATAATATGGGTCTAAGACTTTCACTATTTCAGATTTATTGACGATCATCTTCAGCATTTTTTCATAACAAAACTTTCAAATTTGTAATTTTGAAAAATAAATATTTACGCTCTAATAATTATTACAGATAATACTTTATTCACCCTTTGGTCCTCTTGATCGTTATCTTAAGAAAAGTTTTATATTTATGTATTATGTATATACTGCTAGGGTGCTTTTTTACGTTTTTTTGAAAACAATCGAAGAACTTTCCGACCCGCCGATTTCTGATTCGAGAAGAAACAACTTTTTTTTCACCCCCGTAACTTCAACCCCCCAATGGCTTTCAAAAATAATTACCTAAAACCAAATCTTAGATTTTTCGCCGGTTTTTAAACGCAACATAATCTGTAATTATAAATAGGATGTCCTATTTAAAATAAGAATGTTTATATTAGCTCAGGAAAAATGCGCACTATGTAAATAAGCCTAAAACAGAAAATAGCTTATACAAATACAAAAGTTTTTATTTATTTTTAAACAAAACGTGTTTTTTCCTTTAAAATAGCTTTTGTTTCCAAATTGATGCTTAGAATACTACGTGTTTTAAACTCCGTTTTTATAATTCAATTTGTGGATTGTACTTTGTTTATTATTATTAGCCTATTATTATTCTCTATACTTATTCTCTGTATAACTATGGTGTTTTTATTAGATTAACGTTCTGTTATTAAAGATTTGATTTTAAATAAATGTTTTAACATTATAAATAAATAAATAAGTCAATGCGTATAAAATATATTTTTTAATTAACATGCTTAAAACACACATGGTGATTTCTATATAAATGAATTACCGGAATGAAATGAAACCTAAATAAAATAAAAAATGTATAATACTCTATATTTCATAAGTAAAAAATCGGTAAATTCGCCACTTAGTACATAGGACACAGTCTATATATGTATATAATATTTGGTAACAATTTATACAAATCCCACAAACTGTAATTAATTTAAATTTTCTTTATTTTTAATAATATATAATAAACAATAATTTAACCAATCTATCCCCGTTTCATACTTGATCTTTGGGAAAAATTTCATGTCAATTAGATAAAGAGTTTTCTGGTAATGAATTTTTAAATCTTTCGTTTGACCGCCATTTTCTTCCGCCGTAATGAATTTCCTTAAAACTGACCAGAATAGTTATCGTTAGTTTTATTCTGGTGCAAATTTTGCAGTCCATCCAATAAGTAATTTCTTAATAATGATTTTTTCTGCATTTCGCGAGGTCGCCATTTTGTTTCACCATATTGAATGTCTACCAAAATATTTCATCCCCATATGACCTTTAAGGTTTTGTCAAAATTCGAAGTTCATCTGATAAGTTGTTTTTGAGCAATGCCTCGTACATACAGACCAATAGACTTGACTTGACGGTTTAGGGACCCTAAAACGCAAATATGTGCCAAAATCTCGGAAGCTGATGTTTTCATAAATACAAAAAGTCAAAACGAGTGTTTTTAGTGAAATTTATAACTAAAACCAAAATTAAAACAAATCAAGTAAAAAAACATTATTTTGCGAATATACTGTGTGTACAAACCATTCTGTTTTTTTTTCAGCCACTCAATTTATACTAAAATCTTGTCCTTTCTCTATCCATGAGTTAATGATCCTCAGAGCTTAATTAGCTCTAAAATTCGGTTCTTCTTTATCTTCAGCGGATACAGTAAGTGCAAGGTGCAACAAACCCAGTCGTTGTTGCAATCTTCGCAAGCTCTAATCGCAGTATCCCATCTTAAAGGGTATTCCAGTGCGTCGATCCCAGAACGAACCATTACGGAACTCCTGCAGTCATCACAAGTTGATTACGTTGGTCTATTCTTGTTTTCATTTCTGTAACATAAGAAGTATGGCGATATGTTCCTCCTGTGAAGCTCTTTAATTATTAAACGCCATGCGGCAGTGTTAAAAACGAAAAACAATTTTACCAACCAACGTATTCATGGGAACCCATTTTTCCGATGTTTCCTTCTTGACTTTCATTACTGCTTCTATGGCGTGGATTGTTCATTTTTTCCTTTCTGAAGCCATACTGGTGAGGTGACAATCCCGTGCAACGTTCTGTTTCCTCTTCAAACCTCATCCTAATCAGCGCTTCGTATAACTTTTTCAACGTGCACAGTACACAGTGACCCATAACGATGATGGGTACTGCTGTAGTTTGCATTCTTTCAATAATAAAATACGTTTAGCTATCTTCTAATCAGATGGGAAGCATTGCTTCTTTATCAGATTATTGAGAATTAGCAGATTATAGTCTGGAAGAACGTTCATCCGGTGGAATTCCATCTTATCCTAGAGCTTTACCAGCCCTTAAGTTCATCACTGGATGTTCTTTTATGGAAAACGGTTCTACGTCCTCAGTTGCCGGTCTCCGTTCCAGTCTATCTTTTCTATGTGGGAATAATACCATTGATATGTCATCCTTCTGTGTTCCTCGCAATGTTTTCTTTTTTGTTGTTTATAGAGTCGCCAATTCTCGTTCCGCTATTTTGTATTCGTCGTTTATTCGGTCTGCATTCTACAGTAGTCTTCTGTTGGATCTTGACCATTCTTCTCTTCTGTATACACTGTTTTATCAGCTCTGCTATCTCACTATTTCATCAGTAGGATATCTGTATCCTTCTTTTGCTTCTATTGTAAGTTTTAATTGTATGCTTCTTGTAGTACCTTGCTAATAAAGAATGTGATACCCTCTAAAGTTAACTGCAGTAAATTACTACTACTAGTAGTAGTAGTAGTCAGAAAGGGGACTGATGGTAACTCTCTAGAAATTATAGATCAGACGTAACGGGTTATTATCATGCCGTTTTAAATATTGTCCCGGCTATACATATTGCAAATGTAGTCTTAATACACTGATAGATTGCAATTATTTTAAGCAGGTCTCAACATTTTTTACACATGAAATACAAAATAAAACCTTTCAATCAATGCTTATTAATACAAAATTAAATTTTACTGTATTTTTTTCAGTGTATCAATATTCTACAGAAAACAAGGAACAGGCAATCTTTTAGAAAAGTGATACGCGGATGCACTTTAAAAGGGATTTCTTGTTATTCAGAACTAATGTTCAGGGAATGTTGGATATTTTTTTATGTTGATAGCATCTTGGGTTAGAGGTTTAGAAGCTGTCAATTAGGGTAATGACATAATTCCCTCAACATATTATTCATCCTCAAAGGGGGCTCTACGTGCAAGAATGCAGTGTGTCAAAAGAATAACTAACGATTAGTTGAAGACCAATGCGTAAAAGCTCATATATTATAATAATAAAAATATTATTTACTGTTGTGCTTTTATTGTTTGTTGTCGATAGATGATAGATAGATGTCGAAAAAGATTTTTTCTCAATTCCGCCGGTCTGTCTGTCTGTTCGCGACATAGCATAAAAGCTACTTACTCAATCGACTTCAAATATTGGTCAAAAAGTAAAGGTTATATGGGGAAGACCTGCTAACATTTTGGTAAAAATCCAATATGGCAAACCTACTTATCCAATTTATCTCAAATGTTGAACAAAAATCGAGTATTATGTAGGAATTATGTGGTAAAATTTTTGTACGAATCCAAGATGGTAGATTAAAATGACGGATTAATAAAGTATTTAAAAATTCTACCTGAAAAACTATTTATTTATTGGACAAACTTCAAATTGTGTGATATAACGAATTGTGGAATAGAGATGAACTTAGTAAAACTGTCGTACTAATTTAAAAGTGCGACTAAATACAATATTTGTAATCGTGAAAAAAATCACCCTCAGGTTTTATATATTGTTAGATTTATGCGTCTCTAGATGCCAAATAATATGTTTTATCAATTCCGTAGGTCCGTTTGTCGGTTTGTCTGTCTGTCTGTCAGTTCGCGGCATAGCTTAACAACTACTCATCAGAGTTTTAGAGAGATTTTAGCCAAGAAATTAAGGGTTATATTGGGATGACCTGGTAATACTTTGGTAAAAATCTTATGTGCCGGAACACGATGGCGACCTAGTGAAACGTTAAAAAATTATTGCTAATTATCCAATTTCCTCAAATTTTGTACAAAAATCAAATGTTACCTAGGAATGAATAAAAGATAGCTAAACAAAATGGCGGCCTAATAAAATATTTAAAAAATTGGCTACTTATTAGATTAATTTCAACTTTTGTGCAAGCATTAAATGTGATATAGAGGTAAACTGGTAAAGTTGTGACACGAATTCAAGATGTTAAAACTAAATGGCGGCCAAATAAAATTTTTAAAAAATCCATGAAAAAATTATATTATTGAATTGACGTTAAATTCTCCAGAAAAATTAAATGTGTTATAGAAATAAACTGGTAAGAATTCAACATGACCTAACAAAATAGCGATTGGAGTCAATGTAAAAACTACCTATCGAATTTATTTTAAACTACCTGGTCCGGCAGACCTGGTTCTGTCTTTTCCGTTAAATGGCGTGATGAGTTTCCAGTGGAATTATAAGAATATAAGGCGCATTCACCACATCATCTAGAAATGTTATTGAAAAAAAAAACATATTCGTTTTATACTAAAAATACGCAATAAAACAATACAAAACATAGTGTTGAAGGATCTCGGTAACCAGACGATCATTTAAAAAAAAATTAAGTAAATTGGTTTAGTACAACTCTCTCACGAACTTGCAAAAAAATCTGGCTTAATGGTATAAATATATAGATTATGCCCAAAAAATCAAGTGTGAGAAGGTAGAAACTGGTAAATTTTTGGTAGGAATCCAATATGGTGGAACAAAATGGCCTCCAATAATATATATGAGTTATTAAATGACTATGTACTAAGCTACACAAGGGCACACTTCAGTATTCCTTATAAAAAGGAAGATCCATAGCAAGGGAAGTTTCGGGTAAAGGAAATTTTCGGGTTTTTTGATTTTAGTATATTTCATCTGATTCTTCTGAATTTTGAAAATATGTTTGGAAAAATGCTGCAACTATCATGGATTACTTCAAGGATTTCTGAAAGCTTTTATTAAAATAAAACGCAAACATTATTTTTAATTTTGTGCCTTTACAAGCTAGTAAATGAAATTTAACACTTTAGCTTTTTTGTTAAAATTGTTTTTAGTTAAGCTTATTTATTAAACGGGCATCCCTATACTTCGGACAGATGGCTTTTTATATAGAAATAATTCTTTATAGTTTATGGTATTTTATATAACCGTAATATTGTGTAAATATTTTCTCTCTTAAATAACCTAACCTAGTCAAGTTTTTTTTTTTAATTTTCGGATATGGTTGATGGTTCGCCATTAGAAAGTAAAGAGTGCTGAGGTATAACCATAAAATACATTTCTTAATTATCTACTAAAGTAAATGTTTTTTTCTTTGCGTAGTGGTTAGTATTTCAAGAGTAAAGAGATCAGACAAAAGTAATTTTATCTTTGGTATACAAAATTTTATTCTAAGCTACACATCAACTAAGATTTTCGGTCTTAAAACTAATCCGTAAAAAAAAATTTCGCAAACCATTTTTGTATCGTTTAGATTATTGATGTTGTAACTTGAGGAGTTTAAACCAAAATTAGTCATCGGCCGGAAGCTTTGAGGGCATTAGTCAACTAAGAAACCATAGTTCTTAAGATTAGCTCGTTTCACATTGAAATTATTATCCGACGTTTTGCTTTCGATTACACGAGGCATCCTCAGGGATCTTTATTTCACGAGATTTTAAAACTAAATTCAGTATTTATATCTCGTGAAAAAAATTGAAACGCCGGATAGTAATTCCAATTTGCACACTCTAAATCCAAGAACCATGATTTTTTAAAGATTATTCGTCAATAGATAGCAGTTTAAAAATATTTGGGTGACATATTCTTAAAGGTTTTTACCTGACAACTTTCTCCTGCATTCAAATATTTCCCTAAATAATATTTTTTAATTTTCCTATGCTTTTTTCAAAGAATTATGGCTTTTTCGAGAAAAATGACCTGTCACCAGACACACCAAAACCTTCATTGCCTGTCCTAAAGCACAAGCTGTGTACCGACGAAGAATTCAGAACTCAAACTGTCCTCTAAATTTTATGTCATTTATTTTCATATCTGCCCGCCATTTTTTTAAGCATTGGTAGATACTACTTCACTAATTAAAGGCGAACCAATGAAAAATTGTCATTTCTACTATTTCAACCCACAAAATCCTGTTTGTATCGATACAAATACAACTCGAGACTATTTTTTTTTTTGGCAATTTTTCTCAGCCCCCGTTTCATTCTAGTATAAATTAAATTTTCCGCATTTGGTACTTCTGGTTGAAATTTCCGATAAAATTGTAGTCTCTTGTTATATTGTCTACCATAAAACACAGACCAATAATATCTTTTGATTTAATTACAGTTTTCTACAGATGCTAAATTTCAAATCTTCGAAAAAATTTAAATATTCCTTAAATTTAAATCAAATCCGAATAATTGTATTGAATATAGTATTAACAATATTTATAAGAATAAATTAGCAATTAATCTTATGGGAATCTTGTAATTATAATACTTCCCACTAAGCAACAACTTTTAATTCATTAAGACTACACAAATCGTTACTAACTGGCTCTTTATTGATTTATTATCTTAAAATCTTCTGAGTAATTAATTATTACTTATGTTAAACTTTGATACCTAATTACAAATTCCTCAGAGGTTATAAATTGTATAACGGAAATGGAGATACAGTTTTTTTTTGATATTTTTACGTAACATGTAGAAAACAGCATTTCGTTATCATACGGTGAAAGCTTCGTTGGTTAAATTAAAAACAATTTGCCTTTTAAAGGTCATTAAGTGGTCCTTTGACAGAAGTGCTATACCCACTTTTACTTTAGGAATTTTTAGGATGATGTTAGATACTACCAAAACTAATTTTTTAAATACTTGACTGAAGACAAATATATTTATATCAAGAATTTATAATTTTTTTTGTAACTTATATACTTAGTGTACTGAAAAAGCCGTACAAATATTTCAAGAAAAATTTTTAAGTTACAACCAGATGTGGTCTTTACTAAATGATAGACTAGGTCCCTGGCCATCTGAAATCGACAATTACTACATTTTTCAATAGGGCCAACATTTTTTATAGCGAAAATTTGTCAAAAATCTGTCAAAAATATGTATTTTTACTTTTTCACACATAACTCGCAATATCACCGGAACCAATCTAGATATTAAAGATATTTTTTTGTAATCGATAGAGGAAGTTTGGGCAAACTTTTTTGTTTTCATAAATCTTGCTATGCTATCTGTGTACAAAGCAAAGCCAAACTTTATAAAAGTTTTTGAAAAAGGAATCGCTTTTCTAAGTCTTATAGTTTTCTAGTTACAGTCAGTTAAAGTTGAACGTTTTTTCCGCAGCCGCGTTTATTCTGTCTTGCCTTCTTATGTTCGCGGCCGGCTAGCAGATATTCTTCTCTCCGGATGCGTCCCGCATACTGGCATACTGCGACCTTGATTCTATATTGTTAATAAACAGTCTAGACTGTGAACGTCAGTACGGTGACGTATTATCATGTACTTGACAAAGTAGGGGGTAAAATGGCAGATAAAAATGAGAAAGATATTTGCGAATGATAACTAGTTTGGAAAACGAATGGTGTAATCCGTTTGATTTACAAAACTCGTAGGCGAAGAAACTGCAAAAAGTTTAAATAAGTTTTTTGAAACAGCACAGGAGCATGTGAAGACTTTATTGAATAGTTTGCAACAAAGCTTTTGGAATCCTATCAAAAAAAAACTACTTTTAATAACGATATAGGCAAAACAAAAGTTTTATCGGAAAAGAATATTATTAGATCAGAATCTATGTTTTGCAGAATTATTTGTGCAGTTCGATATCAAGAAATGGATCTCGCAAATATATTTTCATATGAGCTAACAGTGGTTCACTGTTTCACGAGGACGGTTTTATGAGAAAAACAACAATATCTGATCTTGAGAAAAAAATTCAGACATTTAATAATGCCTTAACGACTTGTTCAACCGTATACTCCTTTATTGTTGATGGAATGGTGTTAGTTCAAGAACTACAACCTTCTGCTTTTGTCACTTTTTATGACTTGAGAAAAGTCTTTGCTGATAAAATTCTACGCGAAGGAAGAAAATATGGGGCAAACAGAATTACAATAGTGTTTGATACATACTTAGCCACTTTGTTAAAAAATGGGTAACGATAAAGGCGTGGTGATTCCAGTAGTTAATTTAAAGTGGCTGGTTCTAGAAAAGTACCTCAATTTCGAGAATTCATAAGGTCTTCGGCAAATTAGCGATCATTATTATTATTTATTACAAACTATTTTTTAAGAGAAGTACCAAATTTACTAAATGGCGATGAAACAGTAATTGTAGCAGGTGGTTTTGAAAATCCTGAACTTTGCTTTGAAATAAATAAAATTAGAGAGCCAAAAGAGATTAAGAGACTAAATCACAATCAGGAAGAAGCTGATACAAGATTGATATTTCACGTTTTAGCAGAGCTAAAAGCAGACAAAACAATTCTCGTGAAATCTGTTGATACCAATGTGCTGATCTTGCTGTTACATTTTTATGGTGAAATATCAGATATGCCCCAAAGTAATGTTTTCATACAATTAGGACAAGGTAGAAATTCCCATTTTTTGAATGTTAACAATATAGTAGAAAACTTAGGAGCAGACATGTGTAAAAAACTACTAGTAACTCATTGTTTGACTGGGTGCGACACAACAAATGCGATTTATAAGATAGACAAGAAAACAGCATTTCACGTTTTATACAAAAATATTATCAGAAGATAAAATATTTGAAGTTAGCACTAAATATACACTTCATTTGTATAGACATAAAAATAAAAGTATTCTTCCTTGAATCAATTACGGTGGTAGCTGACCACAGAATCAAATCGCCTAGCTTCTGAGTTGCCTCATATTGACCTTGCTTTTAGGCAACATTTAAGGTAATCGTTATTTTTCTTACTCCCCCATGCTTATACTTATAACAAAGAAAATACCTACAAATACCTAAATATATCTATTATTGTTTTAGGTGTATGTATCAATTAAAAATTTGGTACAACAGCCACCTTCAAATAATGCCAGTAGAAGATCCAATTCTCCACGTATGGAGATTAGAAGAAAATACCTGGGAGGCTAAGTTTTCTTCTAAAGAACCAGTACCCGATTATATTAGAAAAAGTTTATCAATACGATGTTCCGACAAGGCATGTAACGGTAATAGGGATACCTGCATTTCGCGAGGATTAAATTGCTGCAGTGACGGCAAATATGCACAGTGCGGTAATAGCCTAACCCACGAATCTGCATCAGATTATAATCAAGTTGACGCATCCCCTATATTTACAGAGCTGGCCGCACGGCGCGGCGCGTCGCATAATCATTCAACTTTAACTAGAAAACTATAAGACCTAGAAAAGCCATTCTTTTTTCAAAAACTTATTTGAAGTTTTGGCTTTGCTTCGTATACAGATAGTATAGCAATATTTATTAAAACAAAAAAGTTTCTCGCTTGCTGAAAACAGTTCTGCAAAAAATGTTGATATTCAAGTTTTTCCAAGTTTTACCAAATTACTAAGTTTTTCATACTAACGACATTTTCACAGTTGCCTTCGCCCAAACTTCCTTTATCGATTGCAAAAAAAAATCTTTAATATCTACATTGGTTCCGGAGATATTGCGAGTTATGTGTGAAAAAGTAAGAAAACATTTTTAACAAATTTCCCTATAAAAAATGTCGGCCCTATTAAAAAATGCTGTAATTGTCGATTTCAGATGGCATTTTGTTAAGATGTGGTCTGACCTTAAAAAAAAATCGAGAAGGAAGCGACTTTTTCCCCGTTTTTCAGTGCGCTAACTATTATTTATTAAATATCGCCATCAAATTCTTTTAACTGTTTTGAATGAATTTTTCAGGAAGTGATCTGGATTTGGCTGGAGTGGCATAGTGATAGCATACTTAAAAATGACAAAACGGTCCCATTTTGAATCTAATTCTGGAAAGAATTTCCGCGATAACTTTGAAATTTGGTAAAAAATGGCATTACCTTAAAATTTGGTGTATGAAGTATAAATAAAATAATTTGAAGATAATTTGAGATACACTCATTCCAGTAATGTTATGGTTATTACTAATTAACCTTTAGAATTAGTTTGTTACCAGGTTGGCTTCAATACCTTTCTGGAGTTAAACTAGTTTATTTGGATTAAGATTATCAGAGCTGCATTCATAAATATTCGTCTCGGATATGTCAATAGTTTTTGAGTAATTTAAGAACTTACTTAATTAGTTGACGATTTTCACATTTTCCCCAAAAATTATGTTTTTTAAGGCCTCCAAGAACATCAAAATAACTAGTATGAGAAATAAAATTAAGGGCTGTGGAATTCTAGAGTTTTATAATAGTTATGGAGAAGAACGTAAAGAAAAATTATTGCAAAGAAACGATTATGGACATCGAAGAAATCTGCCTATAGATCATGCAATATCAAAAGTAGAAAAAGGATAAGACCCTGCTGCTTGTTTGTAGAGTCTGAAAATAATCAGCATAATGTGCAATTTTTTAAAATTCAACCTAAATTTGAATAGCTATTGTAAACAAAATAATTTATTTACAAATGGTTTGCTTCAGACTCTAAAAATGTAGAAAACCGTTATAGCTTCTGTTTTGTTAATAATTTTGTGGTATCTAAGTTTTAAGAGTTGCTTTGGTCTGGTATATATGAGGGGTAAAACAAAAATAGTTTTTTTTTAAAGAACTTTGTCAAGAGCGAGAATTTGCAAATCTGAAATTATTTTGATTTTATATGTATCTACTTAATAAATAGTATCTAAACAAAAACTAATTTATCAAAATATCTGATTTTCTTTTTTTTTTTTTAAACATGCATTTGCAACATTTTTCTTTCTAAATTAAACACTCTTATTTAGAAGACTATTTTTCAAAAAACTAAATACAATTTTGCGTTTCCGAATATTAATTTAACTTCGGGGGCGTACTAATTAACTTTTTCGGTTCGTATAAGATCTTTCTTACTTTCTTAAATTGGACTTTGTTTCCTGAATTCTCTAAAGGCTGTTTTTACTTTTATTATTATTAGAATTATTACCCAAAGACTAAGTAATTATCTTTGTTTTTTTAAACTTAATTTTGTTTACACATAAATTACTTTCTTTTAAATTACCAATTCTAGACACTTTTTAAGTAAAGTTATACTCATTAAGTATGCTTTTTTTCTTTTTAAGTAGGTCTTCTTATACCAAGTATCCAAAAAATATATTATTACTGAAACCTTTATACAAGGTGGGGCACCCCTTATCGATCGGTTTTTGAATGAACTTTCATGTGGCATATTAAAGGCCCTTTTTTTTCTGGTATATAAAACTCTAAATTGATGTTGAAAGTGCGTTTTCTTAAAATTCAACTTTGATTTAAATGGTTTGCTTGCAAACGCTTTTTTACCTTTTGCAGACTTTTGTAAGAAATTTGATAAAGAAAAAAAATGATCATTAAAACTAATTTTTTTTTAAGTTTTTTTTTTGTTATCTAGTAAGTTTTAGTATGTTAAATGTTTTATAATTTTGTCACTGAATAAATATTGCGTTGAAAATCTGTTGGCAAAATTGTAGTACCCTCGTCCCCGTCACGTTTATAATTTTAGCTCTAACGAATTTATTCCATAGATATAAAAAGGGATCGGTTGTTAACTTAGATCGACTTTCAAAATTTGCGTCAAAAGTTGAAAATCACGCTTTTAACAGTAGCAAAAATGTTAAGAAAGACAAATTACAAAAACACAATAGAATTTGCAAAAAATACGTTAGCAATCACATACATCTCCAGAAACCATGTCGAATGTGAGCCTGACCCAAAGACTACTTTCTGAAAAGGTTTTAATCTCACCTCGGACATAAAAATCACGTGTTCGCCTTTAACTAGGGTCCGCGATTCGTTCTACCCGATCCGTAATCCTCGCATATAAAAAGGCCGAAACGTATAATTTTTGTCGAAAAAAGAGGGACACCCTCGTTAGGAGGAGTATTGAATGTCATTTTCATGTGTTGTCTGATGAAAAGTCGCACTGTTGCGCATCGAATCGACGGGAACGGCCTCTTCGTTTTTAAAAGACACCCTCGAGCAGCTGTCCGTGGTACGATTAGACTTTTGGGATAATAAATCTGACTGTAAGAACCGCGAAAAATTCTTTGTCGCAGGGTTTTTGTCGGTTGTATGTGCGTGGAAATATTCGCAAAATTTGAATTCGTGCCGTAAAATTTCTTTGGTAAATATTACTTGAGAGAACTTTCACGGTTCGGAATTGTGTCAATTGGGGACAATCGAGAATATATCGAATAAAATACATGATAATTTGAAAAAGTTATTTTACATAAAATGTCTAGTGTTTTCTTCATGGCGTAAAATTTCTTCGGTAAATATTACTTAAGAGAGCTTTCACTGTTCGAGATTGGGTTAAAAAGGGTTAATCTAGAACATATCAAATAAAATACATGACAATTTAATTAAAAAAAAATAGTTTAAATAAACCTCTATTATTAATTTCCACTATATTACAATACGTTATACCAGGAAAATTGTTTCGACACACACTGTTTCGGATGGATATTTAAATTTGAGAGATGAGTTGTTTATATGAGAGCTGCCAGTACTTCAAGTAAAATACTTGGAAGAAGTAATTCAAATACCTTTTGGTATTTGAAATACTGCACTTAAAATAAACTTTATTTTCTGTGGATTGTACTTGAAATTCAAAGCATATAAAGCAAAAGTAATTGAAGTACTATCAAAAGTACATCAAGTAACGAGAAAGTATTTCAGATCCTCTAAAAGTGTTTAAAATACTCTGAATTTCTTAAAACAAGTACTTTTTTTGGGCATTTAAATAGGTATGATTTCGAGGAATAGAGGCGATCAGTTGGAAATTGCCACTGTTGTTCAATTACTATGACCCCTCTTTTCCGCTTAGGGAAATAACCCTTCCACCGTGAACCGACATGTTTCGTAAGGCGGCCAACATCAAAAAGAGAGACAGACCGCCTAGAATATAACTTACTGTTTGTAATTCGAAAACGGGATAAATTAAGTTTTCAGTTTTACTTTTATGGTGTGTTGGTCAGTAATAAATAAGTAAATTTAATACATTAGAAAAAATCGGTAAATTTCTTTACCTGGAACTTTCCTCGATATGAATGTTTTCCATTTGCTAAGAATAGTGAAGTGTGACCCAATTTAGTTCAGTATATAGTCACAGTATATATGTGTTACATATACTGTCTTTATTTTTATTTGTTCAATCACATTGGATTCATACCAATATTTTACCATTTTCTTTCTAACTATTGACTTTTGGACATAATAAAATTAATTAAGTTGTTTTTACATACCGCCATTTTGCTACGTAATATTGAATTCGTTCCAGTTTATCTCATTTTCACATTTGATTTTTCTGCAAAATCATTTGAACAAGGTTTTTTCAGTGCATGCATAGGATATAGATTCTGTATATGTGTCCTGAGGATGCAACAATAAAGTTGCGAAACGTAGATAATTAAAAAGTTTTTTTTGTTTCTTTACTGGACCATAACCCCTAATATTAACGCAAACCATAGAAACATAATATCTGGGAAATATCTGCGGACCAACGGAGTAGGTAAAGACTAATAATATGGGGTTCATGCAGGACATAGAAACTATATATGGGTCCTGAGTATGCAACAATAAAGTTGCGAAACGTCAACTATTTAAAAATAGACTTTTGTTTTTTTACTGGCCCCTAACCCTAAATAATACACCACTATAACAGAACAACAAAAGGTTTGTTAATAAAACCATTTAGAAACTTAATATTTATTAAATTTCTGCGGACCAACCGAGTAGATAAAGACTGATAATATAGGTTTCCTGCAGGATATAGGATCTATAAATGTCCTGAGGATGCACAAATTAAGTTACGAAACGTCGACAATTTTAAAAAAAAACTTGTTTTTATTTTACTGGATCTTAACCCCAAATAATACACCACTCTAAAATTTTTTTTTTAGCATTTTTCAGCCATATAGGACCCTTAATATTGGACCAAAATTTGAAGTTAATTGGTTAAGTAGTCTTAAAACTATGCCGCGAACTGACAGACAGACAAACAGACAGAAAAACCAACAAACGACCGAAAGAGTTCATAAAACATATTTTCTGGCATCTACCGACCCTAAAACGTAAAGATGTGTAAAAGTGAGAGGGCAACTTTTTCACGATTACAAACATTTTTTTTGACCGCCATTTTGTTCGGCCATCTTGAATTAGTACTACTATTTTACTAGTTGATCCCTATACAAGAATTAGTTATGGTACACAATTTGAAATCAAACCATTAAGCAGCTTTTCAAGTTGAATTTTTAAATATTTTATTAAGCGCCATTTTGTTCCGTCATCTTGGATTTGTACCAAAATATTATCAGTTGATTCCATCATAATACATGATGTTTTTGCAAAATTTGAGATAAATTTGATGAGTAATTTTTTAATAATAATTTTTTTAACATTTCACTAAGCCGCCATTTTGTTTCGCTATATTGGATTTTTACAAAAATGTTACCAGGTCATCCCCATATGACCCTTATTTTTTGACCAAAATTTCAAGTCAATCGGGTAAGTAGTTTTTAGCTACGCCGCGAACAGACTGACAGCAAGACAGACAGACAGACAGACGGACCGACAGAATTGAGAAAACATGTTTTTCGTCATCTAGGGACCCTGAAACGTGAAGATCTGTTACTTGTGTATAACGTAGTTTGCAGATAGTATACGCGCCGTGTATAGTTTTTCAGAATTGAACATCTACTTTGGTTTTTTAAATGTAAAACCGTGTATATTATATATCCATCAAATCTCTAACTGCTGATTATAAAAATATACCAGGTTTGATAGTTTTATCTTCTTACGCCCTAGAAATTTGAGAAAAACCTTGTTATAAGAGGCAATGCATCTAGGAGAGAGAGAGGGGGAGAGACAGATAGGAAAAGAAATGGTGAGAGGGGGGCGATATAGAGAAATAGAGGGAGAGATGTAGAGAGAGAAGGAAGGGAGGAACAGAGAGACGGAAAACGTTCTACCACATAGTAGAGTCAATGGGAATAGATTGTTTTTTATTGCAGGGTTTTTTCCATTCTCAGGTGTTAAAGGTAACGGTATCAAACCTAGTATATTTATAGTTAGCAAGAAGGGACTAAATATAGTAGGATCAAAAATAAAAAAGTGCTTATAGGAGAAATATTATTGGCGGGATTAAACAGTTTTTCGGGAAAAAAATCGCAGGCGCTATATTTTGATAGTAATGGCTAGTTAAACCAAGAGGAGTAACAAAATTAGTATTAATTTTAAGAGGCAGGCAGTTTACGGATCATTTTCAAGCCTTCCGCTACAATATTATGTTAAAATTGTAAGGGATATTTATTAGCTTCAATATAAATTTAATAGAGTTGTCCATTTTCAACCATTTTTTGAGGCAAATGCCCACGCATCTGATTTTTTCAACAAAATGCAACAATACCGCTTTTCACTGATTATTTGTATATATAACTGCAAAATTTGAAATGTTGAATCGTACGCATGTCCTTTGAATCTATTTTTAATAGAAATGAATTTTAAGCACAGCATAATTTTTTATATATTTCATTTGTTTCCTTTTTCAACACGGTGTCAGTATCATTTCATCTTTCTTTGAACTTAATTAGACCTTGTCGCTGAATTTTCGTCTTCTGCGTGCAGTTCCCCCTTAAAACAACTTTTTGACTTTGACGTAAGTGGAAAAAATAACCAACAAGATTTCTCGCCGTCTAGAAATTGGGAAAATTGACTATTCGACAAATGAAAAATAAAAAGCCTCCAAAGGGATTCCAGCATTACTCTCTCAGTAGAGTTGAGATCAATCAGGAAATAGGAACAATATCTTGTTAAAACGAAAAATAAACCGAGAAAAACTTCATTTAACTAAAAAAGTCCCATGAGGAAAAAGATCCTATAAGTAATAAGAAACGAAGGATGTATAACTACAATAAAGTCATTATTACCCGGTACCAAAATAGGCCTCTTATATATAAGAATCTAAACTATTTGGACTCAATTTATATCGTTACCTGTCAGTTTGCTGATTGGTTCTGATTAGTTTGAGACATATTTATTAAAAATATTAAATAAAATTCACCAATCTAAAACGTATTTGTCGTTTTTTCATAAATGAATTGGTACTTGAAATACCTTTTAGTACTTGTTACAGTTCTGCCTGGAGATAAGAAATCATCATCGTCATTAGCTTCTGTTGCTCATTGTTGAACATAGGCCTCCATCCACACGCCTTCTTCTATTTCTATATTGTGCATGCCGTTGCCACCCAGTTTTATGTCCACAAATTCTGTTAAGTTCATCAGTCTACAGTGTTGGGATTTGAGAGTCTTCCTCGGCTTCATTTATCTGTTACTGGTCTCCATTCGATCAACCTCTTTGTCCACCTTCATCATTTAGTCTAGCTTTATGTCTGCCCATCTCAATTTCGGTATGGCTTAATGCGATCTATTATGTCACCTACGCTAGTTCGACTACAAATTTCTTAATTTTCGGATACACAGTGGCTTTATCGGATGAATTTTATACTTTCTAACTATGTTACAAACAAATACAAAACAATTGAACTATCCGAGTTAACAACGAATAAAAAAGGTTGTAAAGGTTTAATAATGGGGAATTATGCAAATCTGATCGTTCATTAATAGCCCCACTAGTTTTAATTTGCTTAATTCCGTACTTTTCAAAAAATGTGTTCCCAGTGAGAAATTTTAACATTATCATTAAATATATGTAATTCGTTGAGTAGATGAGTTTCGTAATGTGAATTGTTTAATATTTTTCTGTACCTATTGTTATGTTCTTTTATTTTGTTTTTAAAATATATACCAGTTAGACCAATATTCATTTTGGGTCAAGTACCACACTTCAATATGGAAACTCTGATTTGCTCCTTTTGTTTCGTTTGCTTTTGGTTATCTCTAATTTTCCTAATTGGTTTTGAAACTCATTTTTAACCCATTTCTAGAAGGATGTCTAGAAATTTTAGTACTCACTTTACCGATAGGAGTTAGAGTTTTAAAATTATGTCTTTGACTGATTATTCCTCTAAATTGATTGCTTTTTTACCCGACTGTATGTATGTAAGTGTGTATATACTCTTTGTTATCCTTTACAGGCTAAATGCCTGGACCGATAATCATGAGTAAGGCATTCGTCTGCATTTCGCGTGTATTCCCAGCTAGGTTTGCTTAAAGAAATGAAAACGGCAGAAGTAATAAGCCAATTTGTCCAACATTAAAAAAATATTAACTTTATAATTTTTCGTGATAGATCGATTTTAAGTATTTGTACTTATGCTAGTATAGAATACAGATTGTCCTAAATATAAGCAATTATTTCACGTATAGCCCTGTATCATCAAAACGATTAATGTTGGACGAAAAAAGTAATGCAGGGCAAATTTTTGAGAAACTATTGAAATGTAACGTGTACGAATTTTTTTGCTTGGTTTTGAGCCTTTGTCCCTGTCTATCAGTACCTTCTAAAACAAAAAAGATTGGACAGGTCAAAAACTCTACATTTTAAGAAAATTGTCATTTTTTCAAGGGAAGCCTTGTTGAGGCAACGTCAGGAAATATTTTGACAAGACGTGACTGACCCAACATGAGGCAAAAAATTTGGAAATATCCCCTCAAATGCATTTAGGCGTAGTAAAAATGATTAAAATCAAAAAGTAGAATACATTTCACAGATCCTGCCCAAATTTTGTAAAGTTCTAGCGTATATTTCATACCAAATTTTATTTACCAAGTAAAGGTAATATACACTTGAACAATTCTCCCAAACAGGCCGTGTAATATTTCGTTTAAAGCAATTAATTATTTACTTGAATGATGTAGATTTTTGGGGTCAATAAATGAAATAGTAAACATGATTGTGTCTTAGTTGCGTTAAACCGGAAAAGGTTTTTTGCTTTCCATTCTACGACTTAATAGAGTTCTTGGGTTAACCTGTGGATAGGACTGCATTGTAGAAGAAAGTAGATTTTTGATATGCGAGTAGATAACAAAACTGAGCCTTATCAAACCCTTGCGGTTATTTTGTGAAAGCCAAGCGAATGACTATGAAAACAAGCAAAAATATATTAGGCGCGCGGCTTGTTATAATAATACGGAATGGATTATTGTTATTCGCAACGACAAAGTTGCAAGAAATAGAGCTCGAAAACCTTTTTTTATTAGACATCCGGGGGTTTACGACAATGCGAAACGCTTAAAGGCGCTATGAGACGAAAAACTCGAAACTATGCGAGGTTTTACGTACCTTAACCTTGATCTGCGCTCAAATATGTTCAAAGCCAACATCGAGTATCTTTTTTTACGGGGAGCGAAATCTTAAACTACACTCTTTTTATTTTTACAGTTTTCACCTATTTCCTGTAGTTATCGATTAATAACTCCGAATCTGTAATTGGTACGCCAATCAGACCTTGACAGGATATTGGTCCATATTTTGACTAAAATCTATAAAAATTTCAGATTGGAGTCTTAAACGGTTTTATTCGTGCATGTTGAGTGGCAAATATTGCTGGTTGAAAAGGAAATTTGTTGCAAATTGTTTTATAAAAAGGTTGGTTGTCATTTTAGACGTGGAGACGATTTTACCATCAGAAGTTTAGGGTGAAAATAAGCTTTTGCAATAGTTTTTGGCCAGAAATGAAAAGAATTGGCTAGCAATTTGCCAAGAAAGAACTTGGTTTCTTCAAAATCTTGATAATAACAAACAATTTCATCATTAAACAATAAAATAAGTTGGTTTGTTGCTTAGAGCGATCAATAAACTCTCGGCTATTATATTAAACAGATAACAAAAAAAAACCAAATTAAGCCCAATAACATCGGTGGTAAAAATTGAAATTTCGTGCGGGATACATAAACATAAAATTTTGACTTAATAGATCCATTTATATTCTCGAAACAAATTACACCGGCTATTATAGAAAATTAACTTAAAAAATAAAAAAAGCTTACAAACTAAATGGATCTTTGCGACCTAACGCTCCTACTTGTTCAGAATTGCGTCTATCAATCAATGCTTTGGATATGTCAAGGGCAATAAACTGGGCTTCTCAATTGCATTTGGGGGATTTTTACCAGTTGCTAGTTACGAAAGTAAAACGTTCTGCTGTGAACATAATATCCAAAATCCGTATTGCCCCTCGTGGATTTGTGCATACCATTTAATGAAATTTCAAAGTTATAGAGAAAAATTCCCTTGCCTAAGCACAGTAAAACATTCAGACAAGGATAAGGTCAATTCAAGGGTATCCTTTTTCAGGACTATAGCGAAATGATACCGCCAAGGCGAAAAGATTCTTTGGTGTTTTGAGACTACGTCGAACCATTTTTACTCTGAAGATAATTTCGTGCATGTTGAGTGGCAAATAATACTGAATAAAATGGAAATTTGCCGGAAATTGTTTTATAAAACGGTTGGATTTTACTTTAGACGTGGAAACGATTTAACCACCAAAATTTCACGGTGAAAATAGGCTTTTGCAAAAGTTTTGGCTAGATATCAAAAGGATTAGCTATCAATTTGCCAAGGAAGAACGTTGCCCGGTCTATTAAAAAGACATTTTTGATTGTAACAGATTCTGCATAAATATACGCTTAAAGTATTTTACTTACTTAGGGGCTCGTTTTAAAAAAATAACCAAACAGTTGCTTTAAAATCCTGATCATAACAAACAATATCATCATTAAACAATTAAATAAATTGGCCTGTTGCTTAGAGCGATCAACAAACTCTGGCTATTATTTTATATATATAACAAAAAAAATATATTAAGCTAAACAACATAGGTGAAACTGAAATTTCGTGTCGAATACATAAACATAAAATTTTGACTTAATAGATCCATTTATATTCTCGAAATAAATTACACCAGCTATTATATGAAATTAACTTAAAAAAATAAAAAAATTATAAAAAGCTGACAAACTTAACGGTTCTACTCATTTAGAAGTGCGTTCTATCAGACTATGGCGACAAACCAAAAAAGCTGAGAGATAAATAATCTCTTTCGCGGAAGCATTTAAGATAAGTTGCTATGCTGAAACCTGAACGCACTATCAGTAAACTATAAAGCATTCTTAATATTGGAATATATAACATTGGCTAGCAATTAAAAGAATTGAATACCAATTTGCCAAGGAAGAACTTTGCCTCTTATGGGTCTGTTAAAGACATTTTGGATATTTTTAAAAATTATTTTTCTTGGCGTTATGTGTCTCTGCATCAATATTCGCTTAAAGTATTTTTTAATTATAGTCTTGTTTTAAAAAACAACCAAAAAATTGCCTCAAAATCTGATCATAACCAACATTCTCATCATTAAACAATAAAATAAACTGGCTTGTAAAGCGATCAGCTACTCTTCGCTTTGAATTTATACAGAAAACAGAAAAAAAACAAATTATCCTCAATAACATCGGTGGTAAAAAAACTAATTTTCATGCGGGATACATAAACATTAAATTTTGACTTAATGGATCCATTTATTTTCTGGAAATAAATTACACCACCTATTATAGAAAATTCACTTAAAAAATAAAAAAAGTAAAAATCCTGATAAACTTAACGGATTTTTGCGACCTAGCACTCCTATTCGATCAGAAGTGTGTTTTATCAAACTTGACTAGATGCTTTGGCTATGTCAAGGGCAATAATCTGGGCTTCTTCATTGAATTCAAGGGATTTTTACCAGTTGTTAGTAACGAAGGTAAAAACTTCTGCTCTTAACATAATATGGCGAAAACTGTATTGCCCATTTGCATATACCATATAAAGAAATTTAAAATATGTACGGAACAATTTCCTTGTATAAGCACACAAGAAATATATGGGCAAAGATAATGTCAATTCAAGGGCGTACTTTTTTAGGACTATGGCCAGAATATACCATAAAGGCGAAAGGACTCTTTGGTGTTTTGAGACTACGTCGAGCCATTTTTACTCGAAGATAATTTCGTACATGTTGACTGATTTCATCACCATAAGTTTAGGGTGAAAATAAACGTTTGAAATAGTTTTTGGCTAGTAATCAAAAGAATTTGCTACCAATTTGCCAAGGAAGAACATTGCTGCTTATAGATCTGTTAAGACATTTTTGATGTATTTTAAAAATTATTTTTCATGATGTTTTGTAATTTAACAGCTCCTGCATAAATATACGCTTAAAGTATTTTTACTTAGGGTCTTGTTTCACAAAATAACCAAAAAGTTGCTTTAAAATTCTAAACAAATAATCTCATCATTAAGCAATAAAATAAATTGGCTTGTAGCTTAGAGCGATCAACAAATCTTGGCCATAATTTTATACAGATAACGAAAAAAAAAATCAAATTAAGCTCGACAACATCGGTGGTAAAAAATTGAAATTTCGTGCGGGATACATAAACATTAAATTTTGACTTAATAGATCCATTTATATTCTCGAAATAAATTACACCGGCTATTATAGAAAATATTACCTATCACAACCACACAATCTAAGGACATGTCTTAATTGCTAAAGTAGATGGAGTAGAAACTAACAAGTCTGACGAGATAACCAAGTTGTCGCTCTCTCGATAATCTTCTTGCCATATGCAGATGAAGACATGTCAGTTACACACTTAGATTAACCAGATTTGATTTATACTTATCTGATAAATTAAAGCTCTGTATATACTTATCTCGATATTAGCAATTAAAATGTATACAAAATAAAGAGCCTTGTCAATACTAACAGAGGAGCGATTATGTAGCATGAAATTGTTTCAAGATACCGGTTAAAAGCATGCCTGGGTTTTGCCTCAGAAAAAAATCGTTTTAATCCGATGATACATGACTAATAAAACTGGATTATATCTAAAAACCTGACCGTTTATGAAAACACTTAATTATCTCGGACTGCTTGTAAAGAAGATAGATTGAATACAAAATTACGGTGAATGTTTCAACACTTATTTGGACAACACGATTTAGTTATTAGCTGTAAAGGTTAATACCCTCTGGGGCAGATTCAAAGGTTACTCTAGCCGGGACGGGAACAACCAACTAGCATTTTTACTTCTCTATATAGCAAAAGAGACATAAAACCTGTGTGGTGAAATATACGGACTGCCGTGCCACATGAGGTGATTTTGCTTAAATTGGCAAAGTTATTATAAATATCGCAGTATAAACAATAAACAAAGTTCGTTAAATGTTTGATGTGAGATCTGCTAGCTTGCTGATAGCTCACTTAGCTTACATTACAAAGTTCGCGTGTTCTATCCCTTTCGCGAGACCATTTTTCATGACACATATTTTTGTATCTAGTTTTAAGTATCGGACTGCTTTTTGGGTAGCCCGAGTTGGGCTTTCTTTGGGTTGATGTAGGAAATTGTATCTGGATTAAAACAATAATTTGTATCTCCTTTGGGCTATGTTAATCGTTTTTTTATTAAGCTGGAAAATATTCTATCAAAGTTGCCAATTAGCGCCTACATGGTTCTGGTAGGAGATTTCAATATGGGCTTTCTGGTAAATGTTATAAACACTCAACTGATAGGTAATTTATTATCCTCCTTTAATTTACAAATGCATATAAATGTTCCAACCAGAATCTCAGCTCACTCAGCAACAATAATATACTATATCGCACTAACTAGGATATGATTAAGTGTATGTAGGGCTTTCCGATCACGAAGCTGTACTTTGTAAGATACAAAAAAATGTTAAAAATAAAAACTTGTAACATTTATAGACATACTATAGAGGAAATGTGAGGAATTGTAAATGATCTTCGTGGAAAAAAACAGTAAAGTTCCTATTATTAGTAGTAGCACTAGTTCTAATGAGTAGCTGCAAATTTGTCTTGTAGGTAAGTAGTATTAGTGTGTCTGATTCATTCTATCTTTGTTCTGAGATATTACAGACATTTAGTATTAATTATATTTTTTTAAAGCTGCCCGATAATGTTCTTGAAATCTTGGCGAATGTCATTAACCATTCATTTTATGCAGGAATCTTTCCAGCACTCCTTAATACGCTATTATTATTCCTATTTTTAAGGGTCGGATGTTAAAAACCCATCAAACTTTCGACTCATTGCCACTATCAAAAATTACAGCGAAACTTATTAAGAAGCGTATTATGTCTTTTCACATAACTTACTGAGTGCAGAGCAGTGTGGCTTCCAGTCCATAAAGGGTACAATATGTTCATTCCTTTAGAAAGTATATCTAAAACCAAACGATGGAAAAGATGCTGCAGCGGTGTTTTGTGATTTATCAAAAGCCTTCGACTGCATAAATCACGAAATACTGCTGAGAAAGCTTGAAATAAATGGCTTTAGAGGTGAGTTGTTGGGTTGGTTCGAATTAGATTTGTCTGGGCGTTGTCAGAGTGTAATAATTTGCAACGAACTTTCGGAGCGGCGAAATATCAATTTTGGTGTCCTTCAGCTGAGTTTTCGGTCCCTGTTTTTTTTCTTCTTTTTCTTCTATATATTAATGACATAGTGCATATATAACTGGCGTATTCACACTTTTTGCGGACATTGACATTTGTAAAAATATAAATATGGTTTCTGATTTTTCTTTAAATGTGTACAGGTTATTTTTTATTTATTTTTATAATGGTAAAAGAAATTCTTGTTGGACTTTTTCGCCCCAAGTGAATAAAAATATCTTACTTTAAATTGACTGAAAAAAAATATATTTACGAAAATTACATATCTTATCATATAGACTGGTCTATATAAGATTACTTAAACAGCAATAAGAAAATGTGTCATTTACCTAAAGATTTAAAAGACACATAGCAGTTCATAGCAAATGCTTTCATCCTGTGAGGACCCATCAGTGCGCCGAGCGTACAAGGGAAACATTTATAATGAAAAGAATTAATTTCAAAATTTTAAAATTTGATAGATTGTTTGAAATTTAACCTAGAAACAAAAAATGATAGTTAGAAGCCATCTACAAAATTTAATGTGTTCAGGTTATTTGCTGCATTGAGAATGATAAACAGAATTTCTTTTTCGTTTTTTTTGCAACTGAATAAAAATATCAAATTTTCGAATTCATTGAAACAAATATTTATATTTATAAAAATTACATATCTTAACATGTAGACTAGCCTGTTCACTGAATGTTTCGATAGATAATGTAAAGAGTATTATTTACGGAAAAATAAGAGATTGTGTCCGCAAAAAAAATATTAAGACATTAAAGGCAGAAAATGTTAAAAATTGACAATTTTTCTCGCCAGAATAGTAATCTCGAGTCAAAAAATATATTTTGGTGGACAATGCCAATTTCTCACCAATTGCTAGCCTTTTAAATTTGTAAAGAAATTGGAATACGGGCCGCCCAAAATTTACGAAAAAAGCTTTTAGAGTATTTACTGTCGATCTCGCAAAATTCGTGGGATAGGTAAATTTTATTTTCGAGGGGGGAAATATTTACCAGATATATCTCTCCCCATTTAACCGTTCGAGCAGGGTGACATTGAATCCTAAAATTGTGGAAAGGTGACCTAGTAGTACTTTAATTTAGAGCGAATTAAATTTCTTTTCAGCATCACCCTGTTTGTTAAATTTTTAAGGCACCAAGAAGTCGTCTATTAAATGTTTAAAGTGATCACCACCAGCTTTTATCAAATAATAAACATTTTGTTCAATCATCAGGTATTATAATCCATTTATCCATCAAATTTGAAAATAATTAAATTTTTTTAATAATAAATTTTATAGCGTATCCCTTTTAAAAAACTTAACCTTTATAGCATAAAAAGCGTGTCGTATAAAACAAGCAGTTTTATACGACATTATGTTTTTGAAATTATTATTAAAAAAATCATATTAAGTCTAAACTAAGAAAACAAAATGTATATGAAAATATAAAAACCAACCAAATGAACTAAATTTAACTGAAAGCACCGGAATCACGACCAATGAATAGCCGGCGCCACCTTAATATAATATTTTCGGTTACTTCCGTATCTCAGCACGGAATTTTTAAATTTATTGTAGGATATCCTGAAGCAAAACATCCATTTTAAGTCATAAAAGTGTCGATATTTAAAAAAAATGTCCCTTTAAGAAACTAATTGCATCACAAGGCAATTTGTAAGTAGATATTAGAGACTTCGAAGGATCTCATGAATTTATGGCTGTTGTAAAGAACATCTTGTAATTTGGTTCGGCTATTTTCTCTTTTATTATTTGTACATAAAAATGTCAAAATACGAGAGGAAGTTTGTCAAAATATAAATACAATTGCTACAGACACCATTTAGTCATAACTACTCCTAAAATATGAGAGTGTAAAGAGAATCCGATTTGTTTTTCGGTTATGACGTTATAGAATGACGTCTGGATGAAAGTATAATTACCGAGTTAAAAATTAGGTTAAATAAGGTTGAAACAATTTTTTCTCACTTTGACGACATTCAGTGTAAAATAGAATATTTACTAGAAACTAATACAGAGTCTATAGAGTCAGAGAAACAAAAAGAATATCTCGAGCGTGAAACATTTGAAAATATTTATTTTAGCCTGGTTTCTAGAGTTTCTAAGATAATTTCAGATTTTGAAAGAGAACGCGACAGCGATAATAGTTCGGAAAGATTAAATATTCCTCGATTTACCACTTCGGCGAAGTTGCCAGTGTTAAAATTGCCAACATTCAAAGGTTCATTTGAAAATTGGCTAGAGTTTTCTGATGCCTTTTCCTCGTTGGTTGACAACAATGAGGCACTTGACAAGGTGCAAAAATTTTATTATTTGCGGTCCTCACTAGAAGGTGAAGCCGCCCAGTTGATAGAATCAATTCAGGTAACATCTAATAATTATGACTTGGCATGGTCAACATTAAAAGAGAGATTTGAAAACAAGAGGTTAATTATTCAAAATTATGTAAAATCGTTATTTGAAGCACCTGTATTGACAAAAGAATGTAGTTCAGAATTACGTAAATTATATGATGTTTTTAATAGAAATATTAGGTCATTAAATATATTAGGTGAACCCACTGATAAATGGGATACGTTACTGATTTATTTAATAACTAGTAAATTTGATAATCGCACAAGGCGTGATTGGGAGATATTTAAAGTAAATAATAATTTACCTTCCATGACTGACATGGACAAATTTTTAAAAGGTAAGTGTGAGGTACTTGAAAATATAGAGGCTACCAGGACAAAACCTGAATCAAGCAAGTCAAAGGACCAGGGAGGAAGACCACCTCGAGGGATTCAAACTTATTTAGCTGGTGGTAAAAGGTTTACTTGCTATTACTGTAAAGCTAATCACTCTATTTTTAAATGTGAAGTTTTTAATAAACTTGACGTTAACATGAAAAATAATGAAATAAAAAGACTTTTGTTATGCATAAATTATTTTAATCCCAATCACCATTCGTCTCAGTGTAATAAACAACCATGCAGAATATGTAAACGAAAACATAACACACTTCTGCATATACATTTCCGGCCGACAAACAATGATAATAGGCCCAATTCCAACGCACAGCTGCTGGGGCCGCCATTGGTCGCTTTGACGCAGGAACAAACACCGGGCTCAGTCGGATCAGCACGCGTGTTAGAAAGGGATGGGCAACAAGATGATAACAAAACTGTTTCAACGCAGAACAGCGTTGTCGCTCATTCTGCAAATAGTATCATACATAATTACGGGATATTATCGACGGCAATAATTAATGTAGAGAATAAATTTGGACATAATATAAAGGCGCGAGTTTTATTAGATCCCGGATCACAAAGTAATTTTGTTACTGAAAGTTTTTGTAACAAAATCGGCTCAAAAAAGATATCGACAAATTTTCAAATATTTGGAGTAGGAAATAAAAATTCTTTAGCAAATTTTAAAACGGATTTTAAGATTTCTTCTCGATTAGATAATTTCTCTAAAGAAATTTCGTGTATAATTCTACCTAAAATTACACAGGCTATTCCGATTTCGCACTTTGATTCAAATTTGTTAAATATACCTACAGATTTTCATCTAGCAGACCCTAATTTTAACTTTAAAGGTGACGTAGACATTTTATGCGGCGTTGGCATATTTCGACGTTCTTTTGCCAAATCGAAAAAAGGTAGGTCATTCGCTTACTTTACAAAATACAAAGTTAGGATGGATTGTAGG
The DNA here is from genome assembly GCA_030620095.1 of Kuschelorhynchus macadamiae. Lineage (NCBI taxonomy): Eukaryota > Metazoa > Arthropoda > Insecta > Coleoptera > Curculionidae > Kuschelorhynchus > Kuschelorhynchus macadamiae. The sequence continues at coordinate 1,024,324 of JAUTXW010005498.1, forward strand.
CGGAGAGTTTAGTTATTCCTTGTTTGAAAGCAAAGAAATAGTTTCTTGCCACGTTTTAAACTATCACGATGATCTGATTAATGACACTTTAATTAAGTTCTGGCAAATCGAAGACTGCACCGAGGTGGCCAAACGTGATGATTTTTGTGAGGATCATTTTAAACATTCTTTTTCACGGGATGATACAGAGCGTTTTATAGTGCGAATACCATTTAAAGATAATCTCTCAAAACTTGGCAATTCTAAAGATATTGCATTACGGCGTTTTGAATATTTAGAAAAACGAATGGCAAAGAACGACGATTTTAAACTGGAATATTCCAATTTTATACATGAATATTTGAATTTAGGTCACATGACAGACATAACCGATACACTAAAAAATAATAATGACTTTAATAATGATGGATATTTTTTACCACATCACGCGGTGATTAAGAATAGTTTGACAACAAAATTGCGAGTAGTCTTTGACGCATCGGCTAAAATTGATAGTGGGTTATCTTTAAACGACGTACAAAATTTTGGCCCTACTATTCAAAGAGAAGTATTCTTTTAAATTTTAGAAAATATTCATTTGTGGTAACTGCTGACATTTCTAAGATGTATCGGCAAGTTTTAGTACATCCTAACGGAAGGCGATTTCAGAGGATATTTTGGCGCGATAATTCTGATCAAAATATAAAATGTTTCGAGTTAAATACCGTTACATATGGAACGGCATCTGCGCCTTATTTGGCTATTAGGTGTTTACAACAGCTAGCTTTAGAAAATGAAAAACACTATCCAATTGCTTCCGAAGCTATCAAAAACTGCTTTTATGTAGACGATCTTCTGTTAGGGAAAAATACAGAAAGTAAAATTTTGAGTGTACAACACGACATTACTAAAATATTGGCGGGCGCAGGTTTCGAGTTGCGTAAATGGTTATGCAACAAGCCAGAATTGTATAGTAAATTTAATTTAATTCAAGGATTATAAGCAAACATTCTGGAATTGGGTGAAAATGAACAAAATAAAACATTGGGTGTGTATTGGAATGCAAATTTAGACTTAATACAGTATCGAATTAGGGATTTTGACAACCAAAATACTATAACAAAGCGCTTAATTCTTTCCATAACAAGTCAAATATTTGATCCTTTAGGGTTGCTAGGTCCAGTTGTTATGATTGCCAAATTGATCTTACAATTATTATGGAAAGAAAATTTAAAGTGGGATGAAGAAGTTCCAAATTTACTTCGGGAAAAATAACTACAATTTTGCAATGATTTAAAGAATATTAGGAATATATCAATACCTAGACATGTTTGTATTACAGAAAACCCAGATTTTATAGAATTACACCTATTTGCCGACGCATCCGAAAGGGGATACGGAGCTTGTGCTTATATACGTTGTAGAAAAAATGATAATTATATTTGTAAATTATTATGCGCAAAATCGAAAGTAGCTCCAGTTAAACGTATTACTTTACCACGACTTGAATTGTGTGCAGCAGTTTTGGCTGTAAAGTTAGGTAAAAGAATTAATAATAGTTTTGATTTAAAATTTGACAGGTATTTTTATTGGAGCGACTCTACTATAACATTACATTGGATCAACGGTCCACCAGATAGGTGGAAAGTATTTGTTGCCAATCGAGTTAGTTTTATCCAATCGGCAACAGAAGTAAGTAATTGGTTTCATGTTAAGTCCGAGCACAATCCTGCGGATCTTATATCTCGTGGTATGACCGCAAGTCAATTATTAAACAGTAAGTTATGGTGGGAAGGACCACATTGGTTTAATATTGATATTATGTCACAGTGGAATTTAGGTACGTTTTCATGTGATCTAAATCCAAATTTAATTCCAGAACAACGAAGCATTTGTGCACTTGCAATTAATACCAACGATTTTAACTTATTTTCTCAATTCTCGACTTTGCAAAAATTACAACGAATTATAGCATATTGTAGACGTTTTATTTTTAATTGTAGAAATAAAACTCAACGTATTACAAATAGCTTTTTAACAGTTAGCGAATTAAAGGATTCTCTTTTAAATTTAGTAAAAATTTCTCAAATGCAGTCATTTAGTGAGGATTATAATAATTTAAAGGTTAAAGGATGTGTCAAACAGTCAAGTAAAATAAGTGCTCTACACCCATTTATAGTAAATGATGTTATTCGTGTAGGTGGCAGAATTCAAAAGGCCAATGTTCCTTATAGTAAAAAACATCCACTTATTTTACATAATAAACATCCGTTAACAACTCTCATTATGAAAAATGAACATGTCTTGTTACTTCATTGCGACCCTCAGCAATTATTATATTCTATTAGGGTTTCTTATTGGCCAATTTCAGGGCGAAATTTAGCCAGGCAAATAGTGCACAAGTGCATTACTTGCTTTAAAGCTAAACCAAAGATTAGCGATTATTTAATGAGACATCTGCCATCTGAAAGAGTAAACAAATTCATTTCTTTTGTCAATACATCGTGCGACTACGCAGGTCCTTTTATGTTAAAGGATAGAAAAACGCGAAAACCTTCTTTAGAAAAGGCATGGGTTTGTATTTTTGTATGTATGTCAACAAAGGCAGTTCATCTTGAGTTGGTGACCGATTTGTCAAGTAAATCATTTCTAGCGTGTTTAAAAAGATTTGTGGCAAGAAGGGGTAAACCGACGACTATTTTTTCCGACAATGGGACAAATTTTATTGGCGCAGAAACTGAAATAAAAAGATTTTTTAAAATTCATTCTGAATCAATTTCTAGTAAATTAGCGGAGGATAATATATCTTGGCATTATATTCCACCCACAGCGCCTAATTTTGGAGGTTTGTGGGAAGCCGGGGTTAAAGTCCTTAAATCTCACCTCGAAAGAACAATCGGAACTACTCACTTACATTACGAAGACTTCGTGACAATTTTATATCAAATTGAATCCATAATGAATTCAAGACCACTTTGTCCGCTATCTTCCAATCCCGAAGATTTTCCCCCTCTCACTCCTGGACATTTCCTAATTGGCAAACCTTTAATCTCTATACCTGAACCTTGTGTCATATACACTCCGGAGAATCGACTTGATCACTATAAGAAACTTCAACAAGTAGTTCAGAAATATTGGTCACGATGGAGTCAAGAATACATTTCAGAACTTCAATCACGCCAAAAATGGAAGCAAAATGCATCGGCACTAATTAAAATTGGTGATTTAGTGCTAGTAAAGGAAGACAATCTCCCACCTTTAAAATGGAAAACGGCACGTGTTCAGAAGTTATATCCCGGAGAAGATAACATTACACGTGTAGTGACAATTCGATTTAGTGACGGTACTGAGACAAAACGTGCACTTAACAAACTGTGTCTCTTGCCTTTGAACTAAATAACTTTATAGACTTACTCTGTGAAAATCGAGACTTGTGTTAAATCTTTGTTTCTCGAAATATGTTAAATTATTGTTTTAAATATTTTGTTGAAATGTATTTCACCATTTCAAGGCCGGCGGCATGTTGCGGCGCATACGTTACTTCAACGTGCGTGTCTATGACGTAAATATTGGAAAACAGAGTAACCAGAAGACTTAGAAATATGACAACAGTGTTAGAAAAAAGTCGTCATCAAGCAAACAAATATGATGTAACGGGTTATATTTCTTACGTTTAAAATAGTTGGAATAAAGCAGATTTTTTTCGTTAAAGGAGTTTTAAAGCATACAGTCCACATTATAAATCAAGTACCCAACAATATCATTATGTACAAAATATGTATTATCTAACCGGTTAGTCTGCACTGCTCGAAACCATGATAATCAGATTAGGTTTTACATTGCTAATCAGATATATGTAGCTACATAAATTTAAATGATCACAAGAATTTTTGAGTTTTAAATACAAAAGAAAAATTTTTATTATGAAATATGCCTGAGGGGCTTAAATTTCATAAGGCTGTATAAATAGAAAAGTTCTTATATATATGTAATGTACACTATGCATAAAAAATGGAAATCCAAAAAGCTGCATTGAAACTGTGAAGGACAGCAAGGCCTTGACACATAAAAGATTTTCAAACATACGGGTTATTACATTTTTTCTTCAAATTAAAAGAAGGAGAAAGAAAACGGCATTATTTATGCAGGCGGAGGGAGGACCCTTAGCTTAAAGGAATCAGGAAATTCTCCAAAATATGGCCCTCGTTATGCCAAAAAAGGTTAACAAAGAGCACTTAATCCATATACACTAATATAAAGTGCAAACATGCCGCACCATGCAAAAAAGATTAAAAATTCTTAGGACATTAACATGCTTGTAAGCCTTCCGACCACGATATCCCGTCGAAAACAGACCTAACATAAACAGCTAATTGAATTACGGAGAAGCCATATTATATAAAAAAATCTGCAAATTAAGGAAATCAATAATGACAATATATGAAAATCAGGAATCTCATAAACAAGATAAGCGGGAGAACTAGCAACACTGTAAATAAATGTCATTTGAAAGCCTGATTTATCGATTGGTAGGTGTTTTGGAAGATACTAAATATGTTAATATTCCGGCCCCAGGGTTGTGATTGTTGCGTAATAACGTCAAATACGAGTGCAAATTAAAATCAAAATTTTAATTTTTAACTAGAGAAACTGGAATATATATAAATAATAGAATTTTAAAATTAAAATGGCGCAATAAAACCCAAGCAACAATAACAAAAAAATATAAAACATCATCTGAATACTTTTTGGCTAGGCATGAATGGTTTGTTGACTAGATATGATTAATGTTCGATAAACTGAACAGTGCAGGCTGGTGGATATCTTTTGGTGATATGACAAAAAAAGCTGTAAAAATCATAGAACTTGTGTTTTTTTTTATGGAACACCTTATATTTTTTATAAGTTGGAAAGATCTTCTTTTTTTCTTTATTTCAAAAATATTTAATACACTTGCTTAACAAAATGGGTTAATTTGACACAAAGAATTTATATGGTGGCAAAACAGAACTATTTTGTTTCTTTTAATATCATCCATGGCTAATTCTATTTTGATTATAAGACTTTGTACCAATTTTTAAGGCACAGTATTTTAAAAATAATTAAAACAAATGTCAACATTTTATATATTTTTGAAATCGGGAAGGAAATATCTTTTTAACCGTCATAAAAAATATATTCGATGATTTTTTGTTTTTTTATTATATCACTAAAACTCACGTCAAAATCTACAAGTTTTGTATTTACACTTTTTGTATCTCAAATAATTAATGGGGAAATTGTACCCTATACAGGTTATATTTTAAACAGCGTCTAAAGCCTACAACCTAAACTTTTGGACAATCAAAAAATATTGTAAACAAAAGTTTTATGGTGTCCTGGTATTGACTTTGTTATACTGGAACACCCTGTATAATATTATTTTAATAAGTGGGCAACTTTTTTCTGATTATAAAAAACCAGGTTTGACACTTTTATCTTTAGAGACAACCCAGTAAATTGACTGCCATAAGAGGCAGTGTATGTATTCCTATGTAATGACTTTGCTTATGAGTATGTTCTTTTTCTTTCTAACTCATTGCTGCTTATTTTATTTTATTTATCTATTTTCTTCTCAGCCCTTTCTTACCGAAATGTGATTTATTCACAAAATATTTGTTTTTACTTCTATAAAGCCCCTTGAATATGGTAATAAAAGAAATTTCTGTAGAAAATCCCCAATTTTTATTTTTTTTTGTATATATATGTTTATTATTCTATAAAGCTTCCCGAATATGATACTAGCAAAATTCCTGCGGAAATCTCAACTTTTTATTTTATTTTATTATTTACTCTTCAACTTTTTTTATTCAAAATGTGACATATTCCCAAAATATTTTTCGACGAGCTTAGTTTCTTTTGTTCTTCCAATTTTAGTTCTGATCCCATTTCCATAAAAACTGCCACTTTTTGTACATTATCATTGAATTTTTAAAAAATGCAATTTTGGAAACTTTGTCTTGTGTTCGTTTCCCAAACTTGTACTTTCGAATCTTCAGTTATAGCTTTGTTGCTATTTTTTGTTATGCCCTGAACAGGTTTGCTGGATATACCAAAATGATTGGCAACTCTCCAGAGAAACCAAAACATTGTATCAGTGAGAGTAATTATTATTGCCGTTTTTCTAAAAGATATGTAACATTAGTAATACTGTATGTTATTTCCAATTGACAAAATTCACAGAAAAATTGACAACCAACCTAAGCAAAACGCAATTTCTTTGCATCGAGCTACAACTTTAAATAGTGTAAGTACAATATACAGAGTAATCCATACTCGATGGTATTTTAGAACTATCTGGGGAACGAATAGGAAAATAAATTTGAAATTTTGACTTCAGCCATAGGTGGCTACGCTCTAGCTTATAGAAACAATTTCGTGTTTGCAGTGTTGCCAGATCTACTGGTGACTGGCATCAACTTTAAAATTTTAAATGGGACACCCTGTACTTTATTTTATTTTTAGATTCTGCGAAACAATGTAAGTTTTTTTATAAATGATATTTACATTTCTCTTACCGTTTCTTAAATATTAATTATTTTGTGTTTTGTTTTACCAAAACTATGTGAATAAAAACTTCAATATTTTCGTCTCCTGATGTCAAATCAACGTTAAATCTTAATATTATTTAGTCAACGTGTGGTACTTTAAATTTAGCAACATCGAATTGCCGACTTTTATACAGAGTGTCCTAAAAATTAACTGCAAAAGTGACTTTTTTAAAATGGAACAACCTGTATATTATTGAAGCGTTGAATAGAGTGGACAAATCGATTTTTTTTTATATTAGGTATTCCTTTACCTATTTTGGACCGCTTTGGATTTATAAGCGATTTTATGAATTACTACTATTAATATTCGGCAGGCATTAAAGATCTAAAACGCAAAGTGTGCTAAGATGTAACAAGTGCAATACGTAACCATGGTGGCATGACATGCCTCACTTTTTACTTTATGTCAGATTAAGATAGCGAAAATGTTCAGTAACAGTTATTCAAATGCCGATATTTTAAATTTGTTTTATATTCACGGCAAGTGTCAAAGAATTGTTCCAAGAATCTGCAGAACCCTATTATTGAATACAAAGAAAATGAAATTAACGTTTTGGCGTATTTTCATGCATATCCTCATGCTTCAATAACAAGTGCCAAAACTGATTTAGGAGTAGCTCGAACATAAATAAGGAGATTTTTACATAAACATAATATGCATAGCTACAAACTAATTACATTACAGGCTTTAAAACCAGATGATCTTCCAAACGTATTTTTGCGAAATGTTAATAATTCGTACAGCAAAATTATCACGCGAAGGAGTCTTTAACCGACAAAATAACCATTTTTGGCCTCCACAATTTATAAAAAAAGGATACCAACAAAAATTTAGTTTTAATGTGTTTTGGTTGTTGATGGATAAGCAATTTTCAATATACATTTATGACAAAAATTTAACTTGTGCAAAATATATTGAAATTCTAGGAACGCCTTTTTGATAATGTATTGCTTATCGATTTGAGAAATTTTTGGTAATAACTGGATGGAGCTGTCATTGTAGCCATAAGTTTCCGCCGAACTGTATGATATGTTTAAAGATAGGTGGATATGACGTGAAGGACCACCACGATCTTCAGATCTTACTCCATTAGACTTTTTTTTGTGGCACAGAATTAAACAAATGGTTCATAAAACACCAGTAAATTGAAAAGAAGATCTGGAAAATCGGGCAATTTGATCTAACAAAAATACAAAGAGCTACTATCTGCCATGTGATGAAATCTATTACCGATTGCTTACATGTAAATCGTCAGTACTTTAAACATCTGACGTATTAGGTGAGAACTCCAAAAGTTTGAATTTACTAACAAAATCGGTTCTTTTTAGAACCACTATTTATATTAAAAGAAAATCGTTTAGCATTGCGTAAGCTCTGGTTACATCATAAAAGACGTTTTAGATATTTAATGTCTATATCTCGAATATCAATATTAATGGACTGGAGACGAAAATATTGAAGTTTTAATTGACATCGTTTTAAAAATTTTTAAAATAAAATAAACTACAGTAGTGTCCCATTTAAAATTCTGAAGTTGATGCCAGTTACCAGTAGATCTGACAACACTGCAAACGCGAAATTATGCTTAAAAGCTAGAGCGCAGGCTCCTATGGCAGTAGTCAAAATTTCAAATTTATTTTTGTTTTCGTTCTCCAGATACGTACCATCGAGTATGGAATACCCTGTATACGTTTAGTTAAACAATGCCGAAACTGAATGGTTGTCTTCTAATGTTTTTAATTAAAATATAAAACTTTTATAAAGTTTTCTTTGTACAGTTCAATGAAGACACCGATATCTTGAATGAAGATTGTGTGGTTAGATAACGTGCAGGTACTAAAAATAGTCACTCAACATGACAGAAACTCTTTACAATCGGCTACTTATTGTGCGTAACACAATTTCTTATCAGATTCTCTGATCTGGTCTATTTAAAACCTTTTTGTATATCGAGTACAACATCTGCAGATGTAGATCGTAATCTAAAGGTATATTGAACATGGAATGTTATCTGACATCTCACTAGTACTGATCTAATAAATTATGTTGTTAAACATATATTCGGAAGCTCCAACATATTAAAGAATAATTAAGTGTCTATTTAATATGAGCATAATTTGATTTATAATGTATTTCAGATAACTGATAAGCCAGAATTTTTCTCAATCACGCAAGGTTTGTGATAAAAGATATCAAGTTAAATGTGCAAAAAATGAAACAAATGAAATAGTATTTTAAAAAGTTAAGTGAGTAATAATCATAATATTTGTTAAAAATTAATTTATTTTTGGTATGTTACATGTTACTAATCTGCATGCAGCCCTGATGATCTGTCGTACTGCAAGTTGTACTAGAATCCGTTAGTGGTTTGTCCGCATACGTAATGATTTTTGCGTCAATTTAGTTGTCAGGCCAGTCAGATAAAATATTGCGCTCTGAGCAATGGCTCCAGGCTCCAGTTATATCAAGGAAATTTGCTAGTGATGCCGCCAGACGAGCCAAATTTGTACTCTCGTCTCGTCTCACTACTTATGCCACACTTGAATTTTGGGCATAGTTTAAAATAAATTCAATAATTACTTTTCCCATTGACACATACCGTTATTGTGTTACGTCATGTTGAAGTCGAAACAGTTTCCCATTTTCACATTTAATTTTTCTGCAAAATGTAAAGTCAATTGAACAAGATGCTTTTACGATGATTTGAAAAATATATATTTGACCGCCATTTTGTTTCGCCATCTTAAATTTGTATCACAAGTTAAGCAGTTTATCTCTATGTCACACTTAAGTCTTGCACAAAAATTGAAATTAATTTAATAAGTCGTATTTTTAGGCTGATTTTTTAAATATTTTATTAGGCCGCTATTTTGTTGTGAATTCATATCAAAATGTTACCAGTTCATTCTTGATTTAACACTCGATTTCTGTGCAAAATTGAGGTAAATTAGATAACTAGTTTTTTTGGTAATACTATTTTTAATATTGTTCCGCCATTTTTTATTTTTACCAAAGTATTACCAGATATGCCGCGAACTGGCAGACAGTCCGACAGACGGACCGACGGAATTGATAAAACATATTTTTTGGCATCTAGGTACGCTAAAACGTGAAGATATATAAAACCTGAGGGAGTAATTTTTTCACGATTACAAACATTTTACAATTTTAAATCCAATAAGCAGTTTTTTCAGGCTGAAGTTTACAATATTACCAGTTGATTTCAACATAATACTTGATATTTATGCAAACTTTGAGATAAATGTTAAAAAAATAAATATTTTTTTTTAAATTTCTTCATGCCGCCATTTTGTTTCGCCATATTGGATTTTTACCAAAATGTTATCTTCAAATTTTTGAACAAAATTTGAAATCAATCGCGTAAGTAGTTTTTTAGCTATGCCGCGAAGAGACAGACAGACAGACCGACGGAATTGAGAAAACATGTTTTTCGGCATCTAGGGACCCTAAAACGTGAGGATTTGAAAACATCTCGGAGGCTGATTTTTTCAGGATTACAATACTTCTCTTTTACGAGGGAAGCAAAAATGCATGAGTTACGGGTAATATTTTGTCTACAGTTATTTTACAAAAAAATGTGTAATAATTTGGGATACATTCTGTTCAGGGAGATACCATCGCCGCCGCCAGCGTCGCACAGTGGTCATTTTTTTTACGGAAACGTAACAATAAATCAAAAGCATCAAAAATACGCAATATACTTCTTAGTTTTTCAATAGTGTTGTCTACGAATACCTTTATCTTGTTCGCCATATGAGCAAAATATCAGATATTTAGGTGTACATTTAATATAAAAAAACTTCTGCAGAACCTATTACATAGTGACACTGTAAGCATGGGTTAAAGTGTATTATTTAGTATAATAATAATTTGATACAATCTAATTACATGCCCAGGGTCAATATATGTACACGGTGAAGTCTAATTGATATTGGTTTTAAAACGTTTAAGATTTGAGCTAACTATTTTAATACGTACATTTTCGTATAAATAATGTTAACCCGCTGAAATAAAACACAAAACCTCTAGCTAGCTACAATAGGTGAAAATAAATATATAGAATTTGACATTTGGATGCTTTAAATCACTTGATATAGAATATACAAATCCAAAGCCTACCTTCCAATAGCGGCAAACCATAAATAATGAACCAAATAAATTTTTAGTTTATTGTGAGCCCATTATGTCATTTTATTTAATTATTTTATTTTTTTCAGACTTCTGATCAACATATATTTTATGCATGGAAATAACTGAAATCTTATATAATAATAATAATTATAATAATAATAAATATCTTTTTACTAGGATATTTTAAATATATATACAATAGAATTCCAAAAAAGGGAAAATCCAGCTAAAAGTTAGGCGCAGTCTAGCCAAGCGGCTACTGTACTGAACCTCACCTAACTGGACACTTAAACATAAGTCACAATAACATTACCACTCAGACTAAGCATAACTATAGGCAAATAAATGACGTAAAGTTAATAAGAATAATATTGCTGATCACAACTTTAGAGTCGTTACACAGTGAAAGAAAAGTAAACTACTGTTTTTGAAGGTTATATTTTTTGAATTCCAATTTAAACTTTATTAAGCCATTTTAATTCATCAGGTAATGATCTTATGGGTTTACAGGTAAAAGTTCTCTTAAATATGGCAGTCCGATGATGAGGCATTGTGATTTTATTAGGAAATCGAATATTTCGCGTATGAATATTTAAGTGGAATAAAAAATTTATTTTTAACAGACATAGGCAATAAAGGTGTCTTGTGTGTGTGTGTTTACGGTTCTCCATCTTTAGCCAATTAAGGTCATTAAAGGTGTGCGAGATATGATCGTACTTTCTCAAGCCAAAAATAAGACGGGAACAGGAGTTCTGAACTTTTTGAATCCGCTTTATGTCTAAACTGTCCAGACAGGGGCCGTACATAAAATCACAATAACTAAAATTTGACAAGACAAGGGATTCGCAAAGCATTTTAAGAAGAGCAAAGTTAAATATATGCCGGCTACTGTATAACACCTTTAATGATAAATATGATTTTTGAATTAATCTTTTTATGTACTGTTTAAATCTTAATTCCGTAACCAACAATACAATTCCCAAGTTGTTAACAAAGGGAACCTTAGTGAGTGAAACACAACCCATGCAAATATTAATATTTTCCCTTAAAAAATCCTTGTTTGGACCAAAAAGGATCAACTGTGACTTTAAGGGATTTAATTTTAGATTATGATCCAGAGAGAGCTGGCTTAAAAGAGCAAGGTCTTCATTTATTAAAAAGGACGGGTTCAAGTAGTTTTGATGGTCAAAATGAAAATAATATTTGAGTATCATCTGCGTCTGCTTGTACTTTGCAGGGAGTCAAAGCTTTCAGTATATCAGATGTGTAAATAATTAAAAGAAGTGGACCGAGAATTGAATCCTGTGGCACACCCGATAAAACTTGCTCTTGTCCTGAAAAAGAGTTATTTGATGATATTTTTTGAAATCTATCAGAAAAATAAGAATTTATAAGATCCAATGATTGATCAACAAAACCATAATACTTTAACTTTGCCAGTAAAAGTTCGTGGTTAATAGTATCGAACGCCTTTGAAAAATCAAGGAGAACCATTGCAGTAGAAAGCATTTTGTCAATAGCCGTCATTATATCACCCGTAACACCAACTAATGCAACAGATGTACTAAAATCCTTTCTAAAGCCACATTGATTCTCAGGTTGTTGTCATTACAATATTTAATCAACTGGTTATATAAAACATTCTCAAAGATCTTAGAAAGGAGAGGTAAGATGCTAATAATTCTGAGATTACTAAAACTTGTTGGATTTTTTGTTTTGGGGAAGGGCTTACCTACCGATATTTTCCCTTGATCTGGAAAATAATTTGCTTCTATACAGCAGTTAATCAAATGCGTAACATATTTATATATAAATGGGCTACAATATTTAAGCATTTTAGCATTAATGCCGTCTACACCTGCAGCGTCCGTACTAATACCATTAATAATCTTATTATTCTCCTCAGTTTTCACTATGCAACGAAAAACTTACCTCGTCGTTAAACACATTATTCTTATAAAAATTTACTTTTCTTGTGCAATCAGATACATTTTGCAAAAAGTTACTAAAGTAAGAATTAATTTGATTAGGATCTGACAAATTACTAGGAATATTTAGCTCTTTATTTGAACATAACTTAAATATCCTCAATGACTTCCAAGTCTTATTCGGGTTTCTTTCTGTACATACGTTATTTAAATATTGCCTCTTTTCCTTTCTAGCCGCTGAAAAGGTAAAATTTAAAAACTAAAATTTAGAACCATAGAAGATACAAAAATTCTAATAAAATGGAGCAAAAATAAACTACTAATCGTTTATGGTCAAAACGCCATTTATCGCTTTATTGTTTTTGTCACGCAATTGAAGGTATTAGCACAAAAACAGATAAATTATTTTTGTGGTATCAGTTCATACCTACTCTTTGGTATCAGCCTATTTTGGTCAAGATTGCCTATAAACCGGGAGACAAATTGAGGTCAATTTATACCTGCAATTTTTTGAAATATTGGAATATTTATTATTTACACAAATGCATTTCCTATAGCAAAAACCACACTGTTAGAACAGGGTGTCCAGGAAGAGTTCAAACTTGTACCCACCTCAGCCAGATGTTTGATAGAAAGTCTACAGTCAGCACTGTCATAATGTCATAAAAAATTAAGATTATTAATAAAAGCTGAAATTTCATATATTGACAAATTAGGTATTGTGACTAATCAAACCTCTTAAACAAAAGGCTAAAAGATATTCTCAAGGTACAAATATCCAGGTAAGTGCGATAGAGCTGTAAGTAAACTGTAAGTGTTTAAGCTAAAATTTTATCTTCAGTGAGCATATTCATTTAAACTTTAAAGTCGAGGCGAAATTTTTCGAGACGAGACGAGACAAGATCCTGAACTCGTCTCGTCTCGACCTAAATTTTCTAGACGAGACCAAAGTCAAGACAAGTCTTAATCTACTTCATCTCGTCTCGTCTCGCGGCATCACTAAAATAATTAAATTGAAGAGAAAAGGGAAAGGAAAACTGTTTAAAAATATTTTAAAAATAGCACTTATTTTCTCTTTATTTGCATAGTTTATATTTTGTACGGGCCAGAAACAACTAGTTTCTGATATAATTTGGTGAAATCCTCCCAAAAAGGTTTACTCCATTTTCGTTTTTTTGCGAGTCGCAGAAGAATCTGCCAAATTGTGCCAAGGAAGACCAACTTGATGTACAACCATCCAGATTTTGCATTACATTTTACATAGTTGTAAAACGTTCTGTACGAGAATCCTACAGATCATCAGATCGGCTCAAAAATTAAATAGTTGTTTATAAAGTATACAGGGCTCGCCACTTAAACGGCCATTTTTTAAGTCACATATCTAAAAGAGACATCAAATTATAGGTACGGCCGAGTTCCTAAAAAATATCTACAAAATAGACTTAAATGCTTTATGGAAGGAAATTATGACGTTAAAAAAAATGTTGCCCGCATACTTTTTACCTCATGATGTACATTTTTATACATTTAGTTGAAATATTCTTGAGAAAGTTTAAATTTTAATTATTACAACCAATGTCCATTTCTCTTCCATTTTCGAGATTTCAACAGGCAAAATAATCGATCCACGAAAATTTTCGATGAATTTCAATCGCAAATAACTCTGTTTTTTGACGTGAACGGAGACTCTCTCACGCGTTAAAAATTTATTGAAAAATAAAAGTACGTTTATAATATGCAGGTTTAAACAAAATGATGTTTTTTCCATAAGTTTAAGAGACTCTGTGGAGTGGCATAACTGTAAATTGTTCTAAATTAAGTATTCAAGCCTCATCTATTCTTAACATTTTTGTTTTTGGTTCACCTCGATATAATAATTATTTTTCTGGAATATATGGATTTTTAAAAAACATTGCAATGTTTATCAATTTTTATGTATGAAGAACTAAAGTTGCTATGAAGCTGTCACTGTCAGTTTCAGCCACAAATACGATTTTTAAAAAGAGACATTACGAACATGTTTAACAATATTTAATTAATCTCCTATGAAAAACTATAAAACTTTGAACTCAAAGCACAAAAATGTTACGTGCGAATTAAATAAAAACAAACAATAACAGTAACAAATAACTCAGTAACGGATGTTACCTCCAGGTTCCCGAATTACAGCCTCTATACGCCTTGACATCTCTTCAATAAGTTTCCGAATATGAACTTGATCAATTGCGGCCATTCATCAATGAGAACTTCACTAAGTTCCTGTAAATTGGCTGGAGCAGGTACCCGAGCCCGCACTTTTCTACCCAATATGTCCCAGACATGGTCAATCGGGTTTAAGTCGGGACTGCGGGGGGGCCAATTCAGTTTTCGAATTTCCAGCATATCTAATTATTCGTTAACGACTCTCGCAATATGCAGTCAAGCGTTATCATGCTATAGCATGAAATCGTCTCCCAGAAATAGAGCAAAGGGAACAAGATGTGGTTCTAGAATGTCAAGAATAAATCTATCTGCTGTCATTGCCCCCCATCGCCGATTACAAAGTCCGTTCTTGTGTCGAACTATACGCCACCCCACTCCATAATGAGGCGTCCACCTTAGCTTACCCTAGCCTAAAAATGGGTTTGCTCAGAACATTCTCCTGTTCTCCTATACATTCTTTAACGACCATTTTTTCCGTTGCCTCAATTTTGATGTCCCCTAGCAAATCTAAGTCCTTCAACCCTATGATTTCCTAACAACACGGGGGCGGTTGCTTGTGTGTAATCCCTTGTCAGATAACCTCCTTCTTGCCGTTCTCTCGCTTACTTGGATTTGCCGTACGTACTTCAATCCGTTTTTTACCTCCACGGAAGTTACTTTTCAGTCACGTAAAACATTTATTTCAATAAAATGATCATCTCGTTCATTCGTACATCTCTTCCTACCACACTGAGCCCTGCTACTGTACTCGCATACCGATTAAACCCATTTACAGCCCTTTGTACTTAACTTCTTGTAACATTCAAATCTCTTGCCACGTAATAATGTGACCGTCCATCCTGAGTTAAAGCAATTGTTCATGGCATCAGTCGAGGACATATCCATTTTAAAAAGTAAGAAATAACGAAATAACCTCAAGAAGTAACACATATTTATTTACAAAAAACAATTTAATCCCTTTTGGAAGTCGTAAATGACATCTCCAGGTATGGGGTGATTTTACGAAACTGTCACTGACACCTTCGTAGCAACTTTAGTTCTTCGGAGAGAAAAATTGATAAAAATTGCAATGTTTTTTTTAAACCAAGTATTCTAAAAAAATAAAGATATGGAGGGGAAGCAAAAATAAAAATGTTAAGAATAGTGACTCAAAAATTAAAACTTAAATTAGAATAATTTACTCTTACGCCTGTTACCAGTCTTTTAAACTTAAACTAAAAAATATCTTTTTGTTTATGAATATTATATCTATATATTTTTTTCTTCAAAATTCATTTAAATCTGTTATTAAATAAAAGAGTTATTTGCGATTGAAATTCATCGAAAATTTGCGTGGATCGATTATTTTGACTGTGAGTTTATATTAAATTTAATAGGGTTATCTTCAAAGACACCCGAATAATTTAACAGAAACTCTGCAATAAGGGCGATGTGTTAGACAGAGAAATGACATTATACTATTTTGTGGAAACGATTACTTCTTATGACAAGGTTTTTGCCAATTCGCAAGGGGTTTTCCCAAACCATTTCTTATTCTCTTTTAATTTATTTATATATAGTGGATGAATATAATTTTATGTTATCGTATTAACTGTTTTTTGCTTTTCTATTGCCTTACAACCTACAAATATTCTTAATTTCAACTTATGTTTCTTTTTCAATCGAAATTATTTTATGTATGAAAATGTATTTAACAAATTGTGCACGAAAAAATACATACGAAGAAATTTGACATATATCTTTCTTGGGAATTTAACCGCACTCTGCTTGAGCTTGAGGAGCAAGAAAGGGCAGGTAAACAAGAAAAACAACTGATATGTTCGTATTATCAGTAATGTGTTTTATTATTCTAATTTTTTTAATTAAATTTCTAACAACTCAGCTAATTTGTATTTACTTTTTATTTACTTTTAATGATTCTTCTCTTAGGCCTTAGCTCTTCAGAGACCTCCCCAGTTGCGCCACTCAACTTTCTAGACGTAATTTTATTTGCATTATAAGGAATTGTGTCGCGTTCTTTAGATTTTTCTTATCCCTGAGAAGGAAGCAGATATTTCCTTATCTAAACATGAAGACCGCACAGAAAACCGGATCTGTGCAAAAATGTTGTTCATGTCACAGATGTCACAAAGAACCTTCATAACTAGACAGTGCCACCCAAAATGAAAGTGGAAGACATTTCCTTTTGCATGTTACCGCAAAATTGAAATAAGGAAATTCTCCTTATTTTAGGCAGGTATAGCTATATTCTATTCGATTTTAAATACTTGGTAGGCTTTATACAACGTGTAACAAAAATATAGAGAAAGCGAAATACGAGTATCTCAGATACCGCCTATCTGAATTTATTAAGAATATGTACACTTAGGTATGGAATTATGCCGAATCCAATGCCGCATTTCTGCCAAGTTTACTGTTTTTCTATTCTATGGAACACCCTATATTATATTACTTTTTTAAAATTTGCGTAAAATTCTCAATACTTTTTATTAAGAGAACTTTTTATAAAAGTCAACAATTTTTGGAAAAATAAGGGTCTGATATCCATAACTAATGTATTACCTTTTATTCAAAAACACCTGCACACAAAAGGTTACCTGACATGTTTGGCAATGCCAGTTTTGTTGATTTACAAAAATGGATCCTTTAATTGAAACCCAAAGAATTGAAATTTTAATTATACTGGTTTATGTGAATAGAATGCGAAACCTGCAAGATGTTTGTATCATTTTTAATGTTAGATATCCTAACAGAAATACAATAACTAAATCTACCGTACGTAAAATTAATAAAACATTTCGTGAAACTGAAAAGGCAAAGATGCTATATGTTCTGGCAGACCTAAAAGCGTAACAGATGCTTATATGCTAAATGTTTTAATCAGTTTAGAAGATAATCCGCACCTTACTACCAGAACATTAGGAAGAGAAAATGACGTCTCACGCATGTCCGTAGACCGACTTTTTTTTTAAATGGAAAAGTTAACAGGCATATTTGCCGATATTGGGCCAGGGATTGGCCACGTTGGATACGTGAAGAACGTACCCAATTTCCCCAAAAGATAAACGTTTGGTGTGGTATAAAGGGTGCAAAAATAATCGGCCTCTTCTTCATGGAAGATACATTAACTGGAGAAAAACATTTGAATCTTTTAAGGGCCGAAATTGTCCCAGTTATTGCAGAACTATTTCCGAATAACCGTAAGTTCATTACTTTACCTGCTGTATTAAGTATTTAAACTTGATTTTTTTTGTTAATGGTACACCTAATAATGATATATGGTTTCAGAAAGATGGTGCTCCACTGCATTTTGCTTGCTCGGAATGTTCGGGAATATTTAGACAATGTTTTTTTTTGGAAGATAGATTGGAGATAGGAGTACAATATTTTTTGCGGGATCACCTTAAAAATGTGATGTATAAAACTAAGCCCAATGACTCGGGGATTTAAAGGCGCGGATAGAAATCGAATGTAGACGAATCGAGCAGGCTGGCAATTTTTTTTAATGTGTTAAATGTTTTCCCACAATATTTGGGCTACTGTCATATAGTAAATGGACAATATTTTAAACACCCTACTTAGTTTTATTAATTTATTGTTTGTTGTATTAGGTTTTTCTTTTTTGACTGTAATGTTTTTACAACCTACTTTTAAAGTTGAGACGCTGTTTTTAGTGTTTTGGTAGTAAAGTACTGTTGACTTTCATAAAAAGTGCTCTTAACAAAAAGTATTGAGAATTTTACGCAGATTTTAAAAAAGTAATATAATCTAAGGTGTTTCAATAAAAAAAATTCCTTTTACAACAGAAAAACCGTAAACTTGGCAGCAGTGCGGAATTCGCCATTGCATCCGGCATATTTTCATACCTAAGTGTATATGCTGTTTTTAAGGAATATGTTTCACTGTCTTTAATTCCGACATATCGTCGTCATAATATGTTCCAAATATTGAGTAAATCGAAATATATTGTTATTATAAGGCAACATACAAATACAACGCGTTAAATTTTTGAGTTAATTCAAACGATATTTCTGGTAAGCACTAGTAAGCATAATTTACATTAAAAAGATACATTTGGCTTTAGAATAATTCCAAATAATATAGTAATTTTCACCTTCAAATAATTAACAAAATAAATAATTAGCTTCAAATAACATACAAATAAAAATATAAACAAACTTGTTACAATCAAGCAGAAAACTAAAACTAATAAAATATGCCATTAGCTTAGACTTCGGCAGCAGTCGCTTAGGCGAAACCATTACCTATTTAGAAAGAGTGGGTTGGCTAGGATGATCAATGTTCACAAATGGGGCCTAATTGATGTATCTCTAGTAAACCACTTTTTATTTATTATGATATTGAGAATACCGAACGAATAGTGAGTGGTGGCTCTAGCATCAAGAATATATTTTTCATTTCCGTTTTGATAACTGCGGTCTACATTAAACTAACTACTTAATTTTGAATATTACTTGACACCAAAGTTTAGTCCGAAATTTTGATGCCTACAAAATTCCACAATCTATATCCTGTTTCTGACTCAGTATTGTCGTTGTTTAACACAATGCTTTATCAGTAGAAACGTGATTGCCGTTTTAACAAATTAAAATCATGTGGAAGAAGCCTGCCTTGTACTTTTCCAGTTTAAATCCAGAGGGCCCATTTTTATATTCGTTACCATTTAAATTAACATGAATATTGATTTATATTCAAAGTCTTTTGATTAAGAAAGAAATTCAAAACTACTAGCTTTATCCACACATTTAAAGAAGGTGACCCACTGCGCTTCGAACTGTATAAAACCACTACCACTGTTATTACGAGCCAGTAATATATTTTCCTGAATTATTGTCTCCATTATAAGTTGGTAATTATAGCTGGGAGTAGAGTTGGTAGTAAAACAGATGCACGTGAGCTACTTAGTTGCCTTTAATGGTTGTTTATTGGAGGGATTGCGAGTCGTCCGACGAAAAAATGAACTGTCAGAATGCCGCGGCCTCCTCTTGTGTATTGCGCCAATAACTTAGAGAGATTTAATACCAGAAACTTATAATTGTTTTAAATGGTGCTTGACCGATCGGCTTCTTGAAACCAATTTCATTAATACGATAATCGTGTCGAGTAAGTAATTTTCTTTCCAATCTTTCTGCACTTACACTTAACGAAGAATCTGACACTGGGAATTTTTTGACTTAAATGTCAAATTCTCCTTTCACTGATCATAATATTAACATAATAATTAGAAAAAAATATTAGGTTTGTCACTAAACAACAGTTCCTGAATTGGGATTAATTTTTCTCAGATTTATTCTCACTTTACTTTGTGGTAGAAATCAATAAAATATAGATGCAATAATCAATGATCAATTAACTTTTTCCCTTATCGGAATGAATCTAAAACAAAATTGTAGGGTTTCATAAAAATATTTTTTCCAGCCTATTAGAAAAACAAAACACTATCAATTTTACGATACTACCATGAGTTATATTTTTTAAACGCAGTACCTTGTATATTATATGACCATATAATGGGTCTTTTGCAAACTCATATTAAAGGCTCTAGGGTATCGTTTCAAATATAAATAGACACCCTGTACATATTATCCATTTTTTAAACTTTGATAGACTTACTCAGCTGTAGAATAATTTAAAACTTATGACTTGACACCTATACACATTTAATAATATAAAATTTTAAACTTTTACTTATTTATCTCTTCTGGATAGAGAGCGCTAGTAAGACTCTTTCTTTTTAGACTTAAAATTAAAAAGAAAAATATGAGGTAATACACAACATGAAAAAATAAGAACATTTCTATTTTAGAACAATTATTAAACGCACTGAAAAGCAGTAAGTAATTTTCAGTGAATCTGTACAGGTGACAAGGTTGTCTGCAATGTTCTGAATTTTGAAATTACAAAAACTTGTCCGCCATACAAGAGGCGCCACGTTGAATTTTATTTCCTTCGTAAAAGTATTGTAATTTAAAAAAATCACCCTCCCAGATTTTTCAGATCTATGTTTCAGGGTCCCTAGATACCGAAAAACATATTTTCTAAATGTGTCGGTCTGACTGCCTTTCTGTAGGTCTGCCTTTTCGCGACATCAGCTAAAAAAATACTTACCCGATTGATAGACTTCAAATTTTGGTCAAAAATTAAGGCTCATATGAGGATGACCTGGTAACATTGTGGTTAAAATCCAATATAGCAAAACAAAATGTTGGTCTTGTGAAATGTTAAAAAAATTATTACTAAAATACTACTTATCCGATTTATCTCAAATTCTGCACAAAAATCAAGTATTATGTAGAAATTAACTGGTAAAATGTCGGTACAAATCCAAGATGGCGGAAAAAAAATAGCGGTTTAATAAAATATTTAAAAATTCAGTCTGATAAATTATTTAAAGGACTGATTTAAAATTGTGTGTCATAACTAATTGTGCTATAGAGATGAACTAGTAAAACAGTGGTACTAAATCCAAGATAGCGGAACAAAACGGCGGCCAAATAAAATATTTGCAATTGTGAAAAAATCGCTTTTCACGTTTTAGAAAGATTGAAATATGTTATCGAGGAAAGTGAAAAATTACCTAATTTAGAGGGTGGGCCAAAGTATGGTGGTCTTTTAGATGCATTTGGGGAACCAAGTATGTACTTTGTAAATCTGGCTCAGGAAGCAAGTGAATATAAAGTTTCTTTTTAAAACATTTTATTTGTGCTGTGTAATCGCTTCAACTTTAAACGGATTGCAACAATTGGTTCCTAAATGGAATGTCCTCTACTATTTCGTTTTAAAAAGGAAAATAATAAATGTGATAATTGATTGTTTTACAAGTTATGGAAATAAACTTTTTTAAAAAAATAAAAATATTAAAAGAAAATTTAAAAAATGGTATACTGGAGTATCGAAGCAGTGGTACTGTTTTCGTAGGTATGGTAATTAAATAAATCTTTGAATATACGTATGTATACCAAAAAAATTGGCTCACAATATTGTTATAAAATACATACATGTCGTGAAATCCGGTAAGAGGAAAATTCCGTGTGAAAGCCGGTTTACCGATTTTTTACTTTTCTAGAAAAATGACGTAACAGGGAATTTTGTTTTAACAAAGCACCTTCTACTAGTCCGATCAGAACAAAAAAAAAACAGTTTTTTCGTTTTTTTCCCACATAGCTGCTTCAACAAATAAAAACAAAATTTAAAAAATGGTATACTGGAGTATCGAGGCAGTGTTTAAGTATGTATCGTTGGCTATGAATAAACGGAATACATATTTATAGAGGTGAGGACATTTTTTTTCCTCTTCTAACGAGCTAGTACTAAAGTAGCTACAACTGTTTCCCCTACTACTCTTTAAGAGTTTTTACGTATTTAATACTGATAATTCTACGATGTATCAATAAACACTTTGGGTTACGTTTCTAAGTATTATGTATATATTTGTTACTGCGAATAATACTTTATAGTAATTTTCCATGTAAAGTAATTATATAATAACTACTGCCAAGCAACTGCTTAAGGAATTGACTCCAAAGATGTCATTTCTTTTCCGTGACATAATAGTAAGTGTTGAAAGTTTCTGTTTCTAATCTGCTTACTAAATTACAACTTTTAAGTATCAGTACCTTCTCAAACCTTGCAGAGACTACTACATTACGTTCAAATGTACTCAGCCATATTGCTGCTAAAATCGTTTTGTGTAATTTTCGCCTACATGGGTTTCTTATGAGGTCTGTTCTTTTAGTGTCTCATTTTATTAGTTTTTGTGATTATTAAAATGAATACTGATTCACAAACAAGAAGTTCTCAGCCATTGACCATATGGAGAAATGTATTTAAGTCTAGTTCCCTGTTTTTTGCTTGTAATTATAAAGTGTTTGTGATGAATGTGTAAATGACTATGATCGTAAATAACTTAAGTATAAGTTTACTCCAAGGAAAGTTATTAAATATTGCACGTTATACATATTTTGGTTTTATTTTGCTGTAAAAGACAATATTGTTTCATTTAGCACCTCAATTAGAGGTCGACGCTCTCTAATATCAGCATAAAAGAATTTTGTAGGCATTCTTCAGTACATATTACATTACTAAATTCACTTGGCAGACAACCTTCATTAATCTCTTGCACAAACATTGTTATTTGTTACAAATCTAAATGAAAAAGTTGGTAATAGATAGTTCGAATAGATTATTGAAGTAAAACATTAACATAACCCTACATTTATAACTGACGCTGCCTGATTAATTAGTTGTGTATGTGTTGTGTTATCGTCTACGAGTGACAAGTTAAAATGGCTCAGAATGGCTTCACATATCATAAGAAAACAAAGGAGTTTTCGTCACTTTTTTATAGAAAATTACCAGTATCACAAGTTGGTTACGTCATACCCGAACAAAACAGCCTAAAGCGGTATTTTCAGGAAACAATGGGTTATGGTTATGACAGATGGCAGAATTATAGTAGTGACTCAAGTACCGCAACTCTCCGTATGCTACGTCACAACGCATTAAATTTTAAAGAACCGGCGGAATGTTCGCAAATCGTAACCGCTTGGTAATAATATAAAGTATAGGTTTAATGGAAACTTTATTCGTACCACCTTAGTGTTCAAGACTTCAGTGTAATTGGCTATAAGTGACAGTTGCGTATTTAAAGAATCCAAAATTATAAAAGCGTATGGGAGCAGTCGTAGACACTTGATATTAAGTAATTTTCTCAGTAAAGAAATGCAGGCAACCTAAAAGTAAAAGTCCAATAGAACGCCATTGTTTATTTTCATCTCCCCTATAAATATTTAGCTATGATGTTTGTTTTTGTGAGTATTAAGATTAAAAATGCATACAAATTAAACACTACATTAAAAAAAGAATAACTCTTTATAATAAGATATTTAATAATAATTACTATTTAAACCAAAGTTCAAAATTACATTTTTAAGATTTAAATTGGTCAATATATCTGACCAAAATGTATTGAAAATTAACGAATTTCAAAGGCGCGTAATTTTTTTACGACTATCGTCAGCATATTCACCAGAGAAATTGCCTGCGTTTTAATTTTAGGTCCTTAACGTAGCCAGAAAACTGAGTGAAACGCATTTATCCTACCTAAAATACCAATAACGTATTCTATACGCTCTACACCATATTTCCAATTTGAGTGTTTGTAGTCGCCATAACTGTTTTGGTTGTATTAAAACGGACCATACATATTTTTAAAACGGATTAAATAAAGACAGAAATAAGGAAGTGACGAATGGGGTGAATTATTACTATTCGGCTACTTAAATGGAACTACATAATTGCGTACTATCTACGTAATAGTCAAAGTCACAGGTACGTGTTATTTACGAAATAGTTACCTAAAAATTGTTCCCTATTTTGGTAATGACTACATAGTCTCAGCTTAAACAGATCGTGGTGACACCAAGTTTTGGTTACTTCAATGAAAGTACTTGTTGCAACAATGACTTATTCATGACTAAAAGTTATACTTGGGTATATTCTCTATCGATAAATAAAATATATCGATAGGTGATGTGCTATCGCCTATCGATAGGTAAAATCTAATATCGCCCATCTATATATATATGTGTGTTACTAAATGACAATTTACGATTTTTTTTTTGAAAATAAATTATAATTCTTCATAAAAACCCAACGTACTTACTTTTATAATTAACATTTTTTCTGTGTCTTTTAACAATCGAGATATAAGTTTGGATCATCCTTACATACCAAAAACAGATAATTCTGCGTATAGACAATCCATTCAATGTTAAATAATAAGCAATCCCCAAAATGGATCCCAAGTTTATATTGTATTTTTATAGTAAGGATCCACCGAAAGATTGCCGCCTAGCTTGGCACATTTTCACTAGCAGTGTTGCCAGTACCTCCGAGTTGAAGAATTATGGATACAAATATTTCTCTGGCTCTTGTTAACTCCGCGCCCAATCTTGCTGCGCGTGAGCTAATATTATGATTAAAGGGCAACACAAATGATTAAAAGTAGTGAATTTATTATGTATCTGATGGACCGTCTATCTGAAATGAAATCGGTCTTTAATACTAATAGATAACTACAACGTGCCGTGAAATATATTTTCAATTTCTTGTTGAACCCAATAATTCTTTCTGATTAGCAAAAAAGTGAGAAGTTACTTTAAAAAATCGGTAAATTTTCCATAACCCTCATTATGAATCAATTCATTTATTAGGACTAGTAAAGTATAACACAATTTAGTTCTGTACATAGTCAGTTCGTATGCTGACTTTTTTTATTAGGCGCTATATTGTTCCACCATATTGTATTCGTACCAATATTTTACTAGTTTCTACCTATGCCATAGTTAATTTTTAGGCATGATTTATAATCAATTGAATAAGACCGCCATTTTGTGCCGTCATGTTGAATTCGTTATTCAGTTAATCCGTGCATCACATTTAATTTTGAAGCCAATTTAATTAGAAGATTTTTTACGTTGAATTCTTAGACATTTCATTTGACCGCCATTTTATGTCGCCTTGAATTCGTACCATAATTCTACCAGTTTATCTCTATATTACACTTATTGCTTGTCCAACCTTCGAAATTAATCTAATAAGTAGTTTTTTAGATTGATTTTTTATATAATTTATTAGGCCGCCATTTTCTTTTGCTGTCTCGGATTCGTACCAGGTTGATTTACTTTAAGTTAATACTTGATTTTTGTGCAAAATTTGAGGTAACTTGTATAATTTGTTTTTAGTAATATTTTTTTAACATTTCACTAGGACGCCATCTTGTTTCGCCATATTAGATTTTTACCACTGTCTATGCCACAATTAATTCTTATACAACATTTGAAATCAATCTATTAAATAGTTTTTTTATAGAGGGATTTTTTTCACAATTACAAACATTTTATTTGTTCGCCATTTTGGACTCATACCAAATTTTACCAGTTGTTAAGTACGTAATATTTGATTTTTATGCAAAATTTTGGGTAAATTTAGTAAATAGTTTTTTAATAATAAATTTTAGTAGGCCGCCATTTTGCTTCGCCATACTGGATTTTTACCAAAATATTATCAGGTCATCCCGATATGATTTTTAATTTTTGACCAAAATTTTAAGTCAATCAGGTAAGTAGTTTTTAGCTATGCCGCGAACTGACAGACAGACAGACAGTCCGACGGAATTAAGAAAACATGTTTTTCGTCATCTAGGGACCCTGAAACGTGAAGATCTGAAAAAATGTAAGAGAGTGATTTTTTCGCTATTACAATACTTCTCTTTTACGAGGGAAGTAAAAAGAACTTGCTTAAATTTATAACGAATACACAAACATTTAGGTGAAGAAACCAAATAAGATATACTTTGACAACCTGTTTTCTGAACTCCCAGATTATCTTAAGTTTGTCGAACATCAAATTAAGATAACGTGTTATCTCCGATGAAGATAGCTTCTCGTAAATGAAGATTGTGTTACACGATACGCCTCACTTAAATAACACAGTACCGGCATGACATCTAAAAGAACTTTTTTTACGATCGTCCATTGTCGAGACTACAAATTTTTATCAGAGTCTCAAATCTGCGCTACTTAAAAGCCTTTTTGTCTATCGGGGCACAACATCTGCTGATGTAGATTCTAATCACAGATCTATCGGGAGATCTAAAACGTTATCAGTATTCATCTTGATCGGGAGATTTCTTGAAGGACCCAAAAAGGTACTATTGTGCGACCCAGAAAACTGTTATATGGTCGACAGCTAACCAAACATTGGCCTCTCTTTTGAAAACACTGAATAGATTTTTGGCTCGGGCTTGGCATTGTTAAAATATCAAGATACAATCTCTTACAATTTAGACTGTTTTATTTAAGGTTTTCCTTGCCGTGGCCATTTAGCCATAAAGAAATTATTTCTTTATAATAATATAATATAACACATTCTGGGCCCCGTATGTATGTGCCGTAAAATGCCTTTAGGGATATTTCCTTTTCAAAGTTGCAGGGGTTGTATAAAGGAGTATACCCATTTATAAAAAGTTTTAGCAGATTGGTGCACGGTTCGATGAGCGCTTGTACTGATTTTAGGATTTATCGGGATTTTTACAACTGCTTTTAGGCGTCGACCATTGTATTTTTGGATTTGCGAATTCACGGGGATGTGATTTTGGAGAAGCGATTTGCTTCTATGGATTTCGAACTAGTTATACTCTCGATTTAAAACTTATTTGAGGGTGTAAATTTCTAATTATGGAAGGGCAATGGTCAGAAAGTTTTTCTATTGATGTCCACAAAGAGGAAGATACCTTTACGACGAAATATATACCTCTTAGATTAGTTATATAGGGTATCTCAAAAATAATGTCAAGAAATTAACATTTTGAATTTTATTTGATTTCCAAAAAAAAACGATAACCTAAATAACATTTCCTCTTATATAGCTGTTATATTGTATCATATTTTTAGAAAAAAAAATTATCATATCTGTATGGTACCTCGATATAAAACATAAATTTGCACCAGAAATAAAATGCAGGGCAATGTCTCGGTGGAATTAGATTTGAGATGTAATGGGCGTAGATCTTCATTATTTTTAAGGGTATCAACAATTAAAAAATTTACATGTTGAAAATGCCCGAATCAATTTCCCTTAAAATGAAAAGAGAAATAGTTAACAATACATGTTTTGTCACTGTAATTTTCGTAGATATGATTTTTTTCAGTTATATTCAATTAAAATAAAGAATAAAATAATTTGAAGAACGGCGAAACACGTGAACTTAATTTATTATATTTTTTAGAATCTATTTTTTTCTATACAGGATAGTATCAAAGGGATGAAACAGCCCCTGAAAATAAAAAAGGGTTTGATGGCTTTTATAAAAAAAAGGGTAAAATAAATTTATTGGCTTTTTTAAAAATCGGTAAGTAGTGTGGCTCTAGAGTCTAGGGGAATAAAACAGTCTTCTTAAAAACGAAATATTTTTATATCAAAAGCTTTTAACTTAAAAAAAAACGCTAAAACACTTTAAATTTTTTTTTGCGTATAAAATTATTGTTTTATTATAAAGGGTTACTCAAAGGGATCGAAACAGTCCCAGTAAAAATTGTATTAATGCAATGTTTCGAAAAACGGCGAAATACGTCAAATTTATTTTTTTAACCGACTTTAAAAAAGGAGGTGGTTATTACTTTGACCCAATGTATTTTTTTTTATGTATGTCCATCGATTCTCCGCGATGGTTTAATCAATTTGGACGAAATTTTTAAAGAATGTTCAGGATATAACCGGAGTGGTTCCATAGCAAGCATATTAAAAAATCGGTAAATTTCCTTTATTCCTTTTACGGAACTTCCCTCGATATGAATATTTCATTTTATTGGGAATAGTGAAGTGTGACCCAATTTGGTTCATTACATAGCTATTTAGGAACACACACACACACATATATATATATATATATATATATATATATATATATATATATATGTATATATATAATGTCTCATCAAACATTTTTATCGGGCGCCATTTTATACCATCATATTGGATTTTTACCAAAATTTCACCCTATGCTACACTTGATTTTTGGGCATAATTTAAAATAAAATCAATTTTTAATTTTTACATTGACACACACCGCAATTTTGTTACGTGCGTCGGGTTGAATTTATACCAGTTTATCACATTTAATTTTTCTGTAAAATTTAAAATCAATGGAATAAGATTTTTTTACTTTGATTTTTAGCAAATTTTTTTCGCCGCCATTTTGTTTCGCTATCTTGAATTCGTAACATAACGTTACCAATTTATCTCTAGGTATATGACCCTTAATGCTTACACAAAATTTGAAATTAATGTAATAAGTAGTTTTTTCAGGCTGATTTTCTAAATATTTTAATAAGACGCCATTTTGTTTTGCTATGATATATTCATAGCAAAATGTTATCAACTCATTTTTATGTAACACCTGATTTTTGTGCAAAATACAATAAATTGGGTAAATAGTTTTTCTAGTAATAATTTTTTTAACGTTTCACTAGGCCGGATTTTTACCAAAATATTACCAGGTTATCCCCCTATGAGCCGTAATTTTTGACTAAAATTTCTCCACCTGATGGGTAGTTTTTAAGCTAGGCCGCGAACTGACAGGCAGACAAACTGACAGACGGACTGGGGGAGTTGATAAAACATATTTTTTGGCAACTAAGGACGCTAAAACGTGAAGATATGTAAAACTTGAGTTGCTACTTATTTACTTAATTAGGGATATCCTATTTATACCTAGGTTTAGGCTTTAAAACATAAAGCTTTGTATAAATAGAACTAAAAAGGATAAAATAATTTTTTCTATATAGAGATAGAACCGACGGAAAGATTTTATATAGTTTAGCTATAGGTATACGAGACAGGTCCCTAAAAACAAAAATATAAAAATACGGTGAATTCCGCTAAGTAATATGTTTTCTAAACCACTTTTTGTTATATTTATTTTATTGTATATTTAGGTTAGCCACCAAAGCAACTTTTACTAGATAAAAATACGGTGAATTCCGCTAAGTAATATGTTTTCTAAACCACTTTTTGTTATATTTATTTTATTGTATATTTAGGTTAGCCACCAAAGCAACTTTTACTAGATTCCAGCATTCTTACTCCTAGTAAAGAATACTACCTCTGTTTTCCTGTAGTTAACTGACAAAACCTGATCTCTGTGCCATTTGTCGACTTTTTTTTAGAGGTAGAAACTTCCTCAAATTTTTGAGCAGTGGTATTGTACTTGTTGCAAAAAATTGTCAAGGACTAGGTTCCATAGTAAGAGTGATAAAACTCCTCTTTGCCTACATCCTTTTGTGGTCGTTCCTTTAAGAGTAACATTCTCAACACTTATTTGTACAGCTTCCATTTTCCAAAAGTAGTTTTTTTCGTTATTTTAAATCTACAAGTATATTTAATTTCATTTTATACTTCATATAGATCTCTATACCTAAAAAAAATCAATAATCAGTATCAGCAGAGGTTACAATTAAATTATTTTGTATCAATATTTTAAATTGCGCAATTTATAAGGAGTAA
Source organism: Kuschelorhynchus macadamiae (assembly GCA_030620095.1). Taxonomy (NCBI): domain Eukaryota; kingdom Metazoa; phylum Arthropoda; class Insecta; order Coleoptera; family Curculionidae; genus Kuschelorhynchus; species Kuschelorhynchus macadamiae. The sequence goes on from JAUTXW010005498.1 coordinate 1,054,263, forward strand.
ATATGTCGAAAGCTTTACTTACTCACTAAATTATGCCTAATAGAACTGTTTTTATTTACTATAATAAACCTCAAGCAATTTCGAAAGTAATGGAATAGTTTGAGCCTGAAATTACCTAAATTAAAAAATTTAATTTGCGTTACCCATAATAACTGCGGGGGTTACGTCTACAACGAGATATTAAACATTTCGAATCGCTTATATTAAATAGGCAAAATTTGCGAGTTATAATTACAATTACAAAAAATTTACTTTTCAAATCATTTTGGTAACCTAATGCTGCAGTTTAATAGATGATTTACTACATGCAAAATGTACCTATCTAAAATAATGAAACAAAAAGATAAGCATAATCAAATCACTTAGCTGAAAACTCATGAAAACAAAAATATTAGAAGACTAATAATGAAGTTTTTTATAATTTTATAATAAACACTAAGAGCTTGGAGTATAACAAATTGAATATTTTAATTTTCCTTTGAGCCTGAAATTACCTAAATTAAAAAATTTAATTTGCGTTACCCATAATAACTGCGGGGGTTACGTCTACAACGAGATATTAAACATTTCGAATCGCTTATATTAAATAGGCACAATTTGCGAGTTATAATTACAATTACAAAAAATTTACTTTTCAAATCATTTTGGTAACCTAATGCTGCAGTTTAATAGATGATTAACTACATGCAAAATGTACCTATCTAAAATAATGAAACAAAAAGATAAGCATAATCAAATCACTTAGCTGAAAACTCATGAAAACAAAAATATTAGAAGACTAATAATGAAGTTTTTTATAACAAAAAAACTTTGAATATTTTAATTTTCCTTGCAAAAGCCTAAAATAATGCATAATCAAATCATAGCTGAAAACTCATGAAAAATATTTTTATATAATAAACACTACGAGCTTGGAGTATAACAAATTTAATATTTTAATTTAATTTATACTTTCACTGGCTTTTATGCATTGCTTTATATTATGAATTCCAAAAAGGTGTGCTAGTTTGTTCTTATTGCTAACTCAACAAAGCATATTTGTACTTAAACTGTTTTTATAGCTGTCGCCTTTTCATACTCGGGCTTGAAAAATTTAGCCAGAAAAGATGTCTTCACAGCGATATGCCACACACAGTCAATGTGGAGTATTTGTTTGAGTTCAATTGTAAAGAAAATCGAAAATAGGCTCCTTGTCAAACATGAAGTAAAATAAATAGAAACATCTTTGGTCTTTTAAGCGGCTGGGGCAGCTGTCAGCCTTTCTTATATTTAAGTTGACCCTTCTAATTACTTATTTTAACTTAAAGCCACTTGAACTTATCTAATGAAAAACAAGGATCAAATTAGCTTTACCCAGAGTCCTTCCTTTAATAAAATATGATATAAAAATGTTACAAACGTGAAGTATGACCCAGTTTAGTTATTTAATAATATGAACATTGTATCCCATTTTCGGCACTTTTGCGAGGTATCTTCCTTATTTTTAAAGATAGAGGGTTGCGGTTTTCGAGGCATGTGCTACTTTTATGTGAAATTAAAGATGGCACCAGCAAAAGTTTCACAGTACATTTGGTTTTTGAGATACAGGGCGTTTTTGAGAATGTTGCATTTTCAGGCACCCTAGCTCTCTGATATCTTATCAAAAAGGCGAAAACTGCTCCATATCAGGTCAAAACGTTGCCTACTTTATTTTTTTAAATGGGACACACTGTATATTATCCTTTTTATTTATTAGGAATAATGTGAGCTTTCAAAAATATATACGTATGCAGTTATTTTGAAAAACAAGCTCAAAATTCCAGATTTTCTAAAATTTTCTTTAGTATAGTATATAGTATATTTAATATATTTAATTTACCTTTTTTACAATAATGGCGATCTACGAAAATTATGAAGAGTAATAATATGTTGGTTTGTTTCATACAATCTCATTAAAATCCCCAAGAAGCTTTGGAATTATAATTACAAAGGTAACGTATTTTAAGCGCTATGGTTAGGATAATATCTTAGGAGACCATTTTGTTCATATTAGATATCCAGAGACAAGGCAAACGTTCCGTGACATATCTGCGCGCCTTAAATAAAATTTAGTAGAGCACGGATCATTTATCCAGCTCCGTCGTAAAGCATACATCAAACAAGATAGAGAGAGAAAAGAAATAAACGTATTAGGTTATATAGAAGCGACGCGACGCCTTCATCTTCTTGCCAGAGAAAGCAACTGGCGTATCCAAGTCTGATTCCCATGAATTTTGCAAAAATATAAGTATCACCCATATAAATTCGACATAGTTCAACATTTACATCCTGGCGATGCCGAGCGCCGATCTTGCTTTGCTAATGGTATTTACAACAAATCTATACTGATGAATCTTTTGGCAGACTCGTTATCTGGTCCGATGAATCTTATTTTTTAAGTGTAAGATAAGTTTCGATTTTAGATTTTCTCTTATGGGTCTTCATGCATAATAAAATACATAAAACACGATACCTATCAGAAATGGAAATTTGCAAAGGAGGCATATGATTCTTTTTGAATGCAAAATTTTAAAAACCACCTTTGAAAACTCTTTGCTTTGTCAAAATTTTATTTCTATTTCTCTTATTCTTAGTTTAAGTTTTAGTAAGAAGGGTAATTATGGTTTTGTTTTGAGTAAAATTCAATAATTTTATCACAATTAGCTTAAAATGCTGTAATAAATAATTAAGAGTTGAGAATAAAAAAAAATTTGAATTAAATTTGAACGTATTTCATCAATAGTATAATAATTACTTACAAGATTTTTTTTTAAAAACATTCTAGCCATAACCTACTACCTACTAATTATACACAATAGAAATTTTAGAAAATCTCGAAGTTTGAGATGGCTGGGGTACGAGGGGTGAGGGGTGCCTCAAAATGCAACATTTTTAAATAGGCCAAGTATCTCAAAAACCAAAAGGGCTATGAAAATTCTGCTGGTGTTATCTTTAGTTTCACAATCGTAATCCTCTGTGTTTAAAAATAAGGGAGATACTCCGTAAAAGTGCCGAAAATACCCCGCTGGCATGCCCGAAAATCTTAGTATATGCTAATATCTCGAGTACTACTAGTACAGATAAGAAGTTGCGTGTGTACCACTAAAATAGATTTTTTAGTTTTTCAACTTTTTTTTCGTCTTCTGGGAGGGAGGAGGAGTTCCTAGAGAGAAAGTTGAATCTTTGATTTTGAAAAAATGTAACCCTACATCGAATTTATTTTGTACATGTACTAACTTAATGAAAATATACCAAAGGACAATATGATAATATTGGGAATTAAATATGATGAGTTAATGTACCTACATTGTTTAAGAAAATGCAAATTTCAAGATTAGATCTTCATCACAAGTACAGCTGAAAAGGAAATAAACTAAAACCCTTTAGGTGAGTTTTTGTAACAAATTTTAGTCGGATCTTTATATTATAAGCACAGTAGCGTAGTAATGCTGAGTCATGGCCACCTCGAATTTGAAGCTGGTCAGAATTTTAAATTAAAGAACAAAAATATCGCATGTAATTGTCAGTTTCGGCATGCATTTATTACCCAATAATTAACAAAAGGATTGCCTAATTCTTTCAATGCTTCTTTCAGCGAGCTCCGCTCGTTCTAATGTGACATGTGGGCTACAGAATGGCATTGAAAAGCATAAGTAAAAATAGTTTTTTTCTAATATTTTCTGGATGTTAAATTAATAGTAATCTGATATGTGCTAAGAAACAATATTTTCTAATCAAAATTTAAAAAATAAAATTTTTTAAGATAGCTTTTTTGTTTTGTGTCACTTCTTTTATTATAATAAACAGCAAACCATTTCAATGTTAAAAATTAAGCCAATTACGTAATAATTAAGTATAATTTACTTACATACACTTTGAGAAAGTCTTATTTTATTTATATTGAGAAATATGTAAAATTGCCAACAATTGGTTTTTACTATGAATTATTTACTTGTATCTAGTTCGAATACCTAGTGTCCTTTCGTAATTTTTGGGTATATATATATATATATATATATATATATATATATATATATATATATATATATATATATAGAAAAATACTAAATTAGTGGGGATGCAGTCAAAGAAAAACAAAGGCCTAGTTCAAAAGATGAACCCTTTATTGTATAGTCAAGCTTTCGGGATTATTTACCCCTTCTTCAGGACATTTCTACAAAAAAATTTTTAGAAAAAGATAACCACGTTAGTAACTAATTCTAGAATTTTGGTTTTTTTATATAACTCACCAATGTGGGTTTAAAATAAAAGCAAGATTGCATTCCATCAAACAAGAATTTATGTAATGTTTATTCTAAAACAAACCATCACACTTTGGAACATTTAAATTACAAAAATATTGTTATTTAACTGTTATTACATGATTAAAAATTGAAAAAATTGAGGGATTATTGAAAACGAACGTTCATGAGGAACGCCATTATGTTACTTAAAACAGGTTGTGTTGCCGTATAAAACGATTTAATTTTTAAGATGATGAAATTACAAGGAAAACAAGGTGTGTAATAAGGATAGAGAATTGTTTTGTTAGATGTAAGCGACAAAGAAAGGAGAGAACTATACGACTGAACGTCGGTTACTCTGAACTCGCGAAAGGTGATGGAGTGTTGCCTACATTAAGTGAAGGGCTATATACTGCCCAACGCAGTTTTAATCTCTACTAAATTTAAATAAATATATTTGAACATGAGAAGAACAAAAAATTAGTTAATGCTTTTTTTTTTTTTTGTGCCTAATTATCTGTTATGGAAACATAATTTTATTATTAAATGATGGAAGGGAGATTTAAGGAGTTATATTAAGTTCAATTTTTTTATCATTATAAAAATTTTTGAAACAAAGTAGAGGGAAGGAAAACAGAGAGAAACTCTTTCACTCGTCAGGGGCGGGAGCGTCCAAGCACTGGTATTTGTTTTTATGTAATTTTAGGATGTAGCTGTAAATGGTACTCAGACCTTGAGTATCACTTTTTTTATTCATCACTGGATCCTGTGAAATTATGTGAATCATCTCTAAGAACATGCGTTTGTAATATGATGAGGCTCTGTCAAGAATCTCAACATTATTCCAGTTAAGAGAATGGTTGTTATTAATAAAGTGTTCACTCAGTGCACAGGACGGTACCACTCTCCGACAGTCACTTTTATGAGATGTGATTCTGCCCTTAAGGCTCCTAGACGTTTGCCCTATGTATACTAATTCACATTCGTTACAAGGAATTCTGTATACTACATTGTGGTTTTCAAGAGAGGACAAAGGTGTTTTAGTTTTTGTGAAAAGAAGAGATAAAGTCTTTTGTTGTTTTCTCGCTATTTTCACATCTGTATCTTTAAAAATATTGATCAATTTATTAGTGAGATTATCTATGTATGGAGGAGAGAAAAAACGTTGTGATGTATGAGGAGAAATATCATCCTGAGTCGACAATTGTATATTTATGTTACTAGGTGTGTTAACAGAAGAATGAGAAAGTAGTGGACTTGGATGAACGTTAGGATCTCTAAAATTATCAGTTATGTTGTGTTCAGTTTGGAACAAAATTTTTAGCACTAGCTTTGGGGGGTATGAATTTTCTAAAAAAATGGTTTTTAACTGTTGTAACACTTGATGTCTTTTAGTAGGATGAGAAAGTTTAACGGCTCTAGTTTTCATGCCTATAATTAGATTGATTTTTGTTCTAGCAGGGTGGTAGGAATAGTAGCTGATGAATCTGTTAGAACAGTATGGTTTTCTATACCATTGTGTTAGTAAAACATTGTCATCTGACCTGATGACTAACATGTCGAGGAAAGGAATGCTGTTGTTTACTTCCTTTTCACATGTAAATTGTATGTGTTCATTAAATGAATTAAACAGATCAAGAGCAAAATCTATTCTATCCCTGGGGAGCGCAAGTAAAAGATCATTTACGTAGCGTTTGACGAACGGTACGTAGAAAGGCATAAGATCTAGGCAATAGTCAATTAAGTCATCCAAGACATAGTTGACTAGAATAGGAGAAATAGTTGACCCCATAGGTGTACCAAAAATCTGTTTATAATAACTGTCATTAAAAATTAGGATATTAGAGTCAAAAATAAACTTCATTAATGTTTCAAATAGTTCATAATCCATGCCACAAAATTGGGATATGTGTTGCCACTTTTCTTTTAGACTATTTATTATGACATTCAATGGCAGATTAGTGAAGAGCGAAACAACATCAAAACTGACTATTACATAATCATTAGGTAGTTGATAATAATTAACAAAACTACTAAAGGCAAAAGAGTCTTTGACATAATAATCATTTTCTGTATCATATGCACGAGTAAGGAAATCAGAAATATATGAAGCCAATGCACCGTTGGGACAAATAATAGCGGAAACTATAGGTCTCACAGATAGTGTGGGCTTATGTATTTTAGGAAGAGTGTAGAATCTAGGGGCTACCGTGTAGTCATTTTAGTTGCCATTACTCCATCTATGATCCCTTTGTCCTTAAGTTGTTTAGCTAGTTTATTAGCTTTAAGCTGCAAGGTATAAGTAGGGTTGTTATTAAGTTTTTTGTAATATTGTGTATCATCTAATAATTGTTGACTTTTAATCATATAATCTTCCTTATACATTGCAACCGTAGCATTTCCTTTATCACTACGTACAATAAATAAATCTGGATGGTCCTTAAGAAAGCGTTTAGTTCTATTAAAAATATTATTAAAATGTGGATTGATATTGTGATTCTTATGTATGAAGTTAGTTATGACATTGGTGAATTGAGCTCAGCTCAATTGAGATAGTCAACTATGTCTTGGATGACTTAATTGACTATTGCCTAGATCTTATGCCTTTCTACGTACCGTTCGTCAAACGCTACGTAGATGATCTTTTACTTGCGCTCCCCAGGGATAGAATAGATTTTGCTCTTGATCTGTTTAATTCATTTAATGAACACATACAATTTACATGTGAAAAGGAAGTAAACAACAGCATTCCTTTCCTCGACATGTTAGTCATCAGGTCAGATGACAATGTTTTATTAACACAATGGTATAGAAAACCATACTGTTCTAACAGATTCATCAGCTACTATTCCTACCACCCTGCTAGAACAAAAATCAATCTAATTATAGGCATGAAAACTAGAGCCGTTAAACTTTCTCATCCTACTAAAAGACATCAAGTGTTACAACAGTTAAAAACCATTTTTTTAGAAAATTTATACCCCCCAAAGCTAGTGCTAAAAATTTTGTTCCAAACTGAACACAACATAACTGATAATTTTAGAGATCCTAACGTTCATCCAAGTCCACTACTTTCTCATTCTTCTGTTAACACACCTAGTAACATAAATATACAATTGTCGACGCAGGATGATATTTCTCCTCATACATCACAACGTTTTTTCTCTCCTCCATACATAGATAATCTCACTAATAAATTGATCAATATTTTTAAAGATACAGATGTGAAAATAGCGAGAAAACAACAAAAGACTTTATCTCTTCTTTTCACAAAAACTAAAACACCTTTGTCCTCTCTTGAAAACCACAATGTAGTATACAGAATTCCTTGTAACGAATGTGAATTAGTATACATAGGGCAAACGTCTAGGAGCCTTAAGGGCAGAATCACATCTCATAAAAGTGACTGTCGGAGAGGGGTACCGTCCTGTGCACTGAGTGAACACTTTATTAATAACAACCATTCTCTTAACTGGAATAATGTTGAGATTCTTGACAGAGCCTCATCATATTACAAACGCATGTTCTTAGAGATGATTCACATAATTTCACAGGATCCAGTGATGAATAAAAAAAGTGATACTCAAGGTCTGAGTACCATTTACAGCTACATCCTAAAATTACATAAAAACAAATACCAGTGCTTGGACGCTCCCGCCCCTGACGAGTGAAAGAGTTTCTCTCTGTTTTCCGTCCCTCTACTTTGTTTCAAAAATTTTTATAATGATAAAAAAATTGAACTTAATATAACTCCTTAAATCTCCCTTCCATCATTTAATAATAAAATTATGTTTCCATAACAGATAATTAGGCACAAAAAAAAAAAAAGCATTAACTAATTTTTTGTTCTTCTCATGTTCAAATATATTTATTTAAATTTAGTAGAGATTAAAACTGCGTTGGGCAGTATATAGCCCTTCACTTAATGTAGGCAACACTCCATCACCTTTCGCGTGTTCAGAGTAACCGACGTTCAGTCGTATAGTTCTCTCCTTTCTTTGTCGCTTACATCTAACAAAACAATTCTCTATCCTTATTACACACCTTGTTTTCCTTGTAATTTCATCATCTTAAAAATTAAATCGTTTTATACGGCAACACAACCTGTTTTAAGTAACATAATGGCGTTCCTCATGAACGTTCGTTTTCAATAATCCCTCAATTTTTTCAATTTTTAATCATGTAATAACAGTTAAATAACAATATTTTTGTAATTTAAATGTTCCAAAGTGTGATGGTTTGTTTTAGAATAAACATTACATAAATTCTTGTTTGATGGAATGCAATCTTGCTTTTATTTTAAACCCACATTGGTGAGTTATATAAAAAACCAAAATTCTAGAATTAGTTACTAACGTGGTTATCTTTTTCTAAAAATTTTTTTGTAGAAATGTCCTGAAGAAGGGGTAAATAATCCCGAAAGCTTGACTATACAATAAAGGGTTCATCTTTTGAACTAGGCCTCTGTTTTTCTTTGACTGCATCCCCACTAATTTAGTATTTTTCTGCTTAATTAGTCAGTCACGACTAGGATTCACTCTATATATATATATATATATATATATATATATATATATATATATATTCTGGTATTTTTGAAATTATCACTATCATCTTTTAGATTAAGGAAAAACATGAGAAACAAGTGGCATATAATATAAGTTAAAAATCGAACTAGATATTTTTGAAAGGTTCATATTTACAATAAAATCATATATTTTTTGTCATTTTTAATTCAAAATTAATCTAAATTATTACCACATATCACGAAAATCACTTACCAGTAGGTTTGCATGTACTAAAAAGACCTTTTTCAATTTCCACCATCACCACCCAGGTCTATAGTGTAGTACGGTGTTCATTAGATATTAGACATAGATGGGGAGCCCGACAAGGGCAGCTCTTACGCTCACTGGGGCCTATTGTGGACAGGAGCCCACTCCTTTTTAGAATGGAAAGGACCCTTTCAGGTCGAGCACGTCCCACAAACTCGGGTTCTACATATGTGTCGCCCAAGCAAGGCAATCTGGAGTTGACTAAAGCGTCACATCAACAGATCAGATGCTTAATAATTTCATCTCCCTCGGCACAAAACCCGCAGTATGGATCGTTGCCTAATACAATCTTATGCAGGTAATATCTCACCAGCCAGTGTCCAGTTAGGACCCCGTAAATGGTTTTAAGTTGGCTTCTGTTTAGTTGTAGAAGTCTGTTAGACTCAAAACGGCTAAAAGGGCCTGGCATGAAGACCTTAGACTGTCTGGGTCCTGCTAGCTCGTGCCATTCAGCACGACGCTGTTCATACGTTTCTAGCAAAATTTTTCAAATTTTTGTCATCATTGGGGAGGGTTGGCCAATAAATTTATCCCACGATCTCAATGTGAGTTTGAGATTCCCTTCTAGGATCATATGTCAAATTGATTACATTTACCGTAAGCAGTGCATTTTTAAAAATATTTTTCGTAGAGGCAGATCTGCAAATAAATATAATCAGGTAAAATTTGAATAAACTGAAATTAATAAAAAAAAATTGAAATTCTGATAGATTAATTAACATCTATTAAATCTACCATAATATCTAGCTACAGGCTAGGAAGAAAATTTATTTAAAAATTGCTTGCAATATTTCAATTTTTAACAATAAATCATAACAATTTTCGTTTTAAAATTCATAAAATGTTACATGCTTACATAGTTATGTAAAATACATCTTACCAGAAGGACTTCACATGCACTTTATAAATTACTAAAAGTACATATGGAGTTTAATTATTACTTATTTAACAGTTAATTCTCTTTCGTAATCATTCGGCATGTAAAATATTCTAAACAATTTTTGCAAGTATTTAAACTAAATTTATCTGCTCTTTTGCTATGACGCAAATCTTTACGTATGGTGAAAGAAACCAGAATACTGCCTTTCGGGAATCAATGAAATGTTACACTTTACTCCTTGTTCTTATGGTCTAGTTGATTATTTTTACAAATAGTTTCAACACATATTCATCTAGACATGATCTAGAAAGTCGAATTCACCTTAAAATATAATCAATAAACCTAAAAAAAACTTAACATACAAAGCTCAGAAACACATCGTTCTGAACCTGAAATTTACTAGGTTCCAAACTAATTCATAAACGTACAAATACGGTTAATACCAGAGGGTCTTAGTGGATATACGTATAAACAAAATGTTCACGCCGCTTAGAGATCGCCAGTGTATGACAAATGGAAGTAAGCAAACCGATCTTGTTTGATCTTGACAATGGTCAACAGTACATTATTATTGTTTGAAAGATAACTTTTTTTAATATAGTGCACAAATTAGATTAAAATAATATAAAATACTCGGCTACTAGGGCTCGTGCTATAAACTACTGTTTTTTATAATGTTAAGACTTTGATAATAGCGTAATAGAAAACGTCAAATCGTAATAGATCTATTACAGTTGTAATAGAGATGGCAACACTGGCAACAAGCCGCCGGACTACCGCATCTTTAAACGGATTCTTCGTTTACTGCGGGCTGTAAAATAAGCCCGAAAAAAATCCGCGTAAGCAAATAAATAAGGTGCGCCCCTGAAAAACATTGATTACACCTTGGTAGCCAACGAATCTCGGACCCAGAAAAAATATATGACGTCGGGTTTTTTTGTTGCTCGCCCTCGGCCGTGGCTTCCCTTTTTTGTTGATCATGCTTTATTGAAATGTTAGTTAATGCAGGACCGCGAGCCCAGGTTTTCTGCGTAACTGATTCGCCTTGGGTAGACCATTTATCTTTCCATTTCCACACAGTGGGACGAATTCGTTTGGATATTCGCGCAGGGAGAAGAACTGAAAATACAACCAAAGAACAATTATTATACTTTGATTAGACGGTCCATCAGACACAACTAAATTAAATGGAAATATAGAAACTTTGTATTTCGTGCAAATATTTTGCACAAAAAAAATATATTTGCACTAAACACAAAGTTTCGAACTCTACGTGCACACAGCCATTTTCCTTATTTTTATACAAAATAAATTAAACACATGAACTGAGCGTGTCGCAGTTTATTTAGAACACGCGCAACAATATCTGGTTCGGTGTTGCCAAAAGTGTCTACTTGTTTAAAAATACAACACAAAAATTGTGCTTATCTGTTCTTAACAGTATAGCCGATGCTATACTGTTAAGATGCACTACTTTGCACACTGATAACTCTGAGCGTTGCGCGAGACCAACAGCGTCGGCCTCGGGCATTGTGGTACGCGGAAACCTCTTCACAACTCTAGGAAATACCAAGTAGGGATCCATTTACTTTTTGCTTAACTGATTCCAGAAACTTTCTGTTTTATTATTTGTGGAGATTTTAAAAAACTAAATTGATTTTCTAGACCCATTTTCAAGAAATATTTACTGGCAAGCTCTTTTGGATTTTTAGGTATCAAGAGTTAAAATTTTTCTTTAAATAGGCTCCTGGAAATCTGTGAACCACTTTGCTAACCAAAAACCTGATACCAATAGACCAAAAAGTTGATGATTTGAGTTTCGATGCCAAAAACGCACCATCAAATTGAAAGTGTATACAATTTTTTAATACTGTCTTTTAATTAGATCAATACAAAAATAATGAACTTTGGTGGTTTAGTTAAAAGATTTGTTAAATAATAATATGTTTGTGCTTAAAGGTAAACATCATGTTAAAATCAATACCAATTGACTATTATGAAATTTACAATTATTCAAATCGAATTTTGACTGTTCTGCTTTAATACGCCAATATTGGAGGCGTATTACGATACAAGTGGTCTTTAAGAAACCCCCAAGAGTAGTTGTCAAGAGTATAACTCTGGGCTTCTGGGTGGTCACGTAACAAATTTTTGGTTTTCAATGCATTTCTCTGGAAAAAATCCATTTAACAATTACGTAATGTAAGGAATATGTTTCCTTATTACTGTCTTCTAAAGTTACATCTAACAAGCAAACCAAAATCACCCATGTAGTTAACTCGTATCTGGAAATAAGGGGAATGATACTTAGGCATAACTTCTTGAATCTGTCTTAGATTTTCATAGACCAGTGTTGTCAGTTATGTCTATTAAATGGTACATAAATCGAAAAACAGCAAACTTCCTTGATTTTTTCCCATAGACTTCCCTTATAACGCCCAAGCAGTTTGGGATGCGAGTAGCGAGAGCGTCTAAAAATTACAGGTTTTTGTAGCTTGTTTCCTATTTATATAGAATCGAAGGACATTTTTCAACTCCGCCGCCTTAGCTTAACTAAATATATAGATATAATATTTTACGGTTCGATTCTCACCTTTCAGGCATATTTTTTAATTTGAAGTGAAGAGGTTTAACCAAAAACTCGAGTTAAAAAGGTCAAATTGGTAAAGCTGTAAAATTTGGTTAGTCTTCATTTGGACCTAAATACGTTTGCTGTTATTTTAAATCAATGAAATACAATCGACTTATTACGTTAAATCAGTTAATTTTTATGAAAATAATATATTAAAAAATATTTTTTGTTAAGAGTATACGTTCTTATGAAGACAAGACATTTCTTACAGATTGCTGGTTAAGCAATATGCCCCCCCCCCCAGTTTCTACCTATGTCACACTTGATTTTTGGACATAATTTAAAATAAATTGAATAAGTATTTTTACACTGATTTTTTAAGACCTCAATTCTGTTCCTTCATGTCGAATTGGTACCAGTTTATTCCTTAATTTTTTAGCTATGTCGCAAAGTGACTGACAGACAGACGACCGATGGAATGGAGAAAAAATGTTTTTTTTTTACATCTAACTACGTAAAACCTTGGAGGGAGATCTTTGAAAAAAATTTTATTTTTTAACATTTCACTAGGCGGCCATATTAAATTTTTACCAAAATGTAACGATTTCATCCCCTTATTACACTTGTTTGTTGACCAAAATTTGAAGTCAATAGTTTTTGAGCTTTGCCGCGTACAGACAGGCCCACAGACAGACCTACAGACAGTCCGGCAAACCAACGGAATTAAGAAAACATGTATGTTCGGCATCTAGGGACCCTAAAATGTGAAGATCTGTAGAAGCTTGGAAGGGCGATTTATCCACGATGACCATACTTCCCTTTTACGAGGGAAATAAAAATATAGTAAAAGTAAAATAAAGAATGTTAAAATGTATTTTTCCTCTTTTAGTGTTAATTGTCTGATAAAGGAGAGGCCGCACAAGGAATAATACACGTGCGACTTTTTGGATTTATTACAATAGCATTTTTCTTGTTTCTTTTTACAGGATTTTCGCCATGAACTGTTAAGCAATTCCACAAACTCGCACTTGGATTTTTTAAAAACCTCAGCAAACCCATAGTCGGCCCCGCGGTTCCAACAAGCCAAGGGGTCCTTTAGGCCGACGATGCCGACGATACACTGAATTTTTAAAAAAGCGCTACAATATAAAGATCTAGCTTAATAAGTTACTATGTTGTGTTATTTATTATATTAAATAATAGAAAATATCAGAGCGCTGCCGAAAAACAAAAATTAAAACAACAAAACCTTAAAAGGCGAAATAACTAATTATAATTTGAAAATACTAGTAGCAAGCTCAAGTGTCTAAGTCAATTTTCTTTTTAAAAATTGTATTCTTACTAAATGATTAAAAATATTTTAAGGCAGTCTCCAGTAATTTTTTAAAATATTTATATTTTTCACAAATTTGCCATATGTATTTAACAATACTGTTCAAATTGAACGTCGACTTAATACTTCTTGGCTGAAAAAAAATTGAAAGTCTGTTATCTGTTCTTTAAGACCCACATATCCGTTTTATTTTATTTTTCGATTTATGGTGTTTATATGCGGTTTAAAAATGAAAACTTTAATTAATTTGGTGTTTATAATACTGACAATATCATCTGTTTAAATTATCTGTATTTAGTACTATCTTAAAAAGAACAAAAAATGTGGAACGCTTCACGATTTTGCGTGTCATCCTTGCGCAGGGGCCATGCTAATCTTCTCTGTATCGTTCCAATTTTAGTATATGTACCGCCGAAGCGAGTACATTTCGAACTTGCCGTCAGCGAGTATTTGTGGTACTACACCATCGGAGAACAGCGGTAAGATATAAAATATTGAAACAAACTCGTAATTTTTTACTTTTCTTTGAAGGGAATAATTATAAAAAACGATTACAAACATATAAAGGTGAAGTTGTATAGTAAATTGGTGCGTTGAATATGTAACATTATTTTGTTTGTAGTTGAAATTCGCTTCTGCCTTTAAGTGTTTGATCATTAAATATGTGGGCGGATAAATTCTACGTGGATTCGATGTGCTATGGTACGGATAGGAATGTTTTTTTTTTCAATTGGCGAACTAAAAGGATTCTGATAAAATCATGACATTATTGTCAACCATATAGTTATTTACATTTTAAATGAACCTGGAAGCTAATTGTAGGTAACTTGATAATAACATGCATCCTCTCTGGGTAAAATTTCCAAAGAGAAATGCTAAAAACAAACAATATTCATCACTTTCAATTACGTACCTATTTTTTTTTACTTGATTAGTAATTTTCCCCGGTATTTAAACTGACATATATGTTAAATTTGATTAGAAAGATGAAAAGATACATGGCAAAAATAATTAAAACCACTGAGAACCCTTGTTAGTTAATAATAATAGGAAATAAATAATTTGCTGACCAGAATAAAAAACGTGCTACCATCCTAATTTATTAAAAAAACTTTACCAAATTTTAAACGTTTAATTAGCTTCACTAGTAGTATAGGCTGCTGTAAAAATAATTATTTAATTCAGTCCGTAAGGGCAAGTTTATTCTTAGCAAAATTTAGCGAAACTTAGCGAAAATATAGTCCTGAGAGACACTTTACATGCGCTTTAAGTTACCGTAAAAATAATTGTTTAAATCAGCCCTTAAAGGTTACTTTACTCTTAAAGATTTTTACTAAAACCGTGCGACCACCGTTATTTATAACTCAAACTGAACGAAATTGTAGTCCTGAGAGACATTTTACAAGAGCTCTATACTACCATAAAAATATTATTTAACTCAGCCCTAAGGGGCTACTCTACTAAGATTTTTACTAAAACCGTGCGACCACCGTTATTTATAAATCTGACACAACCAAAATATAGTCCTGAGAGACATTTTACAAGAGCTTTATGCTACCCCTTTAGGGCTGAATTAAATAATAATTTTTGTGGTAGTATAAAGCTTGTGTAAAATGTCTCTCAGGACTATATTTTCGTTGTGTTTGATTTATAAATAACGGTGGTCGCACTGTTTGCGTAAAAATGTTTAAGAGTAAAGTAGCCCTTTAGGGCTGAATTAAATAATAATTTTTGTGGTAGCATAAAGCCCTTGTAAAATGTCTCTCAGGTCTATATTTTGGTTGAGTTTGATTTATAAATAACGGTGGTCGCACGGTTTTAGTAAAAATTTTTAAGAGTAAAGTAGCCCTTTAGGGCTGAATTAAATAATAATTTTTGTGGTAGCATGAAGCTCTTGTAAAATGCCTCTCAGGACTATATTTTCGTTGTGCTTGATTTATAAATAACCGTGTTTTAGTAAAAATCTTTAGCAGTAAAGTAGTCCTTTAGGGCTGAATTAAATAATAATTTTTATGATACCATAGAGCTCTTGTAAAACGCCTCTCATATATTTTCGTTATGTTTGATTTATACATAACGGTGGTCGCACTGTTTTAGTAAAAATCTTTAAGAATAAAGTAGCCGTTTAAGGCTAAAATTTTTATGGTAGGATAAAGCTCTTGTAAAATGTCTCTTAGGACTATATTTTCGTTGTGTTTGATTTATAAATAACGATGTTCGCACTGTTTTAGTAAAAATCTTTAATAGTAAACTAGCTCTTTAGGGCTAAATTAAATAATAATTTTTATGGTAGCTTAAAGCTCTTGTAAAACGTTTCTCTAGACCAGGGGTGCTCAAACGGTCGATCGCGAGTGCTTTTTGAGTAGATCTCGAGAAGAAAAATATATTTTTTTTTTTAATAAGTAGGTACTTAACTAAACTGCAAAAATTTATTACGTAATAAAATAACACTCTGCTAGCGGCAAAAGGCGGCTTTATCAAAGGTTCGCGCGGTACTTGTCAAAGAAAAACCGCGTTTTTTATTCTTGCCGCTTTTCTAGAAATTTCGGGCGACGCGTTTGACGAGAACATTCGAGACTTTCGTTCACGCAGATATAAATGTTGCGCCTGCAGGAATTGGAGTCATTCTGAATTGCAACTTGAAGGCAATACTACGTCGATACAAAGTTTATTATTAAATAGTACAAAATTAGTGCAGCGAAGAAATCTTAAACGTATCATTTTAATAAGGATTGGGAGGAAGAATTTTTGTTTTGTATGGTAAAGGATAAGTACATTTGTCTTATTTGCCGTGCGTCAGTTTCAATACCTAAGCGTGGTAACTTAGAGAGGCATCATAAAACGGTTCATACAAATTATGAAAAGGAGTTTCCGCCACAGAGTGAATTAAGAAAACGAAAAGTACGTGATTTGATATCTTGTTTGAAAAAAGAACAAACCATGTTCACAAGACCAGCCAAACAATCAAAAGTTGCTACGATCGCGTCATTTAAAATATCTCATATATTGGCGAAATACAAGAAACCATTCAAAGATGAATCGGTTGTGAAGGAAGCATTTATTGAAGCGGATGAGACTTTATTTGGAGATTTTAAAAATAAAACAGAAATCATGTCTGCTATTAGAGAACTTCAGTTATCTCGTCCGACTGTCACAAGGCGTATTGAAGTCATGAGTCAGGACATGGCAGATAAACTGAAAAATGATATCATGGAATGTACATACTTTTCTTTACAGTAGCATCATTTATGAGTTATCATTTTTCATGTAAAAACATTGAGGAATTAGCTACTGAAATAGCAAGTCAGTTTAATATGAACTCATGTTCTGTTGAAAATGAGTTGGTGCAGATTATATCAGATATACATCAACATACAAAGCTACAGCATCTGATACAAATTTCTGGTGTTTTATATCTGAAGATAAATATCCGAATCTAAAGCAAATCGCCCTTCAACCGACAGCAATGTTTGGGTCAACTTACTTGTGCGAGTTTGCATTTTCTGAAATGAAGATAATTAAGTCAAAATATCGCAATCGACTAACTGACGATCATATGTCATCATGCTTGCGATTAGCACTCAGTGGTTACGTACCATCTTATGAAAAGTATGCTGAGGACATGCAGTGCCACGCTTCAACATCCAAAGTCACTCCTTAGTTAAGTTTAACACCATATGTAACTCTTTTGTTTTGTAACAACCAATAAACTCGCAATTTTGAATAACTATGAGTTTTTTCATTGATATTGTAGAGAAGAACCTAACTAAACCTAACCCAAACCTTGACTAAAATAATGTATATTGTGCGGAAAGCTAATATCTATATATGCTACGGTACACCCTACGTAGGTAGGTAGGTAGGTAGGTAGGGTGTATGTATCGTGTATATACGACAACCCTGCATCACACATACTCGCGGCCTCTCAGAGTCGATCGTAAGTAGTCTAAAAATATTGAGGTAGATCGCCAGCAGTTCAAGTTTGAGCACCCCTGCTCTAGACTATATTTTGTTGAGTTTGATTTATAAATAGCGGTAGTCGCTTGGTTTTATTAAACATATCTATAGGAGAAAAATAGCCCTTGAGGGCTGATTTAAATAATAATTTTTACGGTAACTTAAAGTCCTTGTAGAGAGTCCCTCAGGACTAAATTTTTGTTGAGTGAGCGGTGGTTGCACGGTTTTAATAAATTTTGTTTAGAGTAAACTAGCCCTTAAGTGCTGAATTAAATAATTATTTTTACGGTAGCTTAAAGTCCTTATAGAGTGTCTCTTAAGACTATATTTTCGTTAAGCTATTTTTATAAATAGCGGTGGTCGCACGATTTTAGTTATTTTTGTTAAGAGTAAAGTAGCCCTTAAGGGCTAAATTAAATAATTATTTTTTAGAGTAGCGTGTTCTGCTAGAGAAGCCAATTACATGTTTAAAGTTTGGTGAAGTTTTTTCAATAAATTAAGATGGAGGCACGTTTTTTATTCTGGTCAGCAAATTATGCACACCCATAATAAAATAAAAGAATTTCCCTATTGATACGGAAAAAATTATATCATAATTCTCGGCTAAAACAAATATATTTATTTTTAATTTATAATATAAATAGACTAGTTTTTGATCACTATGTTTAATATCATACATATTTTAAAAGTTAATTTGATGGTACGCTAATAAAAGTTAAATAGCTTTTTTAACTTTAAATAAGGGTAAATTTATAATAAAATTTAAACCTATTTTTTTAAATACGTTGAAATTATTTTGACGATAAGAGCATAATTGTGTGCTATTTTTGTTGAAACGAAGACAACATCCACCGGCAGAAAGAACACTGAAAGACCAATGGAACTGTAATACAAGTTAATTTTCTGGATAAAGTGCTAAGTTATTAACATAATATATCAAATCCCAGATTTTAGATTAATTTGCACAAAGTGCTATTGTAGGCACCAAATTATCATTCTAAAATGTATAGTAAAATTGTTTAGATTCATCTAACTTTTATTTTAAAATTTAATAATTTTGGAATTTTTAGAAAAAAATTGTAGAGTTCATCTCCAGAGTGAAGTCAGAACATAATGATTAAAAAACAAAATAAGACCAAATATTCACAAAAATGTATTTAATTAGGCTCCAAGCGTTTTGGTTAAAAAACCATTTTTAAGAGCATGTAAATATCTAAAAATTTACGGGCGTCAGTAATCAAATAATATAAAATAAATCACTTACATCACGTTAACACAGAATAAACATTACGTCAACACATAAAACACCAACGTTTAAAATACCTACATACATTAAAAACTAATTATTATCTACTGAAAGATGAACTGTAAATGTGTCTTGTCTGTGAAAGTCAAACCTATTCACAAGTCGAGTATATAAAGACAAGCATATAAAAATAAACATTCTTTTGGTTTAAGATATGAATATAACATGGGAATTGCTTACTATCTATTATTTAAATAATTTTATTATATGGCCCCCCATATTTCCAGGGGTAAAAAACAGGATGCTCTCGAGAGCATGGACATTGCGAAGATTTCAATAAACGAAAATTATACTACACTAAATAAACCCATCGGTAGAAAATTTGTTCAGGCGGCCCATATAAATAAATTTTTGTGAAGATTTGGTCTTATTTTGTTTTTTAATCAATTTAGAAAAATGATGCTGTATTTTTTTTCCAGAAAACTTTCATACAGTACCTATAAATTAAGATTGGTGACACATTTTAACACAATATTACCCTAATTTTTCGATATTAATTATTTATGAAATAAACTTGATATTCTTTTGTTCAAAATATTTTTTTGTAGAACACATCTTGCCATTTCCTCAGAAGAATATTTCCACTTGCAGGAAACTTTCTAAATTCATCACTGACATCGTCGGTGCAGATTAAACCTAAATGCATGATTTTGTCGTCCACACATTGCCAAAAACATTTTTTGGAAAAATAGAATATCTACGTTTTAGAATAACCCGCCCATTTTCTTGATTTGAATCCCATTGAGCATACTCCAGTCATGCTTTAGAAACGAGTTCTCCGAAAACAGAATAATTTCCCGGACCGAAATCAACTGCTTTAAGCTTTTCACCACTCGTGTGATGAGGATTCGATGATTTGGACGACCTGATCCTAAATAAAACCACATTCTACATTAAACGTTAACTTTTGTATATTTTGTCAACATTCTTACAATCATTTCCTCTAAAATAAAACATGTTATTTTACCTATCTATAATTTTTTTAATCAAATAAATTTAAATACGTCTTCAATCTCAATTATTCCCTTAAGGCACATTTATGAATGTTGATGTTAAACAAATAACCTTAAATTAAACAAAAATATTGATCTATTAATAAAATCTATAATATCCATGGATCTTATAACAATGTGTCTTCAAAAACCATTAAAAAAATGGTAAATGAGGTTTCTCCATTCTCATATTTATTGCCTTCAAAGAAAAGTAAAAAATTACGATTTTGCTTCAATATTTTATATCTTACCGCTATTCTCCGATGGTGTAGTAGCACAAATACCCGCTGACGGGAAGCGTTAAATGTACTCGCTTCGGCGGTACATATACTAAAATTGGAACGATACAGAGAAGATTAGCATGGCCCCTGCGCAAGGATGACACGCAAAATCGTGAAGCGTTCCACATTTTTTGTTGTTTTTAAGATAGTACTAAACGCAGATAATTTAAACAGATGATATTGTCAGTATTATAAACACCAAATTAATTAAAGTTTTCATTCTTAAACCGCATATGATACACCATAAATCGAAAAATAAAATAAAACGGATATGTGGGTCTTAAAGAACAGATAACAGACTTTCAATTTTTTTTTCAGCCAAGAAGTATTAAGGTGACGTTCAATTCGAACAGTATTGTTAGATACATATGGCAAATTTGAGAAAAATATAAATATTTTAAAAAATTACTGGAGACTTTTTCATACTTGATTGTCTAAAATGTAGTGAAAAACGCTCTTAAAATTGTATTAAAATATCAGTACACCGCTCGCCATTGCACATCTGTGTTCAAAAACCATCGGAAAAAAATTGGTAACTGAGGTTCCTCCAGGGTTTTGTACAAAAAGAATAATTAAATGTATTAACAAAGTTTTTCGGAAATCTACTATAGCTTTAAATATTGGGGTAATACAACAATTAAAAAAATAAAAATGATTCGAACTATAATATTAAAGCAAGTTCCAAAAATATTCTAAAACTACTGTTCGAATTCAACGTAACAACTTTTCAACAAAACAAAGAAATACTTTTTCATACTTTATTGTCTAAAATTATATATTTGCAAGACAGAGCAGACCTGGTACGTAGTATCAAAACATATGGAATCATCGTAAGCTGGGGGCATTTTTCTCACCTTCGAGACGTCACAAAACGCAGACAGAAAAATATTATTGTTGACTTAGGTGGACCAAACGAAAACACTCGACGAAAAAATAAGAAAACATGAATCAATCACCCGAATCCATTTTCCAAGCCGACATATTTGACTTAATGACTTGGATGGCTATATCATTACCATTTAAATAAATATTTGTGTTGGGGCCTTAATGACGCACGTGGTGTATGGGGTTTACTTCGACCAGGGGCGGCACAAAATTAAAGGATGCTTATTAAAAAAAATGTAAAATAAATTTCGTCATTGATTACGGATGGCGTACAGCAAATTCCTCTTTTTGCATAATAGTACTTCTTGGGTAACTTTGTTGGTAAAATGGTAGAAATAATATTTTTAAGATCTCCAAAGCATAACTTGCTCCATTACATGGGAAACTTTAGAAATGATAGCTCTACTTAGAACTAACAATTCTAAGTAGCCTTAGGAAGAATTTATTTTTTTAACCGTTGGTTTCATACTTTCCTACTAACATCATCAGCATAAATAGTAGGAAGAGCAGCAAAACATAAAATACACTGCTGTAGCCAGGAAGGACAGAAAAATGGGAGCTGTCTTCCCCAAAATATATTTTATGGTTGCTTTGATTAGATGTAGAGGCGTTAAAAAAGTCGTCTTTTTTTGTCGCTTATTTTACACCTTGATTCTGGGCTGTCTTTTTGAATGCCCATGTTCAACTAGTTAATGTTTACATTTCTCTTTAACAAATTAAAAAGTGATTAATTATTTTGCGAATATCTGCCTAAATATTGTAGATATTGCAATTATGTAATTATAGAAAGATAAGAGCGGAATATCCTGTACAAAAATGGTCCGGATAATTTTTTCGCAAATTTGTTAGTTTCTAAGATAAATCGATCGGAATCTGTAGTTAATTTTCTCCCAGTAACGTTTCCTCTTGTGTTAAAAATGTGAATATCTGAATGCGTCAGGGAACCATATTTATAATAATTCCTCCAAAAATTATTATTTTATGATATTAAAAATTAATTCGAATGTGGAAATCCGTAGCTACACTTTGTAATAATTAGTTTTTATCTGCAAATTGGGCATATGTAGCAGCTCGCACATAATGTGGCAGCAGCTGAAGCTTTCACGGTGTGATCCATTTTCTTTCAATTTGGAAATTGATTTCTTTTCCCAACGTACGCAAAAGACTATGATCAGTATATTGAATGAAAAAATCGTGAATTCCTCTTTAATTTTATACATAAGAGATCCGGAAAAAATAACAAGAGAAAAAGAAAGTAGCGATTAAAAGAAAAACGTTTGATTTGGACAGTCGTGAAGAATATTTGAAATTTTTAAAAAGTTGAAGCAAAAAACTCATTTTCAAGCGTTGCAGTGTTACTGACGTAAAACGATGTCAAAATTTCTGAGGTTTATATTTTTCTGTTGATCATGAGATTGTCCAATCATCCAGAAATGTTCTAAAATCAAGATGATCAACGGTAGGTAATGATTATTTACCACATATAAAAAGAAACTTTTTAATGCAATTGTTATTTTAAATTTGGTGACCCAAAACATTTACAATTTTCAGATTTCGTTTTGTCTGTACGCGGCATAGCTCAAAGAGTACCTATCCGATTGACTTTAAATATTGGTCAAAATCAAGGGTCATATGGGAAAGAAATTATTATATTTTCAATATGGCGAAACAAAATGGCGGCCTTATAAAGTATAAAAAAACATTATTAAGAAACTACTTATGGACTTCATAATTTAGTCAAATATAAAGTATGATTTAGGGATAAACTGGTAAATCTTTTGTACAAATCCATAAGGGCCGAATAAAATTCCTTGAATAAACTCTTATAATAACAATAATAATAATGATAAATAAATTAAAAATTTAAATAAATTGAAATGAACTGCAGTTCTTATGATGGAGGTACATGCTTGTGCATAATAACCTATCTGCCGGGAATAATAACAGACGAGGCTGATACCACAGCGACAGCTTGTCTCAGAATGATTGTTTTCGATCCAAATAACATACCAACCTTTATCTTCTGACGTCAGTTGAGGCAAACTGTGCAAATTTTATTGACAAATATTCCCGATAAGCAGTCTTTTTCTCGTTAGGATTATAATGAGTCTATTACGTCCCCAGTACTAAAATGAATCCATTAGAGTACCTACTCAGTCCGAAAGATATATCATTTTGACACTAATAATGACGATCAAAATTATATCAATACGAAACGCCAAAAGATAAAAATCATTTTTTTCAACTTTTTTTGCATTTTTTTTTTACTTAAGGAGGACCAACAATATAAACTTTGACTATATGGAAGAGCCCTCAAAGACCCATAATTAAAAAAAATGGTTTGCTCGATTTGTTTTAATTCAGCGGGATCTTTTTTTGTTTGGAGAACATTTTTCATAATATAAAGTTATCAACTCTTTCTTAATTCTAAATAGTAATTGCATATATAAAGTCATACCACACCACTGTGTTCTTCTTGTTTCTTTTATACCTAACACCCAAAAAGCCACATTTGTATGAATAAACCCATTTTAATTTCCCATTCAAGCAAATCGAATCGCCACCCTTAGTCGGCTTTTAAGAAAACAGAGTGCCCTATTATACACGAAACAGTATTTCCTTTATTCGTCTATATTACTATGAATATTCTTTCCGAGTTATCATTTAGACTTTTCAAAAACGTACAAAGCGGACTAACCAAAAGAACATTTATTTGAAATCTACAAAGCACGCTTACTAATTTGCCGTGAATTTTGATGAATAAGCCTGCATTACGCGCCAATCTGAGGAGGAGGTACTTGGAAATCCACTAGAAAATTAAGGCCAAATTCGTTGCAGTTAATATGCTGTGAAACTGGAATCTCATATTTTATATATATATTTTTAAGTAAATGTAAACTTAAAATTTTGTTAATTTTTTATTACAGAGATTTGTCGTTTTAAACTCAAAGTTGTGACTGGTACAGGGTCTTTGATTATATTTACGTGGCTATCGGTAGCCTTTATTTTTAAAAATAGAAAAAAAATGTTTTATACACAAATTGTAGTTTTTTTCCCATATTCTATTTTGAGAATATTCAATGAAATAATTACTCGTCGGCAAGAGTGGGGTAAACATAACCTATTTTTTTTAATGGAATACCCTGTATATTATGCGCCAAAACGAAAGACCTGTTTTTTCTGATTTCAAATATATGTATATTTATAGTATTTGGATGAGTTATTTTTGAGATATTTTAATTTAAATTATTAATTTTTTGCAAACATTTTTTTATAGTCACAAAGAAAACCAAAGAAACAATAAAACGATAACACTGTTTATTTTTACAATTTCTACATTTTCTACATATCCTCCTTGATTTTCAATACGTTTAATCAAGTTATTCCTCATCTTATTATTAATAGAAGCGGAAATAGACTTCTGATAGTAATTATTTAGATTAAATATTTCGCCTTCTATTCTTTGTCTAAGAACGTTCTTCTCTGGAGGCCTATTATAATAAATCCGGTTTTTTAACCTCCATAAAAAGATGTCTAGAGGATTTAGGTCGGGACTGTTCGCTGGCCACCTTATAGTACAATGCCTACCAATTCAAATATCATAACGGTTGCTTAGATAATATGTGACAGGCATGGTATTATGAGGGGGCGCGCCGTCTTGTTGCCAAATAAGGCGGTTATATTGGCCAATTGGTAGATCCTTGAAGAGATTTTCAATTTGGTTCTGAAGAAGATTGGCATATCGCTCCCCGTTTAAATTTCCATTCAAAAATATTGGACCAAATGATTTTGTTTCGATGTATCCCACACCAAACACTCAAAGACCTACGCCCCTGAATCTTAACCGCCTGAATTTGGTTCAGTTTGTTATTCCTGTTAAACATTCCTGCCGTAGTGAAGGAAGACTCGTCGGTGAACAGGATAATATTGAAAAACTCTGGACCCTGCTGCAGAAGCCTACCCATTTCCAAAGCATACGCCAATCGGTCCCCTCCGTTCCCTTTTGCTGGGAAAGATTCTGGACAGGCATATATTTAAAAGGATGAAACTTTAAAAAAAATTAAAGGTCGAGTAAATTTTGTAATCTGTTTTATTTAGTTCAGCTGCCGCATCCGAGATTGATCCTTCGCCAATCGGTCCCCTCATGTTTTGCTGGGAAAGATTCTGGACAAGCATATATTTAAAAGGATGAAACTTTAAAAAAAATTTAAAGGTCGAATAAATTTTGTAATCTGTTTTATTTAGTTCAGCTGCCGCATCCGAGATTGATCCTTCAGGATTTTCTAAAATTATAACAAACGTAGGTAGTGCTAATCCAATAGAAAAAGAGTAAGGAGTATTACCTTGAAAAAAGGTAATTCTTCTCTTTCTTATTAAGTTTTTCCTCTCGCTAAACTTCCTTACTGTGTATTTAATGGTGTCTATGGATGGTACCCATTGTTGAGGATCTAATATTCCCATTGCACTATCCTCGCATTATTATTATTCGCATAATAAAGCTGGGCAATAGCGAGTTTTTGTTCTTCTGAATAGCCCATATTAGCAAGAAAGCAACAAACATTATGTATTATTTTCAATAGTTCAAAATGCCAAACGTCAACTTTTCACGATATTAAGACGTCAAATTTTTGAGCCGAAACATTTTATTGTTTCTATGGTTTTCTTTGTCACTATAAAAAATGTTTACAAAAAATTAAAAATTTAAATTAAAATATCTCAAAAATGGCTCATCCAAATACTATATATATATATATATATATATATATATATATATATATATATATATATATATATATATATATATATATATATTTGAAATCAGAGAAAAAAGGTCTTTAGTTTTAGCGTTTAATATACAGGGTGTTCCATTTAAAAAATATAGGTTATGTTTACCCCACTCTTGCCCAGGAGTAATTATTTCATTGAATATTTTCAAAATAGAATATGGAAAAAAAAAACTACAATTTCTGTATAAAACATTTTTTTCTATTTTTAAAAATAAAGGCTACATATAGCCACGTAAATATAATCAAAGACCCTGTACAGTGTTGCATTGGAATAGTGATAATTTAGAACTTTTATTTCTAGAACATGTAACATCCCAAGTAGCACTTTTAGTCATGAATAAGTCATTGTTTTCATAAGTATTTTTATTGAAGTAACCGGAACTCCGTGTCGCCACGTTCTGTTTAAGCTGAGACTGCGTAGTCATTACTAAAATGGGGAACAATTTTAGGGTAACTATTTCGTGAATAATATGTAAATGTGACTTTGACTATTACGTAGATAGGCCGGAATTGTGTAGTTCCGTTTATGTAGCCGAATAGTAATAATTTCCCCTCTCCGTCACTTTCTTATTTCTGTCTTTACTTAATTCGTTTTAAAAATATGTATGGTTCGTTTTAATACAAGCAAAACAGTTATGGCGACTACAAACACTCAAATTGGGAATATGGTATAGAGCGTATAGAATACGTTATTGGCATTTGACTTATTTGGGGTAGGAAACATGCGTTTCACTTAGGTTTCTGGCTATGCTAAAGACCTAAACTTAAAACGCAGGCAATCTCTCAGGTTAATATGCTGATGATAGTCGTAAAAAAATTACGCGCCTTTAAAATTCGTTAATTTTCATTACATTTTAGTTAAATATATTGCCCAATTTAAATCTCAAAAATGTAATTTTGGACTTTGGTTTAAATAGTTATTATCATTAAATATCTTATTATAAAGAGTGATTCTTTTTGTAACTCAATGTTTAATTTGTATGCATTTTTAACCTTTACACGCACAAAAACAAACAGCATAGCTAAATATTTATAGGGGAGATGAAAATAAACAATGGCGTTCTATTGGACTTTTACTTTTAGGTTGCTGAATTTCTTTACTGAGAAAATTACTTAACATCAAGTGTCTACGACTGTTCCCATACGCTTTTATAGTTTGGATTCTTTAAAGACGCAACTATCACTTATACCCAATTACTTTGAAGTCTACTAGTTATCTACAAAGTTCCCATTAATCCTATACTATATATTATTACTAAGCCGTTACGATTTGCGAACATTACGCCGGCGACGGTTCTTTAAAATTTAAGGCGTTGTGACGTTGCATGCGGAGAGTTGCGGTACTTGAGTCACTACTATAATTCTGTCATCGATCATAACCATAACCCTTTGTTTCTTGTTTCGTTTTTATTTTTTGTTTCCTTAAAATACCGTTTTAGGTTGTTTTGTTCAGGTATCACATAACCATGTTGTGATATTTTTAATTTTCTATAAAATGAGGCTGAGTGAAGAAAGCTACTTTTTTTTCTTATGGGATGTGAAGCCATTGTGAACCATTTTACCTCGTTACTCGTAGACGATAACACAACACATACACAATTAATTAATTAATTAATTAATAGCTGTAGACTGAATTACAATGACGTTTTAAGGACAGTGGCGACAATAAAAGCCCACCCGCCAATTTGATGCAAAATTTCTAAAGGTTTAAATGGGGGCACCCATATTATCGTTAGTTTTTCGTAAAATATGACTAAATTAATCTACTTGTATATTGACAACCTCTGTCGGCGTCAGTTGTAAATGTAGAGTTATATTAATGTTTTACTTTAATAATCTATTCGAACTATTTAGTACAAACTTACTTTTTCATTTAGATTTTTAAGAAATCACAATGTTTGTTCAAGCGATTAATAAGTTGTCTGCCAAGTGAATTTAGTAATGTAATATGTACTGAAGAAGGCTTACAAAATAAAGTTTCTTTTACGCTAATCTTAGAGAGCTTCTACCTCAAATGGAGGTGCTGAATGAAGTAAAACGTACACTAATATTATTTTAATAATCACAATTTAATAATCTTTAATAATCACAAAAACTAATAAAATGAGACATTAAAACAACAAACCTCATAAGAAACCCACGCAGGCGAAAAATAAACAAAGCGATTTTAGCAGCGATATGGCCGATGCAATCAAAAATCGGTTACTCTAATGTTGCCACTGTCCTTATAAAATCACCGACCGAATCTCGTACCAGCGCCCCTATCTCCGGAACATCAAGTACAAGAGGTAATAGTTTAGTTGTAGTAAATAATTACTGTAATTCTTACTTCTAAGTTGCAGCAGAAAAATAACGACTGGTAATAGCCAGTTTAAAGTAGCAGTAGACGATAACCTTTTCTATTCTGCAACGACTCATTTTACGTTATAGGAGTACATTTGAACGTAATGGAGTAGTCTCTGCAAAGTTCAAGAAGGTACTGATACTTAAAAGTTGTAATTTAGTAAACAGATTAGAAACAGTAACTTTGAATAATTACTATTATGTCACGGAAAAGAAATGACGACCTTGGAGTCAATTTTTTAAGTAGTTGCTTGGCAGTAGTTATTATATAATTACTTGACATGAAAAATTACTATAAAGTATTATTCGCAGTAACAAATATGTATATAATACTTAAAAAACGTGTAACCCAAAAAGTTTGTTGATATATAGTAGGATTATAAGTAATACATACGTAAAAACTCTTAAAGAGTAGTAGTGGAACCAGTTGTAGCTACTTTAGTGCTAGCTGGGATGTCCAATTGTCAAATCCTAAAACGTGAAATGAAAACTGCCCCACATCGCGCGGCAATATTATTTGTTTTAACTGAAAGAGACCAAACTTGTCATAACTATAAATAATAGTAACAACTAAATGAAGCCATTGTACGACTTTCACATAATAAGAATATACTACCAACTGCTGCTCTTCCTTATTTTCATATTATTAGAAACATTATTCTTAGAACCGAACTTTTAAATCAGGACCTACGACTTAGTTTCAGTTTTAGGTTTACGTCTGCCCTTCAGCCTTCAGGCCTTCAATATAACTAACAATAAGTATTTATACAAGGACAATACCACAGAGAGCAGAATCCTCTTTGATCAAAGTTGAGGTCCAAATGGGATTACTATCAACTGAAATACAAGCAAGTAAGTAGTGATACCGCGAGACTCGAAATTTTGGTCATCTCGACACTCGAAGCGAGACGAGACGAACATGACGGGGTCGAGGCAAGACGAGATTTTCGTCTCCTCTCGACTTTTAGTAAAAGAAATACCTTATAGATAAATATACATACGTCTCTCCGTTTCTGTTTATTATACTAAAATAAATCCATTGCATTGAACAAATTTACCAAATTTTGAATTGTTTCTAAAACATCAGTTTTTTTTCAATCAAAATGTCTTTCTTATATTTTTAATTCATTTTAAATTTAACTTTTGGTTTTGTGCCTTTTGATATATCTTAATTTATATATATATATATATATATATATATATATATATATATATATATAAAAGTGAAAAATTCTTGGGTTTAGGTTCGAATTAAATACCAAATTTTAATTTTTCATTTATTTGACGTTTCGCCCTGTAATTTAGGGCATCTTCAGAAAAATTTTTTCGATGCTAAAATTATAAAAATACAGACATGAACATTTAAGAGACACACTATATATAAAACAATATTACCACGTTAAAACATATTTATATTCAACACTATAAAAGTACATACCTTGAATTAAGCAGATAGTTAACTCTCCACACTTAAACGGTATTCAATATAAAACAACAAAAAAGCCTTCCGTTTCTTTTACGAGAGAACAAAAAAAACTACAAGTGATAAATATTTCCTTACTCCTCTAATACACGTTCTGGCAGCATAAACAAATCTGTCAATAAATATCTGCTTATTTCAAACGTTTTAACGTGGTAATATTGTTTTATATACAGTGTGTCTCTTAAATGTTAATGTCTGTATTTTTATAATTTTAGCATCAAAAAAATTTTTCTGAAAGATTAAAATTCGGTATTTAATTCGAACCTAAACCCAAGAATTTGTATTTGTATACAATAACGGTTCAAGAAAACACAAGATATTATATATATATATATATATATATATATATATATATATATATATATATATATATATATATATATATATATATATATATATATATATATATATATATATATATATATATATATATATATATATATATATATAAATGGAATTGCTTGAATATTTCTTATTAATTCTTAAATTTAGAGGTGGTGAAACTTAAAAGTCAAATAATACTTCATCAAATGTTGATAGTTTTTCCAATTTTTGTTTAATACCCCTTCTGTACACTTAATGGCGTAAAACTCCCTTGATCCTAAAATGTTTTTAGTGGTCTTCTCTTGAAGCAGGAATTTAGAATGCAGTAGCTCCTTAAAATCGAATTTTGTGTTAATGAGAATCATTTATAATACAAATTTTTTAAAACTTAAACAGTTTAAAGAAATTTACCGCTTTTTACGTATTTAATATCATGGACTTAGAGCGAAAACTCACCAAGTCAAAAATCATAATTCTGAGAAAATCTACGAAGAATATTTTCGCAATCAAAATTGAATGTAGTCAGTTCATTTTTAAAAAAGTTGTTCGTTTAACCGAGGTGAGATATGTGATTAGGCATTTGTTCACCAATTTTACACCTAATAATTGCTTCAATTTATTTAATTCTTAAGAAATCAACCACTTTTAAAAGAAAATTGACTTAATGAGTTTTGTCCATGTAGCTTTAGACTTAGAAGTTTTATTAAGTTCAGGTGATTATTAATCTCTTTTTTATCGCTGTCACTGAATTCTGGTTTTGGCGCTGGATTAGTATTAACGTATACACTAATTAGTATTAACGTATACACTAACTGGAAGGGAATAATACTAACTACATCTTCTGAAATTGTACTCTTTTGGCACAAATTCAGTAAATCTGATTTTTTTTTCCTTGAATATCGGTAGTAACCTTTTATAAAGATTTTTTAGGCCTAAATCTTCAAAATGTATATCTAGGAACCTTCTTTTATTTTCGAAATCTTCAAAATTTATATCTGGGAACATTCTTTTATTTTCGCGAAAATTTTTTTAGCCAATAAACTTTATTATTTTATTACTAGTATCACACAACCTATTTGTTATTTTTTGTTTTGCCAAATCTTGAAAATCTTTAAAGTCCGTAAACATTATCTGCTCAATAATATAGGGCTCTCTTAGTTTATTTCTATTCTTTTTGGATCTTGCCTACCTAAATATATTTAACCATCATGAATAACGTACACAGATGAATTCTTTTTTGTTTTTAAATTGCGCTAGGCATGGAGTCCACCTCCATGTACGAGTATCCACTTTCGATAAACTTATGTTCAATGATATCAATGTTTGTTCTCTGAGTCAGATTCAGCATCAAGGCGTACATATTCCATAAACATCTCCCTATTTCATAACTGTCCCTTTTTACATTGAGTTCTGTCCATGAGTAGCAGTATGGTTTATGTGGCAAGCCTGCCTCTTAGATGGTAAAGTTATACGTGTTGATTTTCCTGCTATAATATATTAGTGATACAATAGAGCAGGGTATCTGCAGGACTCACTGCAAATCAAATGTTGCAGGTACAAAATCGCTTCCGCTGTTAGCTTTCACTTTATCTAGTTATTTGGCCTTTGCAGCATCAGTTTTTCATCTTAAGTGGCTAACGTAATCATCCGTCAAAGGGTACTTAGTGAGTTTTTCCGTAAAATTCAAATTGGATCTTTGACTTAGTTACAAGTAATTTATATGTTTATTTAGTAATATTTGAGAGATATTTGACTTAGTGAGTATTGCAAAATATTCGTCTAGTACAGCTCGACTAAATGACACAAAAATCAAAAAATTCTGACTTAGTGAGTTTTTGCACTAAGCCCGCGATATATTAAAAATAGTTAAAAAAATTTCAAAAAAATCTAGCACCAATCGAAAAGATTTCAGATGTTTGACAATAATAATATTCATTTTATTTTCATTAACTAGCCCGATAATAGTAATTTATGTTATACAGTGGCGTAGCTACACCCACGCCAGCCATGGATGACCTTTTTTTTTAGTCATCATATATTTTCCAGCTATGCTTTGGGGGCTACATTTATTGACAAGTAAAGGTCCTTTTTTTGTCATCAGTTATTTTTCTGTTTTGAGAGGGGGGCCCTTTACCGAAAACCGCGGGGGAGGGGAGGCAAAATTTGTAGCTACACCACACAATGAGTTATATGTAATATTTTAATAAATAATATCAATTACAACGTTTTCTTTCTCTCTCTCTTTTCCTTTCTCTTTTCCTCTTATTCTTTCTCTCCATTTTTGTTCTTTTGATATTAAGATTGCAGGACAATTTTAATATCGGACTTAAGTATTCTCACTTCAGTATATATCATATGCCAACAGACGCTAATCAAGCTTTATTAAATTGATTTCTATTAAGGCCTAAACAGTATCTGGTTTCATATCTCGAGGTCTGCGCTGACATGGCCTATTATTTACCCTTACAAATATTTAATGTTAAAAAAAATGTACATGTAAGCCTAAGTTTGTAATTTGCTTTTGAAAAGTAATACATTTGTTTATTATTATTATTATTATTATCATTTTGTCAAGGATAATCTTATTTTAGAAATAAAAATGATAATTTTTATCCAGGATGATACCTACCATCGCCACCACCAGCGCCGCACAGTGGTTAATTTTATACGGGAACATGGCATTAAATAAAAAGTATAAAACGCATTTTTCCTGTAACAAGTTCGCAATATCAGCAAAATTTCAGATACAGTTTAAAATTTATATTTTAAGTCTATATTTAATTTCAAATTATTCCCTAAAACCTATTACATATTAACATTGTATGGGTTAAAGTGTACTATTTAATATAATAACAATCTGATACAATCTACTTACAAGCCCAGGGTCATGATATTTATACTATGCAATCTACTGGATAGTGGTTTTTAAACCTATCTAATAGTTTTAATTAGTTTTCATATAAATAATGTTAACTCTCTAAAATAAAAGGCAAAAACCTCTAGTTAGCCACTATAGGTAAAAATAAACATATCGAATTTGAAGTTTGAATTCTTTAAAGTACTTGATATACAAAAAATATACAAATCTCAAGCCCACCTTTTAATGGGTAATAATAATAATAATAATAACCTGCCAGTGAACTAAATAATATTTTTAGTTCATTCTGACCCCCTAATGCCATTTTGTTTGATGATTTTATTTTTCTCACCTTTTTAATAAAAATATATTTTATGCATGGAAATGAATGATATCTTGTATACTTTAAATAATGATTTTAAAAGAAATGTATAATTTTTGCTTTACTGTTCAAATAATCTGGGAGGGGGGAGGCAATCATAATTTTTTCGAAGAACCTTTCAAAACAAAGATCTACATTCAACTGACTATTTATTCTGTTCACAACTTTCGAGAATATACAAATACCTAATAACATGTAACAAAAACAAACTAATTCGTTTAAACTCTTTCCTGTAAAAGGGCCATTTATTGCGTTATTATATTTGTCACGCAGTTGAAGGTTTCGACACAAAAATGGATAAATTATTCTTGTGATATCAGTACATACCTACTCTTTGGTATCAGCCTATTTTGGTCAAGATTACCTACACCCCGGGAGAAAAGTTAAGCTCAATTTGCAAATGCAATTTTTTTAAATATCGATATATTTATTATTTAGCATTAAAATGCAGCTCCTACAGCAAACACCACACTGTTACAACAAGTAGCCCCAGAAAAGTTCAAACTTTTAACAAAATATATTTTATCATTTTATTAGTAATTTATTCAACATGTTAGCAAGATGTTTGATAGAAAGTCTACAGTCAGCACTGTTATAATATCATAAAAAAATGCGATTATTTTATAAAGACTGAAATTGTGTGTAGTGATAAATTACATATTGTGATTATTCAAACCTATTAAAAAAAGGGGTTACAAGACTTTTCAAACAAAAGTCTAGAGCGCATTTTCAAGGGACTATCTTCCAGGCAAGTACGATAAAGTAGCAATTTGTAAACGCCTGCGGTTAACTGATACATTGTGAATGTTTATAGCTTACATTGCATCTTTAGTTAACATATTTATTTAACCTTTAACAGGATAGCTTAATATACTCAAAGTCGAGACAAGATTTTTCGGGACGAGACGACACGAGAACCTGGTCTCGTCTCGTTTCGACCAAAATTTCGAGACAAGACAAAATTAGCCAAAGTGAATACTAGACGAGATAAAGCCTTAATTTCATCTTGTCTTGCGGCATCTCTATTTGCTTGCTTTTATTTCATTTGATAGTAATCCCAATTTATTGTTAAATATATTGAGGGCCTGAACTTACATGAAACTTCGACGTAGGTCCTGATTTAAAAGTTCGGTTCTAAAAATAATGTTTCTAGTAATATGAAAATAAAGACGAACAGCAGCTCGAAGTATATTCTTATTATGTGAGTCGCACAATGGCTTCATTTAATTGTTACTATTATTTATGTTTATGGCAAGTTTGGTCTATATTCTCTTTTAGTTAAAACAAATAATATGGCTGCGCGATGTGGGGCAGTTCTCGTTTCGCGTTTTAGGATTTGACAATTGGTCATGTTACATAAATTTCTTGAACTAAAACGTCTAAACTATCATCAGAGGACCGACTATTGCAATGCAAAAGTGTACAACTGACAACTTTGAGTTGTAAAGCGTCAAATCTCTGTAATAAAAAATGAACAAGATTATAAGTTCACATTTTAGAGAGACGGGAATACAAATTTTGTCTCGTCTCGCATCACTACAAGCAAGGACCAGGAGTTGTGTAACTGCCTCCTGATAAAGCTAAACATAAGTTATAAGTAAATAAAAATCAATACCTATAAATTAGTAGAAGAGAAAAAATTAAAATCTAATTTTTAAATCAAATACAAATATTCTAATCTATCTAGCGTTCACCATAACATCGCTCACATAGTATAATTGCAATATTGCTGCGCTGTACAATTGTACATTTATTTTATATTATACATAAATATGAAAACTCTATTGAAACTTTCAGATTTGTTTAAACATTTTAGTGTTTGATATTAAATAATAATATTTAAAAACAAAATATTTCCCACACTAGTTCGCAATATGGAATATTATTTAAAAAAGTCCCGGGACTTCCTCTTGAAATGAATTCTTCAATTTATTAAAATTAGAAGGAGAAAGATATATATGTTTGCATATTCATTTATTTATTTGTCTTACGGAATTTGATTTAAAAAGCCATATTTTTTTACGTCTTATTTTCCACTAAAACGATTTATTTTTGTATGGAGTCAAGAACCTCAATATTGCAGTGTTATGCCGTCCCCCCAACTTTTATCTCACTGAGTGCCGTAACTGTACCTCTCACGGTATCACGGCAGTGATGGTGTTTGGATTCGACGTATCTGACAATCAACACCAAAATTTTCTTACGTACAAGCGTAAGTGCAGTTACGTATTTATTGACCACGCTCGAAAAAGAGTGCTGACGTACCTACAGTACACGCAGCCATGCAGCGAAAGACTAAATTCTAACCTCAAAATTTAGTAAATTATGGTTGGAAATTTGCATTCACAAAGAGAGTTTGTAGTTTGTCACCTGAATGTTACGGACACACTAAGAAAGACACATCTCGCAGACTCAAGACCATAACTTACACTCTAACCATAGACAAAAAATCTGTTGTTGTCTGTGAGAAACTATTCCTATCGTCTTTTAGTATCAGTGAAAGAGTGTGTCGAACTGCGCTGGTTAAAATAAACGAGGTAGGTGTAATGGAAAAGGACCGGAAGGATGGCCCACAAAAAAAGCAATGAAACAAATATAAGATTTAAAATTAAGAAGCATATTAATAGATTTCCAAAAGTTGAATCACCCTTTTGTAGAGGCAAAACATCCAAGATGTACCTTCATACAGGTCTCTCCTTGCCTAAAATGTTTTGTATGTTTCTTGAAGATCTTCAGTCGCATGGAAGTAAACTGAAATGTAGTTATTATACATACAGGAGTGTTTAAAGAGCAACATTTATCCTTTTTGGCTCGCAGAAAAGGCCTATGTTTTCTTTGCCTTACGTATTTGAAAGGAGATGGGCAAGCTAAAGAAAACCTGAAAATCCGATACGATTCACACAATGTTGAATAGAGGTGGCAAAAGCGAGTCTTTTTATTGAGTCAAGTCAGTCGAGTCATCTGCATTAAATGAATCATGTCACTGACTCGAGTCATCGAGTCATTTATCGGAGGGGAGTTCAGAGCATACCCGTTATGTCTTGTTTGCCGCGAGCGACGGCGTACTGCTTCAGATGCGTTAGTTTCAACTTGGTTTGCATGCGGACGAATAACGTTATTTTTGCTCCTAACTAGCAGATGATGCATTTTGATGAACATTTCTGGAATTTTATGCATTTTTGGTTAATGATTATTAGGTTATTAAGGCTAGTAAATCCCCGGATTCTGAATGATGCGTAGAAGTGTTTAGTTGATATGATATTTTAATCATTGGTATTATTCGCAATTATTAAGAGTGTGCCCTTGGATAATATTTTGAAAATTAAAATTTAAATAGCAATGTCAAGATTAGAAAAACAAACGAGTGTAGTGTTTGAATACTTTACTCGTATAACTCCTTAAGTTATAGGTTTTGTTTGGTTTTGTAAATTATAAATACTTAAATAAATATATTTTGTAACGTTGTAATCGTCATTATATTTTATTTATAATGTATTAACTTTATTCTATTATTATCTGAAAGTCTGGGGGCAAGTATGAATTACATTCATTTATAATCAATTTTTTGATTAGCATAGAAATAAAGAAATTATGTTTTTTGTAGTATTAGGAATAAAAAATAAGCGAATGAAAAACCCCTTCCGTCTATCAGTTATGTGAAAATATTGATAGTTAAATAATATTTAATTCGTCCGGGACCTACCGCCAGGCATGAAACAAAGAACAGCTCTCAGATTGTTCCGCTGTACAAGAGTAACGAGACCTGAAACAGGAATCAGAGAGTGAACGTAGTAAGTGAACTTTGCAGTCGTTTGAGATTAGGGACTCGAGTGATTTTAAGATGAATGACTCGAGTCATTCATTAAAATCAAATATCGGATCACGCGAATCTAATCACTCACTCACTAGCCATCTCTATTGTTGAAAAAACGGTAGATCGGCAAAAGAAAGCAGCATGCAAACAGCAGACAACAGAAGATACAAACATATTGTGCGTTGTTTTTGCTTTGCAACAAACTATCTACGACCCAATCTCAAAAGAAAGAGTCGTTTTTTATAAATCCTGACTGTCAACTTTTAATTTCACGTTTTATGATGTAGCGAGTGAAGATTGTTTTTGTTTTGTTTGGAACGAATCTGTTAGCAAACGTGGCTCTTCTGAGATTGCCTCATGCCTGTTTAAAGTTTTAGAGGAGTCTAACCACAAGTCAAGTTTCTGTTTATTTGCTGATGGCTGCTATGGACAGAACAAAAATAGCATTATTGCTGCAACGTTACTTTATTCTTTATCAAAACTGGACAGCATCGAAGAAATTCCTCTGCGATTTTTCGAGACGAACCACAAGCAAAAACATAAAATGGCCAAACATTATGAAAATAATGTTAACAAGAATGAACAAATGGATTTTTCTTGAAAAATAGTCATGTCCAGGATGAGTACGATGGTATTACCCCAAAGAGATTTAGAGGTAGTCTTTCGGTTTCTTCTTTAAGCAGAGCGTTTCAAAAGATTGCTAAAAATAAATACGAAGACTTACACCTGTCATAAGACAACCCGAATTCCAGCAATTTTATTTGTCTTTACCACATGATATTGCATAAAATAGACATTTCACTATAGCATTGGCATTCTTAGTTTTAAAGTTGATTGATATATTTTTTATACAAAATGGTTACCAATATTAGATTTGTTAACAGACATGTGAAAATGTATTTCCTTATTCAAAGTTTTGATTAAAATACAATTTACTCGAGCTACCTGATGTTTATTTTCATAATAATAACCTCACCTACAAAACAGTACTGTATTACGTATCTTATATGTCTATAAAAGAAAATCTCCCAATATTAAAAAAAAAACTCAAAAACTAAAAAAAAAATAGCTATCAAACAATGAAATAAGATAACAACACATAAATGCCCGATAACCTCAGAATTTCCCACCAGTTTGATCAAAGTTATAAAAACTACAATAAGTTTAATACAGGTAAGTTTTTATTTTCTTCTTATTTATTTACAAAATGCAAGTTACCCCAGTACGTGAGATAGGGGACGATATAGTTCCCTGGTGATAGCGTAGTCGCTGCATTTCTAGAAATTTGTCCCTCAACTACCAAATTGTAAAATGTGCATTGAAAAGTACCCCACGCCATGCAGAGTCAGTATTTGTCTCAATTGAAAGGAAATAGAGACCAAACGTGTCAAACATGGGCAAATAAATAAAAACATTGTACGATTCAGGAA
The DNA here is from genome assembly GCA_030620095.1 of Kuschelorhynchus macadamiae. Taxonomy (NCBI): domain Eukaryota; kingdom Metazoa; phylum Arthropoda; class Insecta; order Coleoptera; family Curculionidae; genus Kuschelorhynchus; species Kuschelorhynchus macadamiae. Next base: position 1,092,986 of record JAUTXW010005498.1, read on the forward strand.
TAATAAAAGTTAACTAGCAGCTGCTGCTCGTCTTTATTTTCAAGTTTACTGGAAACATTATTTTCACCAACAAAACATCTAAATAAAGACCTACAGCGAAGCGTTGTAAATCCATGTCTTCCTTTTAATTGTTACATATCTGCAATCGTTATTTCACATACAAGGGCAATTGGTACGACAGCAACTTTTCTAGTTAAAATAAGGTAATTCTTTGGGCAATGCTTTAAAAGAATTACAAAATATTTAGTAAATATTGATTAATGGGACCTAAGCTTACAGAAGGGAAAGATAACTTTAAACTATTTTTAGTTTAAAAATAAAACATAACATTTTGCAGATTTGAAATGTTACCAAATATATGCTCCATGTAGTTATATGCCATAAATATATTATTATAAAATTCGATTTTAAAAAAGCACTAAAAAGTAAAAAAGTTGGTAAATTAACTTTTATTCACAACTTCCCTCGTACAGAATTTTACGACGTACTTATAACACAGTCTATATATGCCTATAATTATTTGGTAATAACTTTAAACAAATCCTATAAAATGTAGTTTATTTAAAGTTTTTAATTTATTGTTATTATTATTAGTATTATTATTATTATTTTTATTATTAATATTATTATTATTTATTTTTTATAACATTATTTATGCAGTCTACAAAAAATAAATTGTGTCCTTTATTATTTTCCTCCATAAAAATAGATTTTATTTTGAGGAAGTGAAATTTTAGCGAATAAGTATTTAAATATTTTATTAGACCGCCATCATGTACCGCCATAATAGATTTACATGAAAATTTTTCTAGTTTATTACTGTATCAAACTTTATTTTTGCAAAAATATTCACTCGATAAATAGATCCTTAATACTGATTTTTTTACATTTTGCGAGGCCGGCATTTTGTTCCGCCATATTAAATTTTTACCAAAACCATTGTTTTGGTGAAAATGTAACCATTTCATCGCCATATGACTATATTTTTACCTTAACTTTATAGGTAATCTGAAATGTAGTTTTTAGCTATTTTGCGTACAGATAAAAGAACAGACCAACGGACTAACGGAAATGGGAAAACATGTTTTTTTGGGGTCGACAGACTCGAAACCGAAAAGATCCGCAAATATTTTAAGGGTTGATTATTTCCCTCTTACGATGGAAGTAAGAATAGTATTTTATACCATTTTAAAAATTTGACTATAAAGTTGGCGTTAGTCAAATTCTTAATTACTGAATCACAAAAAATACATTTATGTATTTAGTGTCTTAATATCTAATACCTCAAGTTGATTTTCTATTTACTGTCTTCATAAGTTTGACGCCGACATCATAAAGTCAAATTTGAACGAAATATAATCTTACTTCCCGGAGAAAGGGAAATATTGTAATCCTAAAAAATTCACCTTATGAGGTTTTTGCAAATCTTCACGTTTCAGGGTTCCTAGATGCCGAAAAGCATGTTTTCTTAATTCGGTCGGTCTATCGGTCTGTTTTTTGGTATGCCAGCCGGTATGTCGGTCTATTTGTTCGCGGCGTAGCTAAAAACTATTTACCCGATTAACTTAATCAATAATTTTATTAGGGGTCATGGGGATGACCTGGAACATTTTGAGTAAAAATCCAATATGGCGGAGTAAAATGGCGGCCTAGACAAATGTTAGAAAAGTTATTACTAAAAAATTGTTTATCCAATTTAGTTTAGATTTTGCACAAAAATCGAGTATTACTTGGGAATCAATTGGTAAAATTTTGATATGAATCCAAGAACAAGAAACACAATGGCGTCCTAATAAATTATTTAAAAAATCAGTCTCAAAAAACTACTTATTAGATTGCTTTTAAATTTTGCTCAAGAATTAGGTGATAAAGAAATGATCTGGTGAAGCTGTGGCACTAATTCAAGATGTTGGAACAAAATAGCGACCAAATAAAATATTTGTAATCATAAAAAAAACACCCTCCCAGGTTTACTATTATCTTCACGTTTTAAGGTCCCTAGAAACTAGAGATGTGTAACTCAGGAGTGAGTTGGCTCAAAAAATCAGCTCAGCTAAGTGAGTCACTGAAGCAGCTCCGCGGTACAGATCTTTTTCGATTCAGACTCACCTCTTAGTTACAGCGTAACGGAGCGGGAACGTTAAAAAAATACTAAACTTGACCAATTCATCGCAGTGATTTTTCGCCGTACTAGCCGAGCAAGATATCCCATCCACTGTCCTTTACAACTACGAGCGGCTAGGGTGGCAGAACCATGGTCCTGGAGGCAATTCATGAGTTAGGAGCCTTGTCAAACGTCGGAGGAGTGTTTTTCGCTCCTTCGTTTCGCAGCTCAATTGAGCCGATTCAGTGAGCTGACTCAGTAAAGTGAGCCAGAGTCATTAAAATGAGTTACATGTCCCATCTCTAATAGAAACCAAAAAAAGATATTTTCATAGTTCCGTCGGTATGTCTGTCAGTTTGCGGCTTAGCTACTTGACAAATTTTGTTAAAAAATTAAGGTTCATATGGGGATGACCTGGTAACATTTTGGTAAAAATCCAATGATAGAACAAAATGGCAAACTAGCGAACAAATTCAACATGACGAACGAAATCAGTGTAAAACTACTTATCCAATTTATTTTAAATTATACTCAAAAATCAAGTATGGCGTAGGTAAAAACTTTAGTACGAATCCAATAAAATGGCTCTCAATAAAAACATTTGAAAAGACAGTATATAAGTTATAAGTTAAGAAAGAAATCATGATTCTTAGGATTGGACTGTATCAAAATGGAATCACTTTCCGATGAAGTGTTAATAAAGGACTATGTAAAACTAAACGTAGTCACACTTCAGTATTCGTAACAGAAGGAAATACTCATAACGAGGGAATTTTACCGATTTTTTTCCTCCATCAGGGTCCCTAGATGCCGAAACACATGTTTTCTCAATTCCGTCGGCCTGTCTGTCTGTTTGTCAGTTTGTAGGTCTGCCTGTTCGCAGAATAGCTAAAAAACTACTGACCCGATTAACTTCAAATTTTGATCAAAAATTAAGGGTTATATAGGGATGACCTGGTAACATTTTCGTAAAAATCCAACATGGAAAAACAAAATCGCGGCCTAGTGAAATGTTAAAAAAATATAACTAAAAAACTGCTTATCCAATTTATCTCAAATTTTGCTCAACAATCAAGTATTATATAGGAATCAACTGGATTTTGGTACGAATCCAAGATAGCGACACAAAATGGCGACTTGGTAAAATATTTACAAATTCAGCGTGAAAAACTACTTAAAGGCCTGACTTCAAATTGCGTGTCATAAATAATTGTGGTATACAGATGAATTAGTAATAATGTGATACTAATTCAAGATGGCGAAACAAAATGGCGACTAAATAAAATATTTGTAATCTTGAAAAAAATCACTCTCCCACGTTTTGGAGTCTCTAGATGCCAAAAAATATGTTTTATCTAATCCGTCGGTTCGTCTGTCGGTTTGTCTGTCTGTCTGTCAGGTCACTGCATAACTTTAAAACTACTTACGCGATTGATATGAAATTATGGCCAAAAATTGTGGGTCATCTCGGGATGACCTAATAACATTTTGGTAGTGATAGTATTATGTAGAAATCAACTGGTAATTTTGGTACGAATTCAAGATTCAAATATTTAAAAATTCAAACTGAAAAACTACTAAATCGTCTAATTTCAAAGTGTGTGCCATGCATAATTGTGGCATACAGATGAACTAGTAAAACTGTAGTACTAATTCACGATGACGGAACAAAGTGGCGGCTTAATATAATATATCTTTACATTTTAACTAGACGGCAAAAATATTGGTATATATCAATTCCGCCGGTCCGTCTGTTTGTCAATTCAAAGAATAGCTTAAAAACTACTTATCAGAGTACCTTTAAATTTTGTCAAAAATTAAAGGTCATATGGAGATGATCTGGTAATATTTTGGAAAAAATTCAATAAGATGGCGGCCTAGTGAAACGTCAAGAAATTATTACTGAAGAAACTAATTATCAATATCAATATATATGAGGGGAATTTAACTGAGGACAAATAATTTTTTTAAAAAGTAAGGGTAAAAAAGTTTTATTGAATTGACTTTAAATTTTGCAGAAAAATTAAATGTGATGTAGGGATAAACTGGTACAAATTCAACATGACGTAACAAAATGGCGCGTATGTTAATATTAAAACTATTTATTAAATTTATTTTAAATTATGCCTAAAAATCAAGTGTGACATAAGTAGAAACCGGTAAAATATTGGTAGGCATCCAATATGATCTAACAAAATGGCGGCGAATAAAAATGTTTTAAAAGAGAGTATATATGAGGCGTTCCATAGCAAAACTCGCCTTATCCCTTTAAGCACATTTAGAGAAAATCAGAAAAAAATGTTTATGTTTACATCACTGACAATATGTTAACTGTTATTTTTATATACATTTATAAGACACTAAAGATCTATTGTGTCATGCTACTTTAAATCATATTTTGATCAGGTATTTTATATTTTTATTTTAATTATGGATAAGGCGAATTTTGAAGTGTCTCTGTGGATAAGGCGAGTTTTGCAATGCAAAAAAAAATTCTCGTAATGTATAAATTTTGTGATTAAGACTCGGTGCAAAAAAAACTACAATTTTTAATTGTCAAATGAACAAAATGTAAACCAAAATTATTTAAAACTAAACTCTGGGTTCTTCAGTTTCATTAATAGTATCTTGGCAAAAGTCGGCAGGGTCTTCAGAATCATCATTTTGAAGTTCGTCTTCAGCAACAACATCAATATTCAAAACGTTTTTGTAGAACGATAGCTCCTCCCTGTTGGCCCATTCTTCACCAAAATGTTTTGTTAATAGCTTCTTTACATCCAGTAATTTTTCTGGCTTTACCGGTATTCCTTTTTGTATAACCGTAGGGCAAAAATTGGAAAGGTTCTTCCCTTTTTTTAATATTGATTTTGAAGCACCGGTATCAGAATGATAAAATATTTCACCTCTTACCAAAATATTATTTGCTGAATTTTTGGTAATAATAAACCTTTTTGCCTCGGAGAACTTAAAGTGCCAAGATGATACGTTTTTAAAATATTTTCCAGCCTCCGATTTAAAATCTAGTACTCTGCACTCGTGTCCTAAACTTTTAACTGTACCATGTTGTTTAAAAATACCTACGTATCTTCTTGGATTCACAATGGTCGCTTCTTTTTTGAGGATTTTCTCTATCCTCCCAAAAACTCGATCGGGGGGCAAAAAAGAATGTCCGGGAACGGGAAAGATCAGTTCTATTTGCTTCACGTGTCTAGGTGCAATGTTTTTCAAAAAGTGGCAACACATTGCAATCATAGTGGTGTTTCTATTTTGTCCTCCGCATCCGTCGGTACAAAACCTTATTGTAGAGTAACCTGTTAAGTCAGTTTCGCTTAAACAGTCAAAAACAGCTGAGCAGATTTGGTTGGATCCTTTGCTAAATTCGTTTTCCATCCAAGTGAAAATAAAAACATTTTCTGTTGTTAACTTTGTTTTGGAAGACCCTTTTACTACGGTAAAATTATACGTATAGAGTTGGCGACTGTAGTAAGCCAACTGATCTGGTATTTTGGGGTTTACCAAGTTCTTCTGACAGTCGAAAGAAAAAGTAAGAAGTTCTGGTTTCTGTTCTTTAAGCTTAGAAAAAAATGCGTTGGATCTCAGTTTGTGGACTCGCTTTTCTGTTATCAGTTTTCTTTTATTTTCTTGAACTTTTTCAATTTTGATTTTTTCTGATAGCTCTATACATTTTGAGCATGCATCAGTTGCCGGAGTGCCGAAACCTATATTAAAACAACGAAGAAAAATCTCCCTAAAAAAAGTTTTCTTCACTTTTAACTGGTCTACAACAGATTCGTTATACATTTTAAAAATTTTCGCAATGTTTAATTCGCTCGGTAAATATTGTCTTGCAATATTTTTGCTTCTGCAATAATGGCTTTCAACTCCTCTTAAATTTTGTATAAATTCTTTTACACTGCGTCTACGATTCCCATATTTAGCTGACTGTCTGTCCCCTCCTCTATTTTCTTTAGGCAACTGTCCAGTTAAGAGATGATCCCTAGCAATCTTTTTTAGTCTATCTTTTGAAACATCTAATATATCTATAAAGGCTGTCTTACAAACTTGTAACTGAAAATCCCGTGTATCAGATAGCTTGACAAAGTATTGTGTAGCCACACCTTTTCTGCTACTTTTATCCTTAACACTTCTGCTTCTTATGGGCTTTCTTACTGACATAAACTTAAGTAAAAATGCATCTTGTGAAGTTTTAGTTTGATTAGAATAAAAATTTGCATGAAATGCACGAATATCTCGCATAGATAAATTTTGGCAACGGTACGTCTTACCGTTATGTCCACATACTGGAAATCTAGGAAGTCTTTTGGCAGAATATCTGAAATAGAAAGTTTATAGTTACCTAAACTCCAAGCGTTTTAGACACCATAACATACCTTGCTTTTTTTTCTGTTTCTCTTTTCCATTTCTTAGGCTCGCTTGGATTTTTTCTTGCCTTTTTTGGTTCTGCAAGCACAACACTTATGTCCATTTTAGCACCTTAGTCAAAATCAATCAAGTTTTTTTAAATAACACCTAATTATTAATAATTATTACGACACAGATTTGTTAACACGTGAAACTACTATTCTAGACTAAATCAGTAATGAATAAACACAAAATGGCGTAGGAACAGCGGCTATAATCAGATGATTCCAAATCGAGCATTTCTATTGGTTAATCGGATAAGGCGGGTTTTGAAATGACGTTGTAACTGGATAAGGCGAGTTTTGCTTTGATTGTCGATATTGACCAAATAATTTATGAAGGATATGGCTAATTTTGTTCCGTTTTGCGAATTAGAACACATAGGTATTAGAACGAACAATCATTTAATGCAGCAAGCTCGATTTTTACAAAAAGTGGATAAGGCGAGTTTTGCTATGGAACGCCTCATATGTGTTACTATATTGCTACTTATGGAAAGATTCATAACGAGGGAAGTTCCGGGTAAAAGAAATGTACCGATTTTTTTAATGCTTTTAACAACGAACATTTTTATTTCAATCTTTTTAGTTCTAAATATAGGAAGTTTAAAATTTTGGATGTACCTAATAAAGTAAATATATGTATAGCCATTGCATTGCCAAACAATAAATTGATTGATTAGTAGAAGTGAACTTCGTGCCAATTCCTTTCACTGTTTATATAAGAGGACGTGTCTGAAAGGCATGTTGAAGGGAAAAACTTCATCACTATTTTCGAATTAGCTTAAAAAAATTATTATTACTCGTTATCTAAATTTCAAACTATCTCAAAAAAGGTTACTTCTAGTAGGTTAAACAACTGATAGATAGTATCTTTGACAAACAAAAATCTTTTTTGGCCTTTTCGCAACTGAATAAAAATATTTAACTTTAAATTAATTTGAAGCATATAATAATAGTATCTTTGTTTTATAATTTTATATGTTAATATTTTGACAACTTAGAGATGACCAATTTTAATTCATTTAAACTCTTGGTCTTGATTTTATTCGAAAAAAAGTTATATATTCCTCTATTTAATAGCATTACTTAAGTATCGTTAATATATTGAAAATCGGCACTTTAACAGGGCGTATCTCACATATGAAAGTTTTACGGAGTCAAATGTATCAGTACTTTTGTTATTATTTTTATGTAAGTAATCTGCAGTCAACTCCTTGACCATAATTTTCGAAAGACCCTGTATAAACTAACATTTTTCAATCTTAACTAGTTTATTTCTTATTATTAGTTATAATATATTTACAATAAACATCCATTGTTTTCAAAAGGGAACTGAAAAAACGATTTAGGAATGCTAAGTATTGGTTAATTTGCCTTATAAGACTGGTTATCTTACTTAATAAGAAGAGTGATAATTTTTTTGTCTATAAAAGACATAGACATTAATATGCGAACTTCACTAACTTCCTTAAGTTGGTTTGTTTTTAGTTCATCTCATTTTAGTTTATCTGACCCCCGTCCCTAATCATAAAGCGTTCCGCACATATCTGGTAGCAAAGAATTATCTAATCTCCAAATTTCGAACGTCCACTGCAGAGTCTCATTTCAACTGCTTTGTTTTCTTTGTTAAATAAAAACAAGACGTGGCGCCAGTGATAAGGCAAGTTTGCATCACTAAACCATCCTGGAGACCATCCCTTTGTAGGTAAGACAAGACGCAACGGAAGTCAACCTTATCCACTCAAAAATCTACCCACTAAAACAAATTTGGCCATAATCTTTGCACAACATCTCTCGTCATCTCATCTGTAATTTACTGGTGACTTATGACATGCTTATGGTGTTGGATGGCCAATAAATACTAACCAGTAATGGTTGGGGTACTTGTGCGGATGAAAGATAAAAAATGTAGGGCCTTAGGGAAAAAATAAGCGAACGTTCGGCGCTTTAATGGCTCAATTAATTATTGTAACTTACTGGATTAATTTCAAATTGTGTGCCATAACTAATTGTGATTTAGAGGTAAACTAGTAAAATTGTGGTATTAATTTAAGATGGCGGATCAAAATGGTGGCCAAATAAAATGTTTGGAATCTGGAAAAAATCACCCTCTCAGGTTTTACATATTTTCATATTTTAGCGTCGCTATATACAAAAAAATATGTTTTATCAATTCCGTCAGCCCGTCTGCCCGTTTGTCTGTCAATTCGCGGCATAGCTTAGAAACTCCTCATCAAATTTTAGTCAAAAATTAAGGGCATTGGCTTTAAATTCAAAGCCAATGTTAAGTGTCATAGTAGAATGACCTGGTAATATTTTAGTAAAAATCCAATACGGCAAAACAAAAGGGCGGCCTAGTGAAATATGCTAAAAAAATTATTACTAAAAATGCTTCTCCAATTTATCTAAAATTTTGTACAAAAATCAACTATTATGTAGGAATCACTGGTAAAATTTTGGTGCGAATCCAACATAGCGGAACAAAATGGCGGCCTAATAAAATATTTAAAAATTCAACCTAAAAACAACTTAATGGACTGATTTTAAATTGTGTACCATAACTAATTGTGGTATAGAGATGAACTAGTAAAACTGTGGTACTAAAAAGGGCGGATCAAAATGGCGGCAAAATAAAATGTTTGTAATCTGAAAAAAATCACCACATCGAGTTTTACATATCTTTATGTTTTAGCATCCCTAGATACCAAAAAACATGTTTATCAATTCCATCGGTCCGTCATTCGGTTTTTCTGTCTGTCTGTCAGTTTTGGCATAGTTTAAAAAATACTCATCAAATTGACTTCAAATTTTAGTCAAAAATTGAGGGTCATATGGGAATGATAATATTTTGGTAAAAATGCTATTTGCCGGAACAAGATGGCTGCTTAGTGAAACGTTAAAAAAATTATTACTAAAAAAAACTATCCAACTTACCCTAAATTTTGCACCAAAATCAAATGTTACATGAGAATAAACTGGTAACATTTTGGTATGAATATAAGACAGCAAAACAAAATGGCGGTCTAATAAGATATGTAAAAAATCAGCCTCAAAAACTACTTATTAGAATAATTTCAAATTTTGTGCAAACATTTAGTGTGATATAGAGATAAGCTGGTAAAGGTGTGTTACGAATTAAAGATGACGAAACAAAATGGCGGCCAAATAAAGTTTTTAAAAAATCAGCTTAAAAAAATCTTATTCAATTGGCTTTTAATTTTTTTTTGCCGAGAATATTGCAGAAAAATTACATGTGATATATGGATAAACTAGTACGAATTCAATATGACGTGACAAAATCATAGTGTGTGGCAATGTAAAAATTACTTATTGAATTTATTTTAAATTATGTTCAAAAATCAATCAAAAATGGAACAAAATGGCGCCCAATAAAAATGTTTGAATAGACAGTATATATGTGTTCCTAAATAACTATGTACTGAACTAAATTGGGCCACATTTCACTATTCCTAATATAAGGAAATATTCATAACGAGAGAAGTACCGAGTTAAGGAAGTTTACCGATTTTTTTTTCATATTCTCAAGCTATAAATACAACGTGTAATATATTTCGCTCTTCAAAAGTAACCTAGGAAATATCTTGATTTTTCCAATCACAAAAGTCTACGTTGACACATAATGAAACAACTAAAGGAGAAACAAATATCAAGCAAGTATATTTACTACAAGATTTGTCAAAAGTTCTAGATTAAATGGAATTTAGTATAATTATTAAGGCTATATAATAAAAAATATATTTTATTAGACTTCGACTGAAAACACTATATTCGGTTATCCAGTACTATAGAACAATTTACTTTTTGGTTTTTATCACTCAAAATTTTTGACAATAAAATGTTTAAAATATCAGTATTATAAAACTACTTTTCCAATTGACTTGTCTTAATCTTATATTGCAAAACAAACTGGCAGCCTAATAAAATAATTAAAAAGTCGGTAAAATATCAATTTCTTGAAATAAAACTTTCTGTTTTCCCACGAAATTAATAAATGACATATTTTATTTTGCTATACTATGCAATTAAAATTATTTAAAGGGTAAAACATAATCAATACATCAAAAAAATCGTATCCTGGATGTTCGAAGTTTGTTTTTGAGTCGCTACGTGAGTTTGTTTGTGTATGTATGTAGGAATGCATATGAACTATTATTGACAATTGAAGGTTGTGAACTGAAGAATCATAAATTTATAATTTGTGCCTGCGCAGAATAACTATTCAAGAGAACCGTTATTTGTATCTGACAAATAGAACATAAAAATATAGGAAAAAGGCAAAAAAATCTGAATGAAATAAATGTCAATTGGAAGAAAATTTAAGAAAATCGGTCAAGTGGCCTTTAGCCGGAATTTCCCTGGAACTAATTCCACCAACCACAGCGATAATACAGTTTATATATGCATATCGTTATTTGATCAAAACTTTGGATATATTTTATAAATTTTAATATGTTTCACTTTTCTCAATAAAAGGAAAGTGTACTTATGAAAAACTTTGGTAAAAAAATGCTAAAGTTATTTTAACAAAAGGTTCCTTGCAGCGAATCTTCAATAACAATTATAATATCTATGGGCTGTTGATAAAACACCGTAAGTCACATATTTGTTCTATTATCTTAAACGATTAAAACAAAACAATATTCCTGTACATTTTAAAAGTTCTATGCTTAAACACATATGCAATATTTTTAAACACAGAGCTTTTAAAATTTGCAAGAATATTGTTGATAAAGAATAAGTTGTTTTGATTAAAAATCGTTTAAGAACCCATCGATATATTTGAAGTTATTACCAAACTATGGTAGATTCTATTATGACCAAACATCTGTATGCTTATAAACTAGGTTATCTTTGTGTCGCAAAATTCATTCCTAGGAACGTTCCCCGAAAAGGCCAATTTTCGAATTTCTTTTTATTTGTGATGCCTAAGCTTATTTAACTTGAATGCGATTTTTTTTTTAAACAAATTACATGTTTTCAGTTCTATGTTCTAGGATCCCTTACAATTATTCTTTCAATCTATAACTGCATTTAGGTAAATTTCTGTTATTCGGTGTACAAAGTTCTCGGAAGGATCTGACGTTGTTTTCATAATAATCAAGGGTGAAAATTTCAAAGTACTTGTGCTATTGAAAGACTACAAGATAAGGCGGTCTCGTCGGAATATCCGACTTTTTTTGGGCACAGGGTCCACTTGATGGCGCCGGTTTTGCGACGCCCCGTAGGTCTGTCTGTCGCCCTTGTCGCATGAGGATCCGGGACACGTGGTAGCTCAAAAAGGCTGGCTCTGTTTTAGTTATTTAGTTCCAAAGAGTTTGCCGAAGTGATAAAAGATCAGAATCAGACACGCTTTTCTAATTACACAAAGTAAGTGGGATGCCGTGACTTTTGAGCAAGGTAGAGCGCAAGAGGAAAAAGGGGTGCTTATTTTTATATTTTTTTCATAAAACGTAATTTGTAATGTCATCAACAGGTGGGATTCTTAAATTCGACTTTTGATACCAATCATGTGATCATGATCCTGGAGAAAAAAAATTAAATAAGCTACGTATAACTTGATGTTACAGTATCAGGAACAAACTCGGAATTTCATTTTAACATTCTGTGCAAAATTTTTAGTGATAACAGTTTCAATTTTTTAAATTGGACACTCTATGTTTGCTTATTTAGATTTACAATGACATTCTAAGTACAACCATATGTCAAAACTAAAACGTTGTATATCATGGGGTCTTTTTTAAAACCGTATAGTATTGTGTGGTATCAAATTACTAAAAAAATAATATTAATTTTCATTAAAAAAATTTAGTATTAAAATATTTGTTTAGGGGTGATATTTGAATAAGTATAAAAAATATTTAGTAAATAAATGGGAGAAAAAATAATTTTTTTCAAAGCTACTTGAACATAAATTGGTCGTTTTTGCTAAATCATAGCGCAATAGATTGCAAAATAAATAATTGTTCCGTATGTCAGAATGACATCATTGTAATTAGAATGTAACAACAGATCTGAATATTCAAACATATATAGGGTGACCCCTTTAAAAAAAAAGTTAGTAGCAAAAAGAAAGCAAAGAAAAAGTTATGGCCGAAAAAATTTAAAATAAATTTTGAAATTCGTAAAGGGAAAGTTAGTTACTAAATGTATTACAATCACTAAATTACTCACAAGTAATTAATAGTTTTGTGGTCTTCATAATATGTGGGAAATGTTTAATGTTATGAGTTTTCATTATATTCGGCTAGGCTTTGAAAATAGGATTTCTAAACGCATGTCACCTGAAATATTAAATGTAAAAAAATGTTTAATATTAATATATTGATATAATGCAAAACACGATGTTTACAAAAGAATGTATTCTAACATAAAGTTAATGTTAAATATAAATTTATGGATGGATCTTGGGTGGCGACTTTTGAAGGGACCGGCCTGTAAACGCATAAATACAAAACGCATCGCTTTGTGTGTTGTTGCACTCGATATATTTGCTTGTTTATTTGACTCGTCGGAACCTTTAATATTTGCAATGAATATGTTTTGCCGCATAGTTTCTCTATCTATCTAGCTCACGACGTGCGTCTGACTTTACATATTTATTTACAAAAATGATCTGCCAATGACTGAACTGAGCAGGCCTTCAAATAGAAACTAGTAAAAGTAAAGGAATTTTTAAGAGTTTGTCATTGCCTGAGATAAGACAACAAAACTAATATTTTATGAATTATGTATTTTAGCAGTACAAAAAAATAAAAGTCTCTAACACAAAGTGTGTGTTAAACAAATTTTATTTAGTTTTTTATTAAAAAAAATATTTACAAAATTTGGTTTTTATGCTTTAAATATTTGCTTTTGTAATTAAATGTAAAAAACGATTATAGTCGAAAATAAAGCCGAATAGTTACAAAAGCTTATTTGTAGACAAAAGAAAATAATTTTAATTAATAATATTCTGTTTTCAATTTTTCGTTGCATATAATCGCATTATCCTCTAGTTTTAATTGTGAAAATATATATTTAAAACAAAAAAAAAACTTAAATTTTGTATTTTTTTTTAATTTAAAAATAAATAGATTTTTTTATTTAGTAAATAAGTTTTATTTAAAAATACAACATTTTTTTAAAAAATAAAATACTGATTTTGGAACGTGGAACGTTTTAAAAAGAAATTGTCATACGCACTATTTTCTACATAAGTTAAGTTAAAAAAATATGGCGTGCAGTTGTGCAATGCAATTGTGACCAAGTCAATATGTTTTTACAAAAAAATTACAGCGCCATGTGTACCAGAGTACTATAGTTCTCGGACTTAGTATCTTACATAACAAGTGTTCAAAGCGGAAGTTTTCACACCTGGATCCATTTAGCACAATGCGTAAACTGTGTATGTACAGAAATCCATGGAGATTGAAAACAATCACTTTCACATAAAGAGTGTATACTATTTTCTCTACGACGACAAAGAAACGTCAGAAACAGTACGAGTTTGTTTACTGCGCAACATTAGGATTGGAAATCTGAGTACTTGATTTAATTAAGTTAAAAGTTAGCTTTACTTTTTCAATATTTTTTTTGACTTGATATCTTTCAAGTACTGTGTGTTGAGACGTATCAACATGCGTGTAATATAAGGCACTTTTTAGTCACGTCAACGGTGCTTTTTTGTCAGTTCCATATCCGGCCGTAGGGAAAATTATTTTTCTGATTCTTTTTTTTTTGACAGAAAAACAGAGGTACTTCTAATTTATACAAAGATGGCACAGTTAGGGTCCTGCGTAATTCCAATACGCTAAAAGGTTATTGTACCTACAGTTGAATGAATGAACGCTAAAGTTACTAGTTCTGACAAAGAACTTTTAATTTTTATTTGGGATGTGTTCGCTTAAGTTAAAGTGATGAATTTTGTTAAGCTGCAAATAGATATTTTGTTTCTTCCGTGAACAGTAATTTTCATTGAAGCGTGAGCTCTTATGTATGAGCTACTTAGGTTACTGACTATTGAAAATTGGCACACACATCACCATAAGAACAAAAAATGGTTTATACTTTTTCAGTTAAAAATTGATTTACATCTTAAGGGGTCGCAAGTATTGTCCAATAACCTTCTTGGTTGTACAGAAATTGTAGATCAATGTAATCGCACTGTTTGGCCGGCGTGACATTTATGAAAGGAAGAACAATAAATTCTAATGGTACTTTACTCTATCGAGAATTTGTATTATATTTTTTTACTGATCATCTGTCATCTTGGTTGTAATAGCCATACCCTTTTAGAGCTTTAGTTAGTTTCTTTGGCTCCGATGATGATGAAAAAATCTGGATTTTGTGCTAGATGATGGTGGGATTCTACAATACATATCTATTGGGGCGATCATTGTAATCCCAGTATTTGGACTGTAGTGACATTTACGAAAAGATCCAAAATTTCTAATGGTACCTTTTAGATCGTTCTATCGAGAAGTTGGATTATTATATTTTTTAACTGATCATCTGATATCTTGAGAGCAATAGCTATTCCCTTTTAGATATTTAATCAGTTTCAGTTTCAGTTCACTGGTTCCGATGGTGAAATATCTAGTTCAGGAAACAGAAGAGCGTTTTTAAATACTAATGAAATGAATTAACTGTTGATTTCTTTTCGGTGCTAGATGATGGTGGTAAGCTACAATACGTAATCTACTGGTATATGTTGAATTTCTATGTACTTATCATCCATATTCCATCCTAAGTACTTCTAGAAATAAAAATGTTTTATTGAATTCAATTTCTATTGTGAATTTAAGATTTTAGTAATGCTGATTTGATTGGTGTAGTATGAGGAAATTTCCTCTCTATTGAGAGAAAGTTCTACCTACATCCTTAAACGCAAATGGTAGATTCTGATTCAATTTCCATTGTACATTATATCTGGGTGTTGATGATTTATATATAATACAGACACATAAAATATTTTTTTACATAGAGCTATATAACAGTGTTTTTTATATGTATATACCACAATATTCGTCTTATTTTATTTGAAAGCATTGGCCAATGCAGATGATACAAAAACGCCCATAAGGAGTTTTCTCGTAAAAAGTAATAAGCATGTCCCAACTGGCTAAAATGTGTTTAATACTTCCTAAATGGATTAAACTAGATTTCCAAAACTATTTAAAAATTTGAACGGACGTCCAAACGTTGTCAAGTAATTCCGTTATCACTCGATCTAATGTCAAATGTCAAGATTCCTCAATTTTTTTTTTATTTATTTTCAACATTCCCAACCAACTATATATGTTCATTTGAAGGAATTCTAACAATACTAATATTATAACAAACTAACAATTAAGAATATTAATATTAATAACAAAATAAACAATAATTGAAGAACAAAATAAATAATATTAACACAGTCAAAATTATTTTTTCTTTAAATCACGTTTCGAGAAAAACGTTTGTTTACTTTATTTTGCGTAAATGTGTTGGTAATTTATTACATATTAATATACCACCATATAATAAAGATTGTTTTGCAAAATTGCTTCGAATATCAATTGTATTGGAATTCTGGAGTAAACTAAGGTTCTGTATTTCTTCTTGTTCTTAAGATTACTTCAGTAGAAAAGAATTTAAAAAGATTTTCCAAATTATCATACAATTCATCTGCATTTTTTATTGCATTTTTAATAGTGTCTAAATTTCTTAACTTTGTCTTCAATTGTTCTACCTCAATAACTTGAATAACATGATCACTAAGTCGACTGGGTATTAACTTTAAATTTATATTATCGTCCAGATTAGTTATAATGTGATCTGTTAAACTATTAGTTTTAACCACTTCACGTGTTGGGGTATTCTCATTACATAATTTGAAATTATTTGTTGAAAATATCTGAAAAAGTTCAATTGTAATGTTGTTTTTTGAAAAATGTATCATTTTTTACAATGCTTGTGAAAACCACAAATAATAACATTCAATATATTTAGTTTCAAAAAAATAAATGAATATGATTATTCGGCCTTCTGTATACATCAAATTTTAACTTTTAGCTAATAAACGTGGCTACTCCACCATGTCTCTTTTCTCTTTATGTAAAAACTGAATTGTAATTTCTAAAATTGTGATACTTTTCTTCATATTTCTTTATCCAAGTTTCTGATATAACAACTGCATCTGCCTTTTCTGCATTGATTGATATTTCAATATCATCCATTTTATTTTTTATTGATCGTGCATTCATATTTTTATAGAAGAAAATAATTTATTTTTTCTTTTTTTTTTTGATTCGAATATATTTTTTTGTTAAATTGGTAAGAACTTCCTGTATAATTTTTACGTTCATTTTGACAAAAAATTACATACTTTCTATTTGATGGTCCTGCTTCTAAAGTGTCTTGGGGGTACTTTTCGGGTAAATAAATGCTTCCACCACTTTCATCTAAAATTTGTTTAACATTACTGTCATTTTTATCCAATTTTTGCTTAACATTTGTCGTTGTCAATTTTTTCATTCTTTTACTTCTCATTATATTTCCATTAAGCTGTTTGTTTGATATTTTACGTATAAACTATATTTTAACTTTAACAATATTTCTGACATGACAAATATATACTTTATTCTAAATTAAGTAAAATTATATACCCTGCTGAATAAAACCTTTATCATACTTCAGATTCAGCTCCCAATTTAAGTTTGTTAATATCTATTCACATAATTGCCAAAAGCCATAAATAGGGGACAATACCATGCCAAGCTGAAGTTTGTATACAATATAACAGCATAATGAGTCACCAACAATCGGTTAACCATTTTAAAAATCTTTTGTTAAGTCCTTTTGAATCATCACGTGTTAAAGATCGTCCAGACTGTGACCTGTTTTACGAACAGTATCCGACTCACCTACGATGCTAAGCTGTCAATGCACGTGCTAAAATAAACTAGGCCTGTCTTAAAAGCTCCGCGGGTGAAACTGAGATATCTTTTGAGAAAAGATTCCTTAATTCGGACAAAAGATTCGAAAATTACATTGTAAAAGCTTATTTTAAGGACGGCTTTTTGTGGATGTAAATATTTTATGCCGGTGAGGTTTTCGAGAGAATGGGAAGATTTGTCTTGGAATGACACTAGAAATAACAATGTTAAGCCCATAATATACTGGCACTCAGCTAATCTTCAGGTTTTCAGGATGTATTGTATATCTTTATGCATATTATAAAAATATGCCATAATAAATTTAATATGCAAAGCTTTACCCGAAACTCCTCTCGCTATGAATTCATATTTTTACCAAGGAAAGTAAAGCATGTAGTCATCTAATAATGTGTACAGGATTGTCTGATTATATTTTAAACCTACACTACAAGCTAAACTTTTAGAGGCATCAAAAATATTGTATATAAAGGTGTTTTGAACAGTCAAGATTTGCTACATTTGCTTACATTCCAATTGTCATTTGTTTATTTTTTAGCAAATCTTAACATATTTTTTATATATATATATATATATATATATATATATA
This sequence comes from Kuschelorhynchus macadamiae, assembly GCA_030620095.1. Taxonomy (NCBI): domain Eukaryota; kingdom Metazoa; phylum Arthropoda; class Insecta; order Coleoptera; family Curculionidae; genus Kuschelorhynchus; species Kuschelorhynchus macadamiae. The sequence goes on from JAUTXW010005498.1 coordinate 1,111,037, forward strand.
TATATATATATATATATATGTATACATATATAGTAGGGTTATTTTCTTGAGAATATGGTTCAGATAGACAATTATGAGTTTATTACAAGGACTTTATATTGTCTGCAGGACGTTTCGGTCGTCGGTACGGCCTTTTTCAACTGCGTTAAGCTAAAATTACATACAAGCCAATATAAAAAAAAAACTAGAAACAAAGAGTCATAACTTACCATAGACAAATAGTCAAACATTACAAAATGACACATAACATAGGAAAAAAAAATAGACAAGATCGTCACTACATTTGAACATGTACAGGTTAAACAAACTAATTTACATATACAAAACAGTAAACGTATGCGTGTACGAGTGACAAAGTCAGCTTTCGAAATATTTTTATTTCTTTGTCAAGGGTCCTTAAAATTTAAACAATTAAATTTGTTAAGAATATTAGTAATATATGCATCTAGACTTACATATAATTAAAACGAAAAAGACTATACTAATTTTAAGCAAAATGCTTGTTTAAAGTAGATATTTCTATACGTAGAATTTTAATGCCAAACGTGAAATGACAATAAATAATTTATTTTTTTGATGACAAAACATTGAAAGTTTAAAATTTAAAGGTTAAGAGGATATTCATAATTAAAAAAAATGTAATATATAATTTTAAGTAAAAATAATACGAGTATGTATAGCAAAGCAAACTCTAGAATTATTAACACTATTATCATTATTGGAAAATTTTATTTCATATAAAAATAAAGTTTAAGAGTAAATTGAACTTCTTTTTTAATTTCTGTAATTTCTAAAAATGTTCTTTTGGTAGTATTATTTTCTACATGTAAAATTTTACTTTGTAGGAAATTGCATGTGTGACGAGTATCAATTATATGTCCTGATAATGCGCTAGATCTTTTGTTCAATCTTGCGTCACTTCTATGTAATGCATTCCTTTTGATCATTTTTTTGAGAAGTTTGACCAATATATTTGTTGTCAGAATTATTACAAGGAATACAGCAGACACAATTCGATTTGTTTGAAACTGGATCTTGGTCTTTTAATTTATTATAAAGTGTTTCAATTGTTTTTATGTTTTTTTTTATATAAATAATAAGGGGTCCCTACTCAAGTCGAAAATAAACCAAAAAATATAGTCTTCAAATGTTTAAACAAACTTAATCGAGATTTCTATCCGCTGCAAAACTAAGTTTTTTATAAATGAACATTTGGCTCCTCAAACAAAGTTATTATTAAAACCAAACCGGGAATTAGCTAGAAATAGGGGTTTTAAATTTGTATGGATTCAGGCTCCCTACTCAAGTCGAAAATAAACCAAAAAATATAGTCGTAAAATGTTTAAACAAACTAAATCGAGATAGATTTCTATCCGTTGCAAAACTGGTCAGAAAAAGTGCTGAAAACATTCACGAATTCAAACTTGAGGGTATTTGAAATAAATTTTTTATAAATGCACATTTGGCTCCTCAAACAAAGTTCAGATGGCAGTGTGCTTGTTAGAAAGGCCGAAAATACAAAAATAATATATATTTCTAAAGTTGGGGAACTTAATGCATTATAGGTGTTTTCAGTCCTTTAATATATAAAGATTCATGTTTTATTTGTTCTTAATGGCTCTATACGTAGTATACCAGAATACCCGGAGTCTGAGAACAAAATTAAATGAATTTAAACAAAATATCTATGCAAAAACCCTGATATAGTGTGTGTTACAGAAAATTGCTGAATAGCTCAATTTTTGACCATGACTTGGCTAATTTAAGTATGTTCAGTGTTTTTCGACGAGATCGTAAATCTGTCATTGGTGCTAAATCTGAGGTTGGCGGAGTTTTTGTAGCAGTGAAAAGTGGCTATCCTAGTTCCAGAATAACAAAGCGATGCTTAGGACTTATGGATTAGTATAAATCTGGATGGTAATAATATTTTATTTGTCTGCTGTGTTTACCTACCTCAAAATAATGCTGCTACTTACGTAAGTTTTTTAACCAAATTGAGTAGTTTACCAATACAAGAAAATCACATAATACTGATTTGTGGTGACTTTAACGTCCCATCTGCGCAATGGGTACAAGTTGATAATAATCAGTATTTTGAACTAATATTAATATTGAATCTAAATACTCCTCGTTATTTGACACTCTCTCTTTCCATAATATGCTTCAATTTAATAGTGTTTTTAATAATAATAATAAATTGCTCGATTTAATTTTGTGTAATAAGCATAGAATTCTAAAGATCAGTCACTGTTCATGTCCTCTTGTGGAGGAGCATGTACACCCATGCATAGAATTTCTTTTCGATGTAGAATTGCATACATAAACCTTTGGGATGGTAATACGTATTTTAATTTTAAACGAGCGAATTACCAAGTAATAAATCAGGAGATCATACATTTTGACTGGATCTTGGCTTTTAATAACAAATCTCTTAATGGTTGCTTAGATATTTTTTACGACAAAATGGAATCTCTTTTAAGAAAATATGTACCAACGTATTCAAAAAATAAATATTTTCCAATTTTTTATTCCCAGGGTACAATAAGGGCTAAGGAAAAAAAAATAAAAAGTGGCGTAAATTCAAAAATGTCAAGGATTATAATTTCTTTAAAACATTAAGAGCAAGGTGCAAAACTTTAATTAAAATCAACTTTAATAAATCTACCAGATCACTAGAAGATGATTTGATTAATAATCCAAAAAGATTTTGGAACTTTGCTTATTCCAAAAAACAGTTTGTTAGTAAGATACCCAGCGAGATGCATTGGGGTGACAAGTATGTTAGAGGTGGCTCCGATATAGACGATTTATTCGGGACATACTTTGAGAATGTTTTCATGCCTGAGAAATATCAATTTAATCAAATCCCTATTAATTTAAATAATTTAAATTTGCGAACTGTTGTCTTAACAGAAAATAAAGTTTTAGAGGCATTGCATGCACTTGACTCTAAAAAAGGCGATGGTCCAGATAAGTTGCCCGCAATTTTTATTAAAACATCTGCTAATTCCTTATGTATACCTTTAACAATGCTTTTCAACTACTCTCTTGGAGTGGCTGAATTCCCAGATAGGTGGAAGGCTGCCATGGTAGTGCCGATTTTAGAAAGTGGTTAAAAGAGCGACGTAACAAACTATCGGCCTATAAGCAAGATCTCAGTTATACCAAAACTCTTGGAGAATATATATGAATATATTTTTATCCTTGTAAAAGACGTGATAATTTCGGAACATCGTGGCTTTATTCGTGGTCGTTCTCTGGAGATAAATTTGTTTATATTTTGTGAATACTTACATGGTAACATGTACACCGACTTTAGCAAGGCATTTGACAAGATAAGTCACAATATTTTGTTAGGTCGTTTGGGTCAAGTCGGTGTGGGTGGAAGCCTTCTCAGATGAGTCGAATCGTATATAAAGAATAGAACGCAGTTTGTTTCTCTTAAGGGTTTTCTGTCACAACCATTTTTAGCCACATCCGGTGTTCCCCCAGGGGCCCCTTTAAGTCCTTTACTCTTTATTATTTATATAAACAAAATTAATTGCTGTTTCAAGTATTGTAATTTTCTACTTTATGCAAATGACCTTAAAGTTTACTTTCCTATTACCTCTCCTGAAGATTGTGATAAGCTCCAGTGTGATCTGGATTGGTTAGGGAAATATTGCGATGATAATAGTCTTTTTCTGAATATATCAAAATGTACAACAATTACGTTCTCACGAAATCTAAACCAAATAGCTCAGCCCTACCATTTAAAAAATACCCTATTAAACAAAGTCAATACTACCAAATATTTAGGTGTCATATTTGACTCTAAACTAGTTTTTTGACTTGCATTTCGAATCGGTCGCTAATTCTGCTTCAAAAATGTTAGGCTAAGTCATACGAAAATGTAGACCCTTCAATAACGTTAAATCCGTCAAGTGTTTGTTTAACTTCTTTGTGTTGAGCAAATTGTGCTTTGCTAGCATTATTTGGAGTTCACAGCAAATTACCTTCAGTAACAGGTTGGAGAATATTCAAAATAGATTTATAAAATATTTGTCTTATAAACAAACATTTCTTATACCCAATAACGATATTTCTCTGGCACGTAATCACTTTCACTTGATGTCTCTAGAGAGTAGGCGGAAGAATTTTGACGTACTTTTTTTATTTAAAATTTTAAACAATTTTATAGATTGTTCCAATATTCTGGAACAAATTAATATTAATATCCCCCAAAGGTCTCTAAGGACGAGAGAACTATTTCACTTTCCTTTTAGGCACTCTGTCGAATAGTAAGACATAGTAATGTGCATTGTGTTAACATTGACTTTTTCTATATGACTCTTAGAAAGGTGAAAAATATTTTAAAGACAATGTAAAATCGGAACATCTAACTTTTGTAATATTATGAGCGTAAAATACCTTTTGGTTTCTTCGTGTAAATTGTAGCTGGTGTATAATTCTTAACTTTCATGTTGTTTTCTAATTGTAATTTTTTCATGGTAAACAGGTCATTACCTTATAGTTAGTATAAGAATTCTAAACTTTTAATGATATTTTTTTTTATTGTAATATGTGGATACTTCAGTAGATACAGTATGTATCTGTTTGTGTCCCTTTTGTCCAAAAATAAAAACATATTGAAACAAATACTTAACAGATAATTCTTATTCTGTTAATATAATAAGAAAAGTACTACACATAGTCAATAATACAAATATTCCTCAAAATCTAGAAGAATTATGAGCGTAAAATACCTTTTGGTTTCTTCGTGTAAATTGTAGCTGGTGTATAATTCTTAACTTTCATGTTTTCTAATTGTAATTTTTTCATGGTAAACAGGTCATTACCTTATAGTTAGTATAAGAATTCTAAACTTTTAATGATATTTTTTTTTATTGTAATATGTGGATACTTCAGTAGATACAGTATGTATCTGTTTGTGTCCCTTTTGTCCAAAAATAAATAAACATATTGCAACAAATACTTAACAGATAATTCTTATTCGGTTAATATAATAAGAAAAGTACTACACATAGTCAATAATACAAATATTCCTCAAAATCTAGAAAAATTAAATCCTGAAACTAATTTTTTTCTTGGGATTAATTCTTTATATTCATAATTTAAGTCCAAAAATTATAAAAATTTTTAAAAATGAAAACATTAAAATATCTCAAAAAAACATAATACAAAAGATCTTACGCACTATCAGAATACATATATATATATATATATATATATATATATATATATATATATATATATATATATATATATATATATATATATATATATATATATATATATATATATATATATATATATATATATATATATATATATATATATATATATATAAGTTCTTTATTCATTACAAGCTGTTAAATTGTGTAATTTGAAAAAATAAATATTTACTCACTAATAGTTGTTATTGATAAAAGTTTTATTAACTTAAATCAGTAAATGATGAAAACTTTGAGTTTTTGAATAACTGGCTGCATGTGAAAAAACATTAAACCTGTTTTTGTGGTCATACATTTATTCAGATATTTCGTCTTGCCACTGGTCTTATAGGAAACCATATTACAAATGCTTCTAGATTAAATTTTGATTGAACCTACAGTTATTAATTATACTACAACATAACAAATCCAAATTAAAATCTTTAATAAACCTTAAATAAACCTAAGGAACGTTTCGCCTATTTTGAGCTATACACATAGTGTAAATTTCAACAAGTTTTTAAGCGACTTTGCTGCACCCTGATTTAGTAATTAAATTTCTTTATTTATTTTTAGCCTAAGTAGCTTTAGGCATCTATTTTTATGCAGCTTATATTTTGAAGTTTATCAAAAAAAACCGAGAATTAAAGATCCAGGAGGGGTTCCTGGGGGGCACGGCAACATCTCCATTGGATTCAATAAATGGTGTAATTATTGTATAAAGTCTGCTATATATTTTTTTTGTTTTGGGAAGTACTATACATTAAATATGTTAAAAAAACTCATTTTGTGACACCATATTTTCCCCTTGTATGGGATTTGCGCAGAGTTCAACACCCTGTATCTAAGAGATTTGACCGAAGCCACTTTTCCATAAAATTCGTGCGTGGCCCTTTGATCTAAAAACATTAAATTAAAATAATGGACAATGATGAGTAGTGCGTGAATATTTATGTCTTCAAATCACACAATTTAAAATCTTTCTTATGAAAAAATTTAGACCCACATTTTAATATATCATTAAAAACATTGTTTAATAATCTGTTTCAATTTAATGTTATATACAAGGGTTGCATTTAAAAGAAAAATTACGATGCACGAAACATGGCAACAATGGCAACAATGTATTTTTTTTAACTTCTTAAACTTGAGTACTAGACCGTAAATGGTATAAACCTCTAACTTTTTTTGTCTCTAGTAAAATTTAGAAAAAAAAAGTTTAAAAGTATTTTAAGTGTGTTAGTTTGAAAATAAATAGAAAACTGAAGAGAAATGTCAAAAAAATCTGAAACGTTGCATTACATACCCATACTCAGCCCAAGAAAAATGTAACACCCTGGAGAAATAAAAACAAATAAACTTTTATGGTTCTCCAGATAAGTGGATAGAATATCTTGTTTTAGACACCCTGTACATAGTACAAAATAACTACATCTTTCATCTTCCTTGATCAAAGAAGGATTCATAACGATGAGAGTTCCGGGTAATTGGTGGATTCGTTTCGTACCAATATTTTACCAGTTTCTCCCTATTTAGGCTTAGTCAGTTAAATGAGAAGGTTATTACGCTAAAATTTTAAACATTATATTTGACAGCCATTTTGGTCAGCTATACTAAATTTGTACGAAAATTTTACTTCTCTTTATACCGGACTTGATTTTTGTTTAAAATTTGACGTCAATCTAAGACCAAGTTTTTTTCAGACTGATTTTTTTAAACAGTTTATTAGGATGCCAATTTGTTGCGCCATATCAGATGCCTACCAGATCCCTATATTACACTTGATTTTTCTGCGAAATATTAGGTCACTTTTAACAGCTTTTTTTTAACATTTTGTTAGACAACAATTTTGGTCCATCATACTGCACCCATACCGAAGTCTCGCCAGTTTAATCTTATGTCTCAGATGTTTCATGTGTTAAATTTGAAATCAATTTGAATAAGTAGTTTTTCGCACTGATTTTTTAAACTTTTATTAGGCCTCCATTTTGTTACGCCATATTGGATTCGTAACTAAATTTTATCAGTTCATCCTTGTACCAGATCTGATTTTTGGGTAAAATATGAAATCAATCGAAAAAGTTGTTTGCTCAGAATGATGTTTTAAACATTTTATTAGGTAACTATTATGTTCCGTCATCTAGAATTCGTATAAAAATGTTACCAGTGATTACTATGTCATATTTGGTTTTTGTGCAAAAGTGAAATGAGTTGAATAAGCAGTTTTGTCAGATTAATTTTTTAAACATTTTATTAGGCCATTTCGTTTTGACACTATGGATTCGTACCAAAATACTACATTTGATTGTTGTGCAAAATTTGAGGTCAATTAAGTAGTTTTTGACATTTTGACTGTTTTTTAAACCTTTTATTAGGCCGCCATTTTGATCATCCATGTTAGATTTTTACCAAAATGTTACGGTTTCATCCTCATATGATCCTTGATTTTTAACCACAATTTAATTGAATAAGTACGCCACGAATAGAAAGAGATACAGTAAAACGTGAAAGGTTGATTTTTTAAAAACGGAAGAATTTTCCGTTTAATTGCTAATTTTTTCGTTTTGGTTTTTATCGTATTATTTCTTCCAATCTGAATTTTCATCTCCAAGGACTAAATCTTTCAATTGTAAATAGAATAAAAACACAGCGGACTTTAGACTCTATATACAGAATGTCTCTTTAAACTTTGCGTCCCCCCTTCAACAGCTTTTTTTAGAGATTTAGGAAAGATTTAGATGTTGTATGGTTTTATCTGAACTGCCAGGATTTTTATAGGAGTAAACAAATGACCATCGCAATCTGTCAAAAGTATTGTTGTGTTATTTTATATTTCTTCATTGGAATTCCCATGGTCTGCCGATTTAAACCATATATACATTACATCTAAAAAAATACTTAAAACTACCTTGAAAACTAGTTTACCCTGCAGATTATGATGACTGGTTAACTGTCATTATCAAAACTAATCTTTTATTTTAATTTCTTTATATTGTGAGATATCCAGCTTAAGAAAAATTTAACATAGGGCAGTTTTGCTCCACACCTAAGGTATGGCAGTTGTGCATGTGAATCCAGACAACCTGAGCTATACCCTAAATAGTCGGTTTTTTATTTAATGTAAAATATTGATAAAACATCTATATATTGGAGAAAAAATATATTCAGGGTATTCTATTAAAAAAAAACAAAATTTTGTGTTTTTTGTCAGATTTGCAATGTTAATTTTTTTATTGTGATAAAAATCCTGGCGATTCGGGCAAAATCTTATTATACCGAGTTTTATTTCAACGTTATAATCCGACCTAAAGGAAAGAAGCAAATTACAAAAAAAAATTAAAAACCTGTATCTTGAAAAGAAAGCCGTTTTGAACCTTTGTATACAGGGTGTCCCAAACTCAGTGGCCTATTAGAAGTATATAGAAACAAATAAATAGATTATATTGAAAATCTGACCATAGATGATATTAAACTCTATTTCCAAAATATTTTAAAGTGTATGATGTAGCCGCTTCAACCTTTAAACTGTGGCAACATCAGTTTTCTAAATGAAATACACTGTATATTATTGCATTTCTGTCCTAAACATTCTAAATACTTTTTGTGTTTTGTTTCCTATATGTAAATTCAACTGTTTTCGATCAAATGAAAATTGACATTTTTGACGCTTTGAAGCTCTGTAACTCCCAAACTACTTAACTTGTAACAAAATGGATTTCACTTCCTCTCCCATTATGTCCTGTCAAAATAGACATTAGTGTCAAAAGTTCAATCCATTTTGCCCTAAGTTAAGTAGTTTGGGAGTTACAGAGCTTCAAAAGGTCAAAAATGTCAATTTTCATGCGTCATTTTCTCGAAAACTGTTGAATTTAGGTATAGAAAACATAACACAAAAAGTGTTTGGAATATTGAGGACAATACAAAAATGCAATAGTATACATGGCTTTCGATTTAGAAAACCGATATTGCCACCTGTTTAAGGTAGAAGTGGCAGCACCGCACAATTTAAATTATTTTAAAAAGATAATTTATGTTAATCTATTGCCAGAGCCAAATTTTCAACCCTTCTAATAAGCCACTGAGTTTGGGTCACCCTTCTGTATAACATTTATGTCTTATTTTATGCCAAGGAATCTCCCATTCGGTGATTGCCTATGTTTTTTGAAACACCCTCATATCTCATTTTTAGCATAGAAAAACATTTGCCGATTACATATGAAGCGATGTCCCAATAAAAATAATAATACTTAGTAAACGGTACATGAGTAGCTCTGTCTGTGGAAGTGGACACCTTTCTCTGGAAGGTTTGGGCTAGATAAATGTTTACGTACTGGGTGAATGTTGGCGAATAGATGGAGTTCCCACGATACTTGTGGGCTTTTTCCATGATCACTGGTATTACCTTCAACTTAGTGCATGTTTAACCTTTGACATGCCTCCTATCGTAGTATGTCTCAGAAAATTCCTGAATAGCCTGAATCACTCCGAGCTCACTCATTGTTCAGATTTTGTGGAGTAAAAATATCTGAAGATTCCTACAATCGAAGACGAAATGTCGAAAAATAATTCGTATACATAAAACGATTAATTCTTCATTTCTCTATGTTTATCTATCAAGAATTTACCAGTATATTTTTAACATTTATTTATGAATAGTATAAGTTCTCAGAAATGTTCAAGGATCTATTAAACGATTTAGTAAAATAGCCCATTGTTATAAAGATCTAATAAGAATTTGCTCTGATGTCATTTTAATCGTTTATGGAGATTCAATTTAAGAAAAAACTAAATTAGGAGTATATTACTTTAATTGGTGCCAAAAGATGTTAATCTATATGCTTAATTTAAACGGAATAAACCAGCAAAACTGGTAAATTTATTAATTAATGTAACACTCGGCATGTGTTAAACACTCGAGAGTGGATACAGCCACTTAGCAATTATCTTCTACTTAAAAACACGGTTCGAAAGTAAAGCACCTATCTCAGCACAGGATGTACATTAAGACAAAATTACTTTAAACTAAGTGGAGTGTTAAGTCCTTAAAAAGAACAAGTCCTTTTTACCCGATGATAATTCTGAAGTGCTAATATCCTTTTGTCAACGATTATTTGTGCACTAATGGAACACTTAATTTTACGAGGTATTAATAGAGAAAGTGTCTCAGTGAATGGCTTAATATCCTGATAATATTATGCGTTATTAAACTATCCACACCGCACTAAAATGTATCTATTTATACTCTGGGTTGCTTGAATGTTTTTATTTTTGTGGTTTGTGTCTTTAACAGTAATCTAAATTACATACGCATAAACATAAAACTGAAGCATTCACGGTTTTGATCAATTAACGATTCTTTGAACAAGGAGAACATCTGGAAAAAGAATCGTTTATCTGATTCATTTTTTTTTTGAAAATTGAATATTTTGATAATGGTGATAAAGTTCTACGATAACTTGGTGGATACGAAAATATGGAGAATCCGACAATTTAGCAAGAGTCAGTTTAGTGGAAAAAACGTCGATTTTGACATTTTGTTTACACAGGAGACATGTAATATGCAGCCATACTGAACTGACATATTTTAAAATTTTGAAATCAATTCTTTTCTATTATTTAATGTTTTTCTCTTACGATCGGCGCACTGATGAGTCCCGATAGGATGAAAGTATTTGTACAACTGCTATGTGTCTATAAAAACTTAAGGTAAATGACATAATTTCTTATGCTTGCTTAAATAATATTGTTTATATTATGTATCGAAACATTCTGTAGACAGACTAGTCTACATGTTGAGATATGTAATTTTATTAAATATTTGCTTCAATCAATTTAAAGTTAAATATTTTCATTCAGTAGCGAAAAAGCCAAAAAATGGAACTCTTATTAAGAAAATATAGAAACTATTTATAATAGTATTTTTCCTACCAAGTGTGGAAAATGAATTTTTCCTCACGAGACTTCCGTTGACAAGCAGTTGAGTGCGGCAAACACATTTTCCACACACGGTAGGAACATTTATTTTTCTACAAGAGGGTGGAAATAACCAAATAATAAATAAAATAAATACTTTGAAGTATTTGCTCATATCAATGTTCTTTTTCATAGTTGCTTATTTTCTTTTGTATATATCATATTCATATTCCTTGTAGTATCTTCTTTCCGGGGGAAAAACGAATTAACATTTTTTGTGGCCTCAATAATCTCCTCTGGGACTCTCTCTATTGAGGTTTCAACTACATCCATTTTTTTGCGATATGGACTATAAACCTTACAAAAAAATTTAAATTAAATTTTCATACATAGAAAATGTTTTACGTCGTCATTTTTGACAATAAACAAAATAGCATGACTTGGATACACAGGTAGTAATTATACAGGTAAGTTTTATAAGGTAAATAATAAATTAATGAAAAATTATAATAATATGTATGCTGACCTCGTCCACGGAGAATGAATATCAATGCTCAAAAAATAATGTTATCTTTAATTTGAATGTCAATTAATGCATTTTTCGTTAGCGATCTCCAACTTAACTAAATTGCTGTGGGTCGCGATGTGTATTCAACGGGTTGTTAATCACAACAAATTTAACCTGGTTGTTATGTTACCCTGGGTGGCTGATAATAATTTTCCACACTAAAATATGTGTTGAAAATTAAATTTTCAGCATGCTTGTAGAAAAAATATTGTTTTTTAAGCAGTCTAAAATTGATTTATTTCTTCATTTTTTAGAAAACGTCGGTTTAAAAATCGTTTTCTATAATAATACAATTTTATTTGTTTTTTCACTTTTTGTCTTATTCAATTTCACCTTAAAGATGTATTACTTAGTAAATAAATAAATGTAAATAAAATAAATAATCGCCTATTACAGAAATGCATATTTACATAGACAGTGTAATAATATTCAAAAAAAAAGTGGCACCACAATGAGGCGAAGTCTAGCACAAGTGAGCTACTCTACTTAACCTCAAAAGTAATGCAGAAAATGTATAAGTATATAAATAAAAGAAAATCTAATAAAAATAATTCACAAATAATTGCATAGTTATAATTTAAAATATAAGAAAATTATGGAGAAATTTGAAATTGTGACACTAAAGACTTTAAGTACTTTGAAGTGTCAATAAAAAAATTTCAAGCTGTTTTTTAAACTGAGTTACATTAAGTGAGAGAAGATTATGTTGCAAATAGTTATATGCTTTAACGGCATCATACGTAAATGACCTCTGAAACATGGCTGAACGATGGTGAGGCATAGTTAAATGATTGGTAAAACCAGTCCTGACATGAATATTATTACGAGGTACCAATTTATTTAGTAATTAACCTTAATTTTTAAGATGACGATAAATTTGCCATTTACTTTAAATAAAGACTCTCCTGCCCAACTAGCAAAATATATTTTTTCAGAAATATTTATAATCAACAGCAAAAGTTATGGTATGAGCGGGGATCGAACTCGCACCTCTGGATCAATAGTCCATTGCTCTAACCAATTGCGTTATCTTACCACTGATAAGCAATTCGTTAGAACTTGTATATATTCAAACCCACCAGTATCATAACCATTGTTGATCCTGCCAAATATTCTAACCTTATGGCGCGACGTTCCTGACTGGACGTCAAATCTGACATCGTTATTAGGTACCGTCCATATTAGTAAATTTATAATTTTACGTTATGCTCTTATAAGCCAAATATAGTCCCTAGTCCTTTCTCTCGTTCTCGCCACTAAATTATAGGTTCAGGATCCACCCTGCTACTTAAAATGTTAACCTATACGGAAGTAGTCACTTTAGAATATACTTTAATACCAATATATGGGGAAAATAAACCGTCATAACTCAAGTGACCGAAATAAACTCTTGAGAAGTATCTGAAACTACCCGAATCTTGGTAAATGCCACTATAAAAGTCCAGAAACTCTACAGTTACAAATGCTACCTACCATAATGGGTCCATGTAATATTTGTCAATTTATAGTTGCAAATTGTGTTGTGGGGTCGTTCCGGCTACCGAGAACTAGTAACATTTATTACATAGTCACTATAAAGTAGCCGTCGCCAATCCCTTGCAACTAAGAAGTCGCGGGGATCGAAAACGCCTATTTTATAGCGGCAATAACTTGATACACCCTGATTCATAAATATAAACAATTAGGTGGGTTGCTGTTTTTTCGAATTACTTGCTTTTTAGCTTTCTTGCGTCAAAAGTAGTAAAATGTCTAAGGTAAATAAAAAAAAAATAGATATTCTAGGTCTTTCTACCGAAGACTTAAACATAAGGAAGTATCACTGCGAGCCGAAACGTCAGAGACCGAAATTACATTTTCCAATGCTGTTATGTTAGATCAACATAATAAATCAGGTAGTGACATTTTTGTAGCTGTTCCTTGCAGAAGATCTGAGTCTGGAACTAAATCTATTGTAAAACTGATTTGAGATCTGGTAGTAATATAAAACTACAGCTTAGCCTGTTGTTTATGCTTTAAAATACTTAATACCTCATACAGCTATAAACTACTTATTGAGGGTACTGAAAAATGAACTCGGACTTGAAGAATTGCCAGAGGATAGTAGAACGTTAATTGAAACATTAATGAGAAAGAACCATTTCTGGTATGATGGAAACCAAAAAAATTTTGTATATGAAAGAACATATGAAATCACTATCTCTTATTTTTAATATTCATGGATTGCCTCCATTCAATAGCTTTCCTTTCGTATTTTGGCCGATTTTACTAAGAGTACACGAATTCCCCAAAGTGAAACCCATGGCTGTTGCTATCTATTATCGGAAAGTTATAGTTGCTACCGAGATGGTAGTCAACGCTCCCAGTAAGTGGCATTTTGGAAGCGCAGGGAACTTTATTAGAGAAAATCACTTTATAGTCGCAAAAAAACAAACAAACAAACAAACAAAAGTATGCTTTATTGCCGCAGAAAAATTCTACAATTTTATGGACAAAGCAAAATATACCTAAAAATAAGACATATCAAAACATTAATCGAAAATAATTTCGACAAGTCAGTGCTTTTATTTTTAAAATGTAAATTATCAATTTACCAAATCGTAAAACACACATTAGAATATAGCATAACATTGCAAACAGTAAATGAATCATGATAACCTTATAAAAGTAAACAAACACACATGTACGAGGTGAATAATTTCGATGACATTGAAATCAAAATTGCAACTATGCGACCTTAAACTCTATGTTATTATAGTTATACAAATAATTGTGATGTTAAACAGAAGGTATATTGAACTAGTGCAGAATGTAGTATACAAAAAGAATTAAATTGTTTTTAATCCAATACCTAACAAAAATAATTAAGTTTTAAGTGAATGTTCGACAGTTCTTTTCCCTATATAATGATTTACAAAATTCTATGCTATGAGTTAGGACATGACTCACAAAAGATTTAAGTAAACAAGCGAGTTTAGTGACAATTTAAAGAGACTTACTCACTGAAAAAAAAAATCATTAACGCTGTAAAGTGGTCTCTCAATGAGGTATGCTTTGGTGTTTTTTCGAAATTGTGCAAGCATAGGGATAGATTTTAAATGTACTGGCAGATTGTTGTAAAGTTTTATGGCGTTGTAAATAATTGATTTTTTTATTAATTCTGTGGAAGGAATGGGAAGATAAATATCATGCCTAGAGTTTCTGGTAGGGTATACATGTTGTGGCCTTTCTGGGAGGGTGTTTATATGTTTTCTCAGCAAACATACCGTTTCCAAAATAAATAATGCAGGAAGTGTTAATATTTCATGTTTTTTGAAATAGTATTGGCAGTGAGCTCTATTATTTAGACCAAACAAATAACGAATGGCTCTCTTTTGAAGCATAAAAATACTACGAAATTGCTCGGTGGTACAGCAGCCCCAAAAGGGAAGGCCATAGCGGAGGTGGGATTCAAATAAAGAGAAATAAGTAAGTCTTGCAGAAGGAACGTCTAGTTCTTTTGAAACTGATCGAATGGCGAAGCAGGCGGTAGAAAGTTTTTTAGTTAAGGTGTCAATATGATTAGACCATTTTAGGTTGCTATTTATATTTAAACCCAGGAATTTAACCGACTCTACGTATTCAATATTGCTGTTATGTACCTGAAGTGGTTGTAAAGTTCCCTTATAAGATAACGCCACCGTTTTATCGACGTTAAAACAAAGCATATTGGAATCGGACCAAGCCTTAATTATAACCAAGTCTTTGGAGATACTAGAGTGTAAAGACGTTGTATCAAAATCACTCCATGTTATGCTTGTGTCATCAGCAAAAAGGGAGATTCTTCCATTAATTTTAAGGTTCGTGATATCATTAATGTATAACAAAAAAAGAATAGGTCCCAAGACTGAACCTTGAGGAACTCCACTTGTAATCAACTTACAATCAGAATCGGAACCATTAGCCCTTACAAGTTGTTGCCTTTTCCCAAGATAAGATTTGAACCAATTTAAAGAAGTACCACGAATTCCATAAAAATGTAGTTTGTTTATCAGAATTTCATGACTAACACAATCAAAGGCTTTCGCATAGTCACAAAAAACTGAGGCAGTTGGGTGGTTGTTATTGAGAGATGAGTAGACGCCTCTAAGCAACGTGAACATGGCGTCACTGGTGCACTTGTTGGGTAGAAATCCGAACTGCTCCGGGGATATTATCTGATGTTTCAGGAGAAATGGCATAAGACGGTTCTTCAGTAGCCTTTCGATGATTTTTGATAGCACTGGTAGTAGTGCAATTGGGCGATAATTGCAAGAGTTAGTTTTTTCGCCGCCTTTATGAAGTGGAATAATTATAGCTGTTTTAAGGCAATCAGGGAATACACCTTTTATAAAGGACTCATTTATTAATGTTGTAAGGGCCTCTATGACTGGGAGTGGCAAGTTCAGGAATATTCTAATTGATAGGCCATCAGTGCTACACGAAGATTTACTTTTAATATTATGTATTACCTTCAATAGTTCAGTGTTGCTAACGGGACTTAAGAAAAAGCTATCAGCTAAATTTTTTGAAGGAGGGAGAAACGAAAGAGGGTCCAAACTTGGCGAGATACTAGAGGTAACATTTTTGCTTACATTAATAAAATAATCATTTAGATCATTAGCCCCTGGCAAGTTCTGAGTCACAGGGTTTGATTTGTTTCTGAGGTTATTGATGATGGACCAGGTTTCTTTTGAAACGTTATTAGAGTTTGTTAGACGTTTTCGGTAGTGTAATTTTTTTGCTGACTTAATAAGAGTAGTGTAGATCCTCCTATAATTAGAGATATAGTCGAGAATAAGAAAGGAGTCGGTGAATTTTTTTATATATGAGAGCGAGCGCATATTTTTAGCAGAAATTCGTATTCCTTTCGTGGTCCACGGTTTATGCCGCTTAGGTTTGATATTCTTAAGCGGGAAGGCCTTGTTAAAAGCACTTAAAGTTTTATTTAAAAAAGTTCTGAAGTTTGTGTTGACATTATCAGATTCAAAATTCCAATTGGTGTTAAAGCAAATATTATGAAATACTGAGAAATTTGCGGCCGAGAAAATTCTGCCCCGATGGCGAGATCTTGGTAAGGGCCTAATAGGTAAACTAAACCTGGAAATTACCGCCTCGTGATCGGAAAGACCTGAGTTATAGACCTGTGATTGCACCTCTGATGGAGAAAAATCAGACGCCATGTAATCGATGATAGAAGAAGAGTTTTTTGAAATTCTAGTTGGCGAGGATACATGCATTGAAAGACCGAAAGAGTCGAATATAGAAATTAGATATTTCTGGATGGCACAAACAGTAGCATAGTCAATATTAAAGTCTCCGCATAGAATTTTTTTACCTTTAATCGGTAGGCTGTCTAGCAAACTTACCAGGCTATTTAAAAATGATTGTACATCAGAGTTTGGTGATCTATAAATACAAATTACATAAAGATCAAGGTTTTGATTATATACTATAGAGAATTCAAAAGAGCTATCCGCTAACAAATGATCATATTTAGATACCGACATGAAATCTCCATTTAGGGATAGAATCAGTGTTCCCCATGAGCTGAGTTTTTTCTGTCATATCTAGCTACTGTGGTATACCTCTCAATATAAAAGGGTTCGTTTAGATTCAGCCAGTGCTCAGTAATTGCAACAAGTTGGGGGAACTCCAATTCTTCCAGAAATAGGTACAACTCGTCAGTTTTATTTCTTAGAGAAGCAAAAGTTGACCATATAGTTCTAAAAAAGTTCTTGTTCCTATAACGTCGCCTCTGGATAGTTGCAATTGTTACTTCATACACCGAAGATTTTTAAATTTCCAACCGGGTAGTGATGGCCTAAATATCATTGTCCCCGGTACTTTGTGGATGCAAATAATATAGTATTTTTAACGTTAAAGGGCCATTATTATTATCTTTTCCAAGATTATCAACGAGATGGTTTTTTGCATTTTTTAACGTAACATTGCATGGGTTGCTGTTTTTTCGAATAACTTGCTTTTTAGCTTTCTTGCGTCAAAAGTAGTAAAATGTCTAAGGTAAATAAAAAAAAATAGATATTCTAGGTCTTTCTACCGAAGACTTAAACATAAGGAAGTATCACTGCGAGCCGAAACGTCAGAGACCGAAATTATATTTTCCAATGCTGTTATGTTAGATCAACATAATAAATCAGGTAGTGACATTTTTGTAGCTGCTCCTTGCAGAAGATCTGAGTCTGGAACTAAATCTCATTGTAAAACTGATTTGAGATCTGGTAGTAATATAAAACTACAGCTTAGCCTGTTGTTTATGCTTTAAAATACTTAATACCTCATACAGCTATAAACTACTTATTGAGGGTACTGAAAAATGAACTCGGACTTGAAGAATTGCCAGAGGATAGTAGAACGTTAATTGAAACATTAATGAGAAAGAACCATTTCTGGTATGATAGAAACCAAAAAAATTTTGTATATGAAAGAACATATGAAATCACTATCTCTTATTTTTAATATTCATGGATTGCCTCCATTCAATAGCTTTCCTTTCGTATTTTGGCCGATTTTACTAAGAGTACACGAATTCCCCAAAGTGAAACCCATGGCTGTTGCTATCTATTATCGGAAAGTTATAGTTGCTACCGAGATGGTAGTCAACGCTCCCAGTAAGTGGCATTTTGGAAGCGCAGGGAACTTTATTAGAGAAAATCACTTTATAGTCGCAAAAAAAGTTGACTATATAGTTCTAAAAAAGTTCTTGTTCCTATAACGTCGCCTCTAGATAGTTGCAATTGTTACTTCATACACCGAAGATTTTTAAAGTTCCAACCGGGTAGTGATGGCCTAAATATCATTGTCCCCGGTACTTTGTGGATGCAAATAATATAGTATTTTTAACGTTAAAGGGCCATTATTATTATCTTTTCCAAGATTATCAACGAGATGGTTTTTTGCATTTTTTAACGTAACATTGCATGGGTTGCTGTTTTTTCGAATAACTTGCTTTTTAGCTTTCTTGCGTCAAAAGTAGTAAAATGTCTAAGGTAAATAAAAAAAAATAGATATTCTAGGTCTTTCTACCGAAGACTTAAACATAAGGAAGTATCACTGCGAGCCGAAACGTCAGAGACCGAAATTATATTTTCCAATGCTGTTATGTTAGATCAACATAATAAATCAGGTAGTGACATTTTTGTAGCTGTTCCTTGCAGAAGATCTGAGTCTGGAACTAAATTTCATTGTAAAACTGATTTGAGATCTGGTAGTAATATAAAACTACAGCTTAGCCTGTTGTTTATGCTTTAAAATACTTAATACCTCATACAGCTATAAACTACTTATTGAGGGTACTGAAAAATGAACTCGGACTTGAAGAATTGCCAGAGGATAGTAGAACGTTAATTGAAACATTAATGAGAAAGAACCATTTCTGGTATGATAGAAACCAAAAAAATTTTGTATATGAAAGAACATATGAAATCACTATCTCTTATTTTTAATATTCATGGATTGCCTCCATTCAATAGCTTTCCTTTCGTATTTTGGCCGATTTTACTAAGAGTACACGAATTCCCCAAAGTGAAACCCATGGCTGTTGCTATCTATTATCGGAAAGTTATAGTTGCTACCGAGATGGTAGTCAACGCTCCCAGTAAGTGGCATTTTGGAAGCGCAGGGAACTTTATTATAGAAAATCACTTTATAGTCGCAAAAAAGTTGACCATATAGTTCTAAAAAAGTTCTTGTTCCTATAACGTCGCCTCTAGATAGTTGCAATTGTTACTTCATACACCGAAGATTTTTAAACTTCCAACCGGGTAGTGATGGCCTAAATATCATTGTCCCCGGTACTTTGTGGATGCAAATAATATAGTATTTTTAACGTTAAAGGGCCATATTTATTATCGTTTCCAAGATTATCAACGAGATGGTTTTTTGCATTTTTTATGGTAAATATCTTTTAAAACAGTTTTTTTCTTAGTTATTTTTGACTGGGGCCTAATATTCTGACCTGGCACACCATTTTAAAGCAAATTTTAAATATTTTTCCTTTATTGCAGGAGTTTCTATTGCAGAAAAAAATAAATATATTGAAATATTTTGAAAGGCGTTCGAATATTTTGTCATATAAATCAGTTATTTTATTCAGTAAAGTCGATTGCGTCGATGAATTGGCCTACGAAACCCGTTAAAACCGCATGAATAAATAACGAAAAAGTAATAATGGCTTCTACAATAATTATTAGCCATCATGACACATTTAATTTTATGAAGTGTGAATTGCATGAAGAGATCGCTGAGAATAAAGTTTTTAACGGAAGTTCGACGTTTCGGTGGAAAACACTAGGCTGCCATGAACCCGCGACCAGGCAACTTCGTAACGGCTAAGTCGCTGTCACAAGTATGCCTGTTTATAGTAGTACATCATAGTAACACTTTTAGCGCCAAAAATACCCTGCTACTCAAATTTTTCCCCCAGTTACATAGCATACACTGTAGCGGCTTTCATAGTAGCAGTTACGTACCTGTCCACCCTAAATGCTAGTTGGGTGATTTGTCAAAAATGACTGGCATATCGCCATCTTGAAAATAAAGGTTAACATGCGATACCATCTTTTTATGTCGTATATTTTTATTATGTATGTACAGTTACGGCAAATGAAAGCCGGTCGTATTGTAAATAGTACTTTTCTAACTTTTCACCCGCGTGTTACCTTAATATAATGACAAAGTCAAAAAAACTCGCCAACGACGTTATTATTTATTACTGCCGTTTCAAAAGTAGGTAAAGAAGAAAATGCTAAAATAATAACATTATTAGAAGAAGTAGCAGAAAAGTACAGTACATGATATAAATAGAAATGGAACGAAAAAAATTCCTTAGAAAGGCCAATAGGAAGCGAAGCACAGAAGAAGAGGATGAACGCCGATAACCTAACCTAACCTAACCTAACCTATATATATACCGAAAATATAAGGCGATAACCTTATATATTTTTTAAGAGAAATCCCCTTCTAGTCATAATCAATAGAGCTACCAGAAACCGTATAAAACATACATCCAACTTACAGAATCATTCTGCAGCAATAAAGCTTTAACTTACTGTGGCAAGCAAGGAGGAGAGAGTTGGTTTGGACAAGAAGATATTTCAGTAATGTTTCAATGGACGCATTATGTTGTATAGGCCCCAAATACTCGTTTCGATGAGAAGTATACCCAAAATGTAAAAAACAGCCATTAACGGTGTTGTATGAGCTCAAGAGGTATAGTCGAATGCGGTCTTATCGTGCGGGTCCAAAGGTCACCAACATTATGAATCAAATCAGAAAACGCAATGAATACCAAAATGTTCTGTGATTCTTTTATCGAGCTATTAAATCTCGATGGGCTAAATACAAATATACAGGGAGAAAGAAAATAGTTTTTTTTATTATATTACGCAATATTATTAGGATAGCCACTTAATATTATTTTATATATTAAATGCCGAGGGAACAAATAAGAAAATTCGCTAAATATGTATTTGGTTAAAATTTTTTGGTTCGCAAAAACAAAAATACACAAAATGGCAAGCGCCTTAATAAAGTCGGAAGGCGGTTCGAATCACTGGAACAATCAGGATATGTTCTGTTTATACAGCCACTTAATAAAAGTGAGATTTTTTTATCAATCACCAAAAATTATGAGCTCCGCTTGACCTAAAAATCTAACCACTTATACAGTGTCATTTATTTAAATGCGGGCCACCCCTGTGCAAAGGAAACTTGTTTTTTTTTTGTATTGTGATAATTATATCTTGCAAAAATATTATACACTTTTGTTAAAAACACAAGATAATTAGTTATTACTTCCCTCGTGAGATTTTTTCAGATCTTTACGTTTAAGGGTCCCTAGATGCCGGAAAACATGTTTTCTCAACTTTGTCTATCTGTAGGTATGTCTGTCCGTCAGTCTGTTCGCGGCATAGCTAAAAAACTACTTATCCGGTTTCTTCAGATTTCACTCTAAATTTAAGGGCCATGCATGCGAAAATTACAAGCTAGATATATATATATATATATATATATATATATATATATATATATATATATATATATATATATATATATATATATATATATATATATATATATATATATATATATATAAGAGAAGAAAGGCTTCGAAAATGCCAAATGTGATTTTGGCGAAACGTCAGCAAAACTGTTCTTTTCAGAACGACAGTAATGAACGGATGTTGAATGAAAACACATTGTATTTTTCCATCCGTGAAGGAGTAAAAATCAACATATATATATATATATATATATATATATATATATATATACCTAATTATTGGGGTATCGGTCCTAATTTAGGGCTAGATTTAAATTGCTTTTAAGCTACGCCAAGCTTTAGGTAATGATTATTACCTTCTTCAGGGCTGCAATATGAGAAGAAATTTGTTTTTTATTTCTGTATGCACATTAATTAGAAATTGAGGATTTTTAGAAAAAAAAGGTAGAAAATTGTACTCACTGCTTTGCAATTAGTATCGATAACTTCTTGCGCAAGGTTACTTATATATATATATATATATATATATATATATATATATATATTTATATATATATATATATATTTATATATATATATATATATATATATATATATATATATATATATATATATATATATATATATATATATATATATATATATATATATATATATATATATATATATATATATATATATATATATATATATATATATATATATATATATATATATATATATATATATATATATATATATATATATATATATATATATATATATATATATATATATATATATATATATATATATATATATATACCCTGTATTTTTCGTAAGCCCCGAGTTTCTGGTAAAGCGGTTTTACCGATTTTTATATATCAAATTTTGTCTTATAATTAATAAAAAAAATTTACTTATTTGAAACACGCTTTAAAATTGGAACAAGTATTCTATAATTATTTATTTATTGCCTACAAAATTACAAATTTACTAAAAAAGTAAGCAAAAAAAATTATGCCAAATCTAATAAAAAAATTTTTAAATTAAAATTCTCTTGCTAATATCCAGGAGGCAGTGGCAAAAGCTCTGAGAATAGGTATAAGGAATGTACAGAAACTTGTGCATGAAAAAAAAAAACATAATTTACTTCCGAAGAAGATTAAGAAATGTAAACGAAAAAATCCAAAGGCAAAAGACTTAAGTTACAATGTAAAAATGGATATTCATAATACAATTTATGATTTATACACGTCAAAGACTAATATAATCTTTCAGAAACTCTTTAATATTACAGACTAAAAAATATCATCATCACTTAAAAAGTCCTCATCTTCTGAGTCGTCCTCCCTATTTCAACATCTAGAACTCGTTCTTGATTCCACCAATCCTATATTAATTTCTCCGTATGTTCCACAGATTTCTTCCAGTACTCTGGCGTAATATAATTTAATGAATCTTGCCAAACAATATGCACTTTATCTGATGTAAGACCATCGTTCACGTGTTTTCCGTAATATGATTCTGCCCCAGCCCATATTAATTCTATTGCGTTAAACTGGCAAACTAGCGGCAGTCGTAAAACCTCATGTCCATTTTCCCGTAATATTTCATCTACGGCATATATTGTTGGTTTTTTAATAGATTTTGCCATTAAAAGAAGTTCTAGTTTCAGCATATTGGGTAAAGGATTTTGTTTTTGTTTTATTAGCCAGTCATAAATATCACTTTTCTTTGAGGATGAAGCAGATTTTTTATAAAATGATAAGATGCATTGTCCAGAATGATTAAAGATGGAGCATCTAAATTTGGAATCAGTTGTTCTTTTAACCACTTTTCAAACAGTTCACAGTTCATATTATCATGGTAGTCCATACTTTTGGATGTTGAAGAAAACAGTAAACTTGCACCTGGGAGAAATCCTGTTGAAGAACCTGCATGCAAAATGATGAACCGTATTCCCGTCCCACATCCCTTTTTTCTCTTGACACTTTTTACAGACTCGTCCTTCCAAGATTTCGAACCACTTCCATTAGAAAATATCCACGTCTCATCTAAAAATACCACTTTTCTAAATTTTGAATTAACATTTTCCGTGTTTTTCTTTAAAAACTGTATACGTTGACTTGCTATATGTGGCAACTCGCATAAAAATCTTCGATTACAGTCCTTTTTATATCGAAAACCCAACATTTTTATTAATTTTGACAACGATTTTAGTTCAATTTTCAATATGCCTCGATTTTTTAAAGCTTCTTTTAAAACTTGAACGGCTATATTGGTTTTTGATGTGTATAAATCGTAAATTGCATTACGAACATCCATTTTTATACTGTCACTTAAGTCTTCTGTCTTTGGCTTTTTTCCTGTACATTTCTTAATCTTCTTCGGTAGTAAATAGTTAGTAAAAAGTTTTTTTCATGCACAATTTTCAGCACAGTCCTTATACCGATTTCCAGAGCTTTTGCTACTGTCTCTTGGATATTGGCCGGTGAATTTTTATTTTCGTAATATTCGCTTGTGGATGCAAAAAACCCGAAAATTGTTTTGTATTACTCATTTTGTCACTGACTTGTCAATCTGACTTTGAAGTGACATCGCTCAAAGATTTTTGCAAATTCTGGTATTTGTATGTTTATCCTCTTTTTTATATGAAAATATCATAGGTCTATCTAATTCATCTTCCGGATTTTATGCGGAGGATATGATTACACGTAATAAAAGAAAAACAAACTTAAAAAGTTTGTCGTTGATAAATCGATTTGACTATATCGGAATTTAATGTACAAAATTACATTAATATATTAGAAAACGTTGTTACCATCAGTCACCGCGCGATTTTATAACAATTTTACTTACCAACACAATTGCCCGGTACGCACTGTTCGAATTGTAACTGAATGGACAAGTCAAACAAGCCCTGACATAAACCCAGTCGAAAACCTTTGGGGTTACATAATAAAAAAAATAATTTTCCTAACGAATTTCATCCAACGAATTCTGACCAATTATAGATCGTGGAGGTGTGGAACGGATTAACTCCAGACTACGAAAATTCTTTAGTTGGTTTAATGATCAGAAGACTTATCAATATAATCGAAAAAAACGGTGGGGCAACAAAATATTAATTTCCATTTTATTTTTCTTATAGATTTGTCGTTTCATTGTATTTCTGTTTTATTTGGTCCTTAATTAAAATCGTATTTACATTTAAGTTTTAAAAAAATAAATATTTTTCTGTTTATTATTAAATCCTTCTTATATGTCGTTGATTAAAATAATCGTTTTCAATCTGAAATAACATATGAGAATGAAAAGTCGTTAAATTAAAATGGATCTTGTAAATATCATAAACCCAAATATTTGAAGTTTTTTTTCAGTGATAAATAGTATAGGCTGTATAGATGTGTAGGATAGATTAAAAGTAATAGTTCCTTGATAGTTTTTTAAGAAAAAAAATTGTAAAAACCTCACCATTTTCACTACTTTTCAATGTACAGGGTGTCCGGATTTGGTTGAAAAACCAGGTATCTCGCTTATTTTTAAAGATAGAACCTTGCGGTTTTCACGAACCTGAGCTAATTTTTTGTGAAACTCATGAAGCCGTAAACAAAATTTTCATAGCCTTCTTCGTTTATGAGATACAGGGCGAAATAGAAAATTTTGCATTTTGGGACCCCCTCGTATCTCGGTTATCCTTTAACTTAACGCAAAGGGAAAAATTGCTGCTTATGCAGTTTTTTACGCTGGATCCAGTGGCGTAGTAATATTTTTCATTTGAGTTGTTATTTTTTAGATATGACTCAAAGTTGTGTTTTTTTAAATGGGACACCCTGTATATTTGTCCAGAAATTGATTTGTCCTTTTAAAAGCTTCTCAGAAATATATATAGTATGGGTCTATTTTAATACAACAACAAAAATCCTAATTTTTATAATTATCATCCCAAATTTTGAAGTAGGCCATGCAAAACGATGCCGTTTTCTTTTATTTTCTTGGAAGCAAATGACATTTCCCAATTTTGTACGCGTATATAAAATACAGCGCTAGTTTTTTGTATTTATTTATTGTGTAAAAATATATTTGTATTATTATGGAAGAAAACCAAACTTTTGAACATTATGAAAAGTACGATATGTTAGCTTGTTTTATATTAAGTAATGAAAAGGTTGAAGCTACTTCTGAGATGTATTTTAACAGGTAAATAGTTAATTTTTAGGTATGTTGAAATACTATTGCTTAATTTTTATTTAGATATCCAGAAAGGAGGCAACCTAATATATCCACTTTTTATCGGATAAAAAAGAATTTACTTAATCACGGATCATTTATCAAACCTCATACGAAAACATATAATAAAGAAAATCGGGAGGCTGAGGAAGTTAGGGTTTTGGCTAATGCAGAAGCTTACCCTACAAACTCTTGTAGGGCCAGTGAAAAGAGCATAGGGATTCCAAAAATTGAGTTCAAGAATTTCTAAAAAAGCACAAATACCACCCATACAAATTTAGGCTCGTGCAGCACTTACAGCCAGGGGATGCAAGGCGTCGGGTAGTCTTCTGCAATTGGTTTCAAGAAAGATGCGATATGGTTAGAGATTTTGAAAGGAAGGTTATATGGTCAGACGAAGCACATTTCAGTAATTCTGGTATACTCAATAGACACAATAGTAGATTCTGGTCCCAGGAAAATCAACACCAAATATTTCCCAGGTTTGGTCTAAATGTGTCCTGCTTCATATTAGGAACACATATAAAATTTTATATATTTGAGGAAAATCTAACAGCCAATCGCTATATAGAAATTTTAGAAGCAGCTATACCTGAATTACTTGACGATGTTCCTCTAACGCAAATTAACGAAATTTATTTTCAACAGGATGGTGCTCCTGCACACAATTCTGGAATGACGAGATTATTTCTGGACAATAATTTTACCAATCAATGGATCGGAACAAATGGACCTATAAGAGGGCCCCCTAGGTCCACAGATTTGTCGATTTTAGATTTCTTTCTATGGGGATATCTGGAAAATTGAATTTACAAAGACCACTATGATAATGTCCAAGATTTAGGAAATGCAATAAGAGAAAATTTTCGCTATTTACAAAATCATCCCGTTATTTTGCTTAATTCCCTAAAACGAATACGAAAATTGTGCGAAGCTTGCATAGAACAAAATGGAAATCAGTTCTTTTGATTTCCTTGGTTACTGTAGTACTTATACGACAGTTGATTTTTGCTGAAAGGCTTGTTACATAATAATTTATTACTGTTTTGTTCTTGTGCTACATAAATCTAGGTAGGTGAGACTTTTTTGGTGCGAAATTATCAATAGATATTTTGATAAATAGATTTAATTACATATTTATTTTGATTTATTGTTATGATGTAGATATTGTTAACGACTTTAAATAAAAGGCAGCATTGTTTTGCATGGCCTACTGCAAAATTTGGGATGATAATTATAAAAATTAGGATTTTTGTTGTTGTTTATTAAAATAGACCCATACTATTATATATTTTTGAGAAGCTTTTAAAAGGACAAATCAATTTCTGAACAAATATACAGGGTGCCCCATTTAAAATAACACAACTTTGGGTTATATCTAAAAAATATCAACTTAAATGAAAAATATGACTACGCCACTGGATCCAGCGTAAAAACTGCATAGGCAGCAATTTTTGCCTTTGCGTCCCAAAATGCAAAATTTTCTATTTCGCCCTGTATGTCATAAACGAAGAAGGCTATGAAAATTTTGTTTACGGCTTCATGAGTTTCACAAAAAATTAGCTCAGGTTCGTGAAAACCGCAAGGTTCTATCTTTAAAAATAAGCGAGATACCCTGCTTTTGCAACCAAATCCGGACACCCTGTACAAGCTCTGTTTTAACTATGTGTACGAGAATTCAAAAATCGTTCGACAGAATATAAAGAAAATATTTGAGTTATTACTACATATATTTGTTATCAGTAACAGCATAAGAGCCTAAAACCTCCTCAAACGACGGTACAAATCGTACCTGAAGGATAATAAAACAAGTTTTTTAGTAATTTTTTATTACAAAATGTCTAATTTTGCGATGATCTTTAAAAAGATTATAAAAAATATTTTAAATCTTCTGCGTTTATAATATTTACAAGAACCATTAAAATTAAATGCTAAAAGGTAAATTAAGTCTTCGAGGTAAAAGCCAGATATGCAAATTCATGTGAATATCATTAGATGTCAGTTTTGTATCCGGTTTTTATTTGCCGCAACTGTACCTCGATTACTCCTGGATAGTTTGATCAATTTGGATTAATTTTCTAGCAAATAATCAGAGTAGACTCGAGATGGTGCATAGCGAACCTGTTGAAAAACAATTAAAAATGGCGAAATAGTGCCATTTTGAATTGGCGAACAAATGAAATTAACCAAAAAAAGTCAGGTTATTTGGAGATATGTATAAAAAGAACACTTACAGTTATATAAAATTTGATGAATGAGATTCTAATAAAATTTTCTATGCAAGGGACCTCAGTACTTCTTTACTTTATTAAGGACGTCTATCATTTTAACCTAGGTTTAGACATTGAGAACTTTGAACTTGACCTTATAAAACTTTGGAAAAATGTACGTTTTTAATTTAAAATATTGGAACCATACTTTTTTAAACCGAAAGTTGCCTGTAAGTATGTTTTCTCGGAAACACGATAAATGAACCAAAAGTAACACTTTTTTTGTAAAATTTTAAATCTATATAAAATTTGCTTCGAATATTTTTAATTACTTCAATTTATGTTCTTGGTGTGAAATAGATTTAAGAAATATTTATTAATATTATTAATAACGCATTTAAATATTTAACAAGAAAAAATATCGCGACTAATTAGAATAACACATTTAAAAGGCATGTCCATATGTTTTGCAACCTTCGATATTCACCCAATCTTTCCCATTTGTATGCTATTCACACCTTACCTCTAAATACCAATCAATACGTTCACGTTGATCTCAATAGCGAATATTCTGCCCGTCTATATTTAGCTACATACAAATTCTGTAAGAGAGAGCCAGTTGTTTACGAGCACCTTATATCTCACCGCTTTCCTCCGACTGTATTTGACTTGAAATACAACCTGACGGGTTGTTGTAAATGTACTCGCTTCGGCGGTACATATACTAAAATTGGAACGATACAGAGAAGATTAGCATGGCCCCTGCGCAAGGATGACACGCAAAATCGTGAAGCGTTCCACATTTTTTATAACTGTTGGCATTTCACATGTTTTGCTTAGGTTTCTGATACAACCGCCTGTTAATATTTTAGAGTTATATTAGTTGAAATTTCCACAGATTGGATTAATGGAAGTATCTTACATTTGCTATTCAAATATTTCGCTGGAAGGCTTATCAATGTGATATGAAAGTATACACAGTGTGACTAATAAACTACGCATTATATAAGATTGTTTTTCTAATAACAGACCTTGGTGAAATTTAAGTTTGCAGAAAGTTTTTACTTAAAAAACAATGCAAATAGAACGATGCAGAAAGTTTTTGCTTAAAAAATATTGCAAAAACTATCATTTATCTCAAATTTCTGAAAAATGGTTTTACGTTTATGTTTCTTTTTTGATTTCATACTTATAACCAAAACCCACCAAACCGAGTGACTTAATTTTTTTCAACAATTTTAGATCAAGTTGGGCACTAGAAATTAAATAAGAAAATACAGTTGGTGGCGATAATTGTATTAAAAACTCGTTAAAGTGAAAAAAATATATTATCATTTTGCTATTATATTTCAATCGAAAACAATTATGTTACAGTTTGACCTCCTGCAGGAGTGTACATGTAACATAATCGAACACCATTTATTGAGATAGCGGTCTTGAACTACCATCTACCAAATAATCACACAACAATATGGAGCAGTTACAACCAATTAATTAAAAAATGGGCAACTATTAACAACAAACTAGCTTCAATGAAAAACAGGAATATACATTTCATTGCATGTAGGTCGCAAGGAATTATCCCCGTTCATGTCATCACAAAAACCTACTCCCAACAATATAGATTAAATTAGCACACCATACTTTGGATTTTTCTGTAAGGTTGGCTGCAAAGATTCTGAATTTGGAAATTAATAATACTTTTAAAAGTCTAACGAATCTACAATGAACCCTCACACATCAAACAAGAAAATAAAATTAATTATCACCAAATTTTATTCTAGAAAAATTTTTAAATTTTCAAAAAATAACATAATATGAAAGAATATCCAAATCAATATAAAAAACAACAAAAAATTATCCTGTTTAAAAAATCTAGAAAGCAAGAAATTTCTTAGTATAATAAATCTTATTGGATGCGATACTTCTTTAGATATTAAACAATTTTTACGTTTATGTTATAAAATTATGAATTGATAGGAAGGAAATAATCGCTGTTAATCACGATTTGATTGGTTGAAATAATAGAAAGTCATTGTTTTTATTGCTTTTCCTTTAATTTTTCATATAACATATATAATATACAAGGTGAGCAAACATACGTAAATGCAAATAGTCAAAACAATGTAAAATCAAAATTTCTCATATATGTTCGAATTAGAGAGTGCAAAAATATGTATTAAAGAGACATTTAAATATATTTTTATAGAATGGTAGTGTTTAGGAAATTTAATGGTCAATAAGTCGAAAATTTCAATATAGATTTTTTTTACCTCTTCAGCATTCATTTTGTTAAAAATTACATATATTACCAAAAAACTTCAAAAAGGCTTTATAATACAGCTGTCTAAAAAGTTTGAACTTCACTTTATTTTGTTTTTCAAACGTCAATTTTTGTATTTGTTTCCCCTATATTTCGAATTACATTTTTTAAAAATAATCTTATTTTCAAAATAAGCAAAACTTTTTATGATGAATAACATTGTTTATTAAAGACGATAATACAAAAGTTCTCAATTTGTTTATTAAAACTAAACAGACTTTGTATTAAAACTTAGGTTTAAAAAAGACATCCTTCAAATAAAAATGCCACCTAAAATCATCACATGGTAACGCCATCTATCTCGACTAACCTGAAACCTCCTTATTTACCCTCGAAGGTCGACGCACTTGTGACTAGGGGTTGATTCCGTTAACCTTTGTTATACTCCTATTAAACACAGTAATTGTTAAGCACTTGTTTTACAACTACCAGTGGTAGTGTTAATAAAATCGAGGGGTGAGCATTATGGGGGTTGGGGCTGTCTGCGAAGGGGAGCAACAAGTTGATAAACTCGTGTGAGAAATTACTATGGATCATTCGAATATTGTGAGGTGGTATTATTATTTACCTCGTATTTTTTTTCATATTTTCGGATTTCATTTATTCGCGATTTTAACATCTTATTTTGGTTGTTACAACTTTTATAAGAATTAGTACTATTAATTATATGAAAACATGCAGGTAATTAATATTAAATATGTCAGTGAGGATTAAATAAGAAGAAGTGTTATTTTTGGACTTCTAAGGTACACAATCAAAATAATAAATTAATAAATAAATGTTAACTTTCTCTTCAGAGGGCTCTTATATTGCTTTTAAGATGTTTTTTGCCATAGCATTATCGAAACTTTAAGATTTAATATTTATATCAATATAACTGGTTTTAAAATTCAAATAATTGCAATGAGAATATTTACAGATGTGTTTCTTTAAACAAAAAAATGTCATTATTAGATCAGTTTCTAACAGTTTCATTCGGTTTGCATAAGCAATTAATAAACTCTTACTTCGTGACTCATCTAAAGATATTTTAAGTAGGCTATAACATAAATATATTTTCGAATACTTAGTTATATTTTCAGATTAATTATTTTGTAAATTTTAGTTAAACTATCTTTTTTTGCATCTGTATTATGCTTTTTTTATTTTAAATACACCATATTTCCATATATCAGTTAGTTTGAAAAATGTACAAAGTATATTTCAAAAATTCATCCCAATGTACTTTTTCGAATTTATTTGATTTCGAGGAGGAGAGGATGTTACTATTAACAAAGTTTGATTTTCAAGTACCTATTTTGTAACATATTCGATTAAATTCGCCAATACTTCATGTAAATCTATATTAAAAATTAAAAGCAGCAAACTACACCTTAACAATTAATTTATGGTTTCAGTAGACCGCACAGTACCCTCTGAATATGGGATAACGATAATATCATGTACTAGTACTTTGCCTTACTATTTAATAAAGAATTTGATACCTTATTTAATACCCAACCAAAATAGTCATTAAAGATGAGTGCATTCTGATTATTTACCTGTAAAATTAATTAGATATTCGTTAAAAACATATAAGAATATATAAAAAAAATGTGTAAACGCCAGTGGCGGCTCTTTGGAGGAAGTAGGAGAAGTGCCTCTTCCCCAAAAAAAACCTGGCAAATTATTTTTTAACACACTTTAAAAATCAATATAATATATTAATTTTCAATATTAAATCTGTTTCATTTAATTAAAAATTATTAATAGTTGCAATGTTAAATTATTAAATGGGTTCGTAGTATTGCCGCTGACTGCTCATCAGAAATCTAGAGTCAAACACAAAACGAAATGATATACTTGCGCGTATTAAGCAAACCCGTATGTGCGCCCACCGCAGCAAACTCGTTTGCATTGATCCGCCAACGGAAGAGCCACGTGCGAGCTGCGTGAAAATCTTCCAGCCAGAAACGAAAAGAATGCCTGAAAATAATGCGTTGTTATGACAACGAGAATATCGCATGTACGAAGACCGCGTCTCTAGGGAAGAGCCGCAGTTTAACGCTTCCGTTTGTATTGTATATAAAGTAGATCACGGCGATCGCGCTTTATTTAGTATTTTATCGGCGGTCTTTTATTTTATTGTTTTCAGGAGTGACGTGTGCATGTGGTTGAAAATGAATTCGTTTGGACCCGTTAGTGACATTGTTTGTAGTTTGTTAGAAACTCCATTTTCCCGTTGTAAAGAAGATGACAAAAAGGACTTTTTAATTACGGGTCGACAAACAAGTGTGCTGACAATTAGTGCTAAAAAAGACATTAAAAATTCTGGTAAATCCTACAATATTCATTTAAAAATTCTTGGTTTTCTGAATATAAGTAGCTGTGTAGCAGTGAATATTTGCAAAAAATGTATTGCACGCGGTGCCCATTTTAGACCTTGTCTGTTCTACTTTTCTCTACCTAACACTTCCCCTATTTTTTTACCCACGAGCCGAGTGGGCCAAAAATAATTAAACCTTGTATTTAAAATATTTATGGTTAGTATTAAATAATTATTATGTACATTTTTAGACAGCAAATTGAATTTAGATTTAAATGATAAAAAAAAACGATATTTTGTAAATTATTATTCTATAAGGTCATCTAGCATAAAATGAGCACACCGCCTTTTTATTTTTTAGTTTAAACAATCATTTTTCTAAAAATCAAGTTAGCTCTTTGATATATTGTATTTTTGAGACATTTCAAATGCTTTTAAAAATCAAATTGACTATTACTAATAATGCTGAGACTGAAAAAGTGATTTTTTTTTAAATGGAATAAACTATAATTAAATACATTTTTAGAAGACTCAAATTTCAAACATTTTAAATATATTGCTAGTCTTAATATAAGCCGTTTTTGATCGATTTTTTAGCTTAAACAATCATTTTTTTTTAATCAAGTTAGCTCTTTGATATATTTTATTTTTGAGAAATTTAAAATGCTTTTAGAAATCAATTTGATTTTTAGTAATAATGCTGGGACAGAAAAAGTGACATTTCAAATAGATTGCTTGTTTTAATGTAAACCGTTTTTGATAGATTTTTTAGTTTAACAATCATTTTTTAAAAATCGAGTTAGCTCTTTGATATAATTTATTTTTGAAAAATTTAAAATGCTTTTAAAAATCAAGTTGATTTTTAGTAATATGAGACAAAAAAAGTGATTTTTTTTAAATGGAATAAACTATAATTAAAAATTTTAACCATTTCAAATATATTACTCGTCTTAATATTACCCGTTTTTGACATATCGCTAATTTTATGACATAACTTTGTTACAGAATGGAAATGGAAAATAAAATAAAATATCATGGTAAAGGTATTAATCATAATCATTTATAAACATTATAAACAAGTTTTATTATAATTAATTATTAAATGACATCTTTATCATTTTGATTAAAAAATATGCCAGCCCAAACAAGCATTTACTTTTAAAATTGTGCCTTTGCCTTTTTAATATGAAACTGTCTTTAAAAGATCGTTTAGAAGACATCCATCTTTCTATAAGAGCGTTGAAAACGCAATAAACAATATTCTAAAATCATCTTATTGAAAACTTTTTAATTTTGTGACACTTTTTGTCTGAATAACATCTAAAAAATGAATATAAAAAAATATTTTTTAAAAAAGTTTTTATTTATAAACAATTGACTTGAAAAGTAAAAAATAATTAAACTGATAAACACAGAACTTTTGATAATTTGTGATTATTTTCTTAAAAGTTTGAGGTTTTATTTCAAATGAGATGGTGTCTCACGGCCTCAAGCTTTTAAATTCAAATCTTTAGAAGTTCTGTGTTTATGTAATTTGAATAATTTTTTTATTTGCAGTTCAATAGTTTATAAATAATAGCTTGTTGTTAAAAATATTCTTACATTTATTTTATTTTGTACTTTTTAGAATTTTTTTTACCCAACCTGTATAAAACATTCACGATTGAACACCATAATAACGTATTAACCTTGAGTTTATAAACGAGCCCTAACAACTATATGTTCGGACGATGTACGAAATGTATTTATGTTTAATTTAAACTGTTTTTTTGTCTTCCTGGCTGAACAATCAAGTCACATACTGTGTACCTAACATACAGTCCGATCGTAAGGAATAATTATTTTACTTTGGATAGACTAGATAACAAAATAACAAATTTGCTGACAAATAAATATTCGGACGGAATCTTTATTGAAATTAAAATCAATACATGCACGTATTTACTGATGAATTTGGTGTGCGTGAGTCAACTGCTGTTAGCATAAGTTTTATCTTCCATGTTTACCTATGAATTCTTAAGAAAGTGAGGCGTAGTGTTGCAATGAATAAAAAACTGTCAGAAATTATAATATCTCTATACTGCAGACGTAAATCAGTGCAAAAAAATTCAAATGACTTAAATAATGCAAAATCAACAGTCGGAGATATTATTAAAAAATATGAAGAGACAGCAGCTAGTGTTAATGTCGTGTTTTGGCCCAAATTTGCAGAAGAGGTACTTTACCAGTAATACAAGCCCAATGGAATCACAAGGCAAAATTAAATATCTCCAGGGAATGCTGTAGACTATGGCTGCATAAGTCTGGTTACAATTCTTATAAGGTTAATTTGTAATTTTTCGTGGTAAAATGTAAAAATTAATAATGCTCTTTTATCCAATTTCTTTAAAGCACAAGGAAAAGCCATTATTAACAGCTATTCAAAAGGTAAAAAACGTTTGGATTGGGATTGGAAAATATCCTCGACAACAGAAAGGTGGAGTAATGTTATCTCCAGCGACGAATCGAAATTGGATGCCTGCACAGGTGATTGTTAAAAAAGGGTGATTCGTACAAAATCAGAAGCATTTCATAAAGACTGTCTAAAGCGCACAGTAAAATTTCCCCAGGGTTCATGATATGAGTTCATTGATGGTACTGTAAATGCGCATAAGTACCAACAAATTTTAACACGAAGCTTGATTCCAACAGCAGAACAAAGTTTTGGAAATGACAATTTCATATTTCAGCAAGACGATGCGCCCTGCCACATAGCGAAAACAACAAAAAAATTGTTTGCGGACCATCATTTAAAAGTTTTATCGTGCCCATCGAGGCCCATCAGGTAAATTTGGGATACTTTCTCTCCCGAATATTGGAAGACTTTGGCAGTCCGTATATTTATTTGTCAGCCAAATTTGTTTTTGTTATTTCTTTATCTAGTTTATGCAAAATAAAATAATTATTATTTACGATCGGACTTTATGTTAGGTAAAGAGTATGTGATTTAATTTTTTAGACAGGAAGACCAAAAAACAGTTTAAATTAAACATAAATAGGTTTTTTAACATCGTCGGAACATATAGTTGTTAGGACCCGTACAAATACTAAATCTTAATCAGTTCCGATAACGGGAACTGTTTTAAACTTTTTAGCATTATTTTTTACGTACCCTATATAAGACGTTCACGATTGGAAACCATAATATTGTATTATCATTTGGTTTATGTGTGTGCACCAAATCTCAGTCAATTCCGATAATGTCATTAATGTCAACTATTTTCTACTATTTAGCATTATTTTTTAGGCACCCTGTATAAGATGTCACGATTGGACACCATATTATTATATTTACATCGGGTTTATGTAAGTATACTAAATCTCAGTCAATTCTGATAACGGAAACTGCTTCAAAAGTTACTTGCAACATTTGATTCAAACATACGTACTAACATACACGTGAAGATAAATAAAAGCTTTTAAAAACTTAAAAAGTTATTGTTACAAAAAAAATCGTGTAAATTCTATATGAAATGTAGTGTATTTAAAAACAAAATCATTTATTTTCATATTCTTATGTTCTAAATATTTTTTATTAAAACTTGCCAAAAATAATTAAAACTTGCAAGTATTTAAAATATCTGTGATTAGCATTAAATAGTTATTATGAATACATTTTTAGACCGCAAATTGAATTTAAATTTAAATATTAAAAAAAAATTTTGCGAATTATTACAATACAGGGTCATTTATCATAAAGCAAACACTCTCCCCTTTCCGCATTTTTTTTAGTTTAAACAACCATTAAAAAAAATCAAGATAGCCATTTCATTTATTATATTCTGAAGAAATTTAAAACTCAATTTGACTATTAGTAATTATGCTGGAACAGAAAAAGTGATTTTTTTTTTAATAAAATATATTTAAATACATTTTTAGAGAACTTTAATGTATCGCATTACAAATCTATTGTGGGTTTATCTTCGTTTTAGCCATTTTTGATATATTGATAATTTATGCTATAACTTTAATTAATAATAATATTAATCATATTATATTAATTTATAAACTATATGACCACCAATTTTATTAGGTTGTCATTAAACGACATATTTATCATGTTGATTAAAAAATAAACCTGACCAAACAATAATTTACTTTTAAAATTGTTCCCTGCCTTTTAATTTTGAGACTTTCTTAGGAGGAATGTTTAGAATTTATCAATCAATTACAATCACCTTATTGAAAAACCTTGTATTATGGTAACATGCACAGTGTAAACTTTTATTTCAATATCATCTAAATAAAACTAGTGGCCATGTTATTTATAAATGATTATGATACCTTTGCAGTTATTATATCATAAAATTAATAGCATAAAACGGCTGAAATAAAGATTTATTAAACTAAATGTATTTGGAATGGGAAGAATTATGACTTTTTATTAAATCTCATAGCGCTCTTCTTAAAAGAACATTTTCTTCTTACAAATTCCTTATATTATTTTCCTATTTTTATTAATAAACACAATAGAAACAAAGAAAAAAGACAGATGTTTCTAAACGCACAAAAAATCAGTTTATTGTTTATTTAAAACCATTTATTCAAAAAAATTATACTGAAGCTACTACAAACTTAAGAGCTAACAATATAACACTACTAAATCTAATGAAAGATCATGGGTTTGAGAAATTAAAAAAGAAATACAACACACTAGAAAATAAAACACACAAAAACTTAAAAACTAAACATTAAGTAAATAGTTTTAAAACTAAAGCTAACCGAAAAAAAAAGACAACGAAATCATTTTGTTAAGCTGATATCACAGAAAAAAATATACATTTAAAAACTTTACAAAAATGTAGTATGTGGAGATCTAAGTATACCTATCACATAACTTTACGAGCACATTTAAAACTATCTCAGAAGCTACATTCAAGGAGTGATATATAGAGGTGCTACGAAGATCCTAACCTAAGGCGTGTGCATTTGAGGTGCTACGATCAGACAAACTTAAAGCTACATTTAAAGCATGCTAGTTTTATGTACAATTTGATTGACACTGGTTCGGCCTATAATTTTGTTTATAACTAGATCTAAAATTAGCCATCTAACAAGATTAAAATTATTAAAGCTCTTTTTTTTATCACGAAATATATCTAAAACTAATTAAAGCAAAATGTAAAAGTTTTAGCTTTCATTTTACTATCAATACCAAGATAATAAACAACAGATAAAAAGCTGTAAAAAATACAAAAAAAAACAAGAAGCCCGTGAACTGAAAAGAGAACAAAATTATACATTTATTCAGAA
The DNA here is from genome assembly GCA_030620095.1 of Kuschelorhynchus macadamiae. Classification (NCBI taxonomy): domain Eukaryota; kingdom Metazoa; phylum Arthropoda; class Insecta; order Coleoptera; family Curculionidae; genus Kuschelorhynchus; species Kuschelorhynchus macadamiae. The sequence continues at coordinate 1,149,112 of JAUTXW010005498.1, forward strand.
GTTACATAAAGTACGGAAGACGAGAAAATCCGTATTAAAATTTTCATAGAAATAAGAGTATAAAGGAGAAATTCAAGATTGTTTGTCTAATTAGCCTAAACTTGTAAAGACCTAAAATCAGTAAAGGCAAACTTTTAAAATGAAAGCTAAAATGATTAAAACTATATATCTAAAACTAATTAAAGCATTAAAAATAAAAAAAATTCCAAGTTTTTATTTCAGTTTGCAAATCATAAAAACAGCGTTAAAAAGTAGAAACCGAATAATATACTAATCCAAAGATAATTAAAGCAATTAAAATAAAAAAGTGTATGTTACGGAAGCAATATATATATATATATATATATATATATATATATATATATATATATATATATATATATATATTGAATTCAGTGTTTGTAAACAAAGTAAAATTGTCGTTTTACAAAGTTCTTTATGAAAAATATATTATTTTCAAAATAAAATTTCGTTTATTAACACGCTTAGAAAATAGAAATAAAAACAAGGTGTAATTTTTATACGATTATTAAAGCTTGAGCAAATTAAGAGGTGTTTGATAATGTACACAAACCAAATATAAAGCAGAAGATTATAACGCTTGTTCAGACTTACTAATAAAATTAACCTAATATCACATTGTTTCTCAATAAAAATTTGCTTATACATTTTGACGAAATTATCACAGTTTCAATAGATCTTTCCCAGATAATTTAATATTTTCTACCTCAGGTTTTAAAAAATATCACAAAGTATCACAGTCTAAAATAATATCACAGGGTTTAAAGCTAAAATTGCACGAATAACCTAAAGTCAAAATTATCTGGAGATATCTATGTGTATTAAAGATAAACTTTCTACATATACTAAATGATAATCTACCTGAATCACTAAATTTGCATGAAATGTATAAAATGAAAGCGAATTTTAAGGAGAATTTTATCTACCATTTAGTATATCTACAAGTTATTTTTTTTTAATTTAAATATTGCACATATTTGTATTAAAATCTACTGAATATATTTAGGAAATAAATTTTGCGTCTGCTTGAATTTTGGGTCTATTTAGTAGTTTTAAGTAAAGGTTAAAATTAAACAAATGGAAATAATTAAATGTAATTTTGAAATTCAGTCACGAAATTTGACCTACTTGCATCGTTAAAAATATTTCTGAACAAAAGAGAAAAGTAATTGCACATACGAAAATAACACTAATAAAATTGCACGGAAAAGATAAAACTCTAGAAATTGCACAGAATAAGATATTAAAATTTAGAATTGCACTTTTCAAATTTATAAAAAATTTACAGAATTGCACTTTAAAGCTCAGCTTAGCAAACAATTCGTCGGTTACAAAAGAAAACCTAACCTAGAAACTATCATTACAAACAAGTCGGTATAATATTTACAAGAAAACAATGAATAACCTAAAACTACATACCATGCTGCGTCGATATACAAAACAAAACATTCACTTTCTGCATAACTCCATGAGTTCATTGACCAAGTTCTCGTTGACTTCGTTATCATGGTACGTGGAATACATGGCCGGCATTTGCGATACTAGCGGAATGTTCTCCTTCGACATTTCTTCGAATCTTGACCAGTAGCTGTTAAGGTTAACCCTTGCCGTTGCTATGACCCTTCTCGAGAGCCTAGGTATGACTGGCTGAAAAAAAAGCATACCATTAGTTATTTGGTTCAGAACTGTCAAAAAGTGCATTTTTGAACAGATTTAAAAGAAATTTGCGGCAAAAAATCAATTTGATATTTATTGATTTTTCAGTCAAGAATACGCACGAACAAAATGAAAATCGGTTCTACACTCACCTCTCGTATGCTTCGATTTCTCCTGTACGGCGACCTTGGACTCTTTGTCTTATTAGTCATATCGGACATCGTTTGTTTATGACACATGCCCGATGACGTAACTCGGTATTTTGTGACGTAAAAAACAGCTGACTTATGACGGCTTGTCGTGGTTGCTGCTTGCCGTTGCACCGCTGTGCACGTCGTACGCACTGTATGAGAACGAGTCGATAAATGTGACGAAACGGAGCCGACCAAAGCTTTTTATAGAGCGGAGCTTTACCTGTCTGTTTGGCGCATGCTTTCGTGCAGCGTTGCCAAGCATGTCGAAGAGGGGCCAGCTTTTGGGAAAGCTCTAAATGTGTATTAGCACTGATTTGTCAGGATTGGGTGATGGTATTTAAGGGACGGTATTTTATATGTATGTCGGGCTGTTTAGTCTGTAATGAATGTGTTGTTGTTAATGATAACTATTATTATGAACCAGAAGTAGCGCTAGCTTTATTTGGCAGTTGGACACATTTATTTTATGTTTTAGTGCAATAACATTGGTTACATAAAGCTCAGTTTGTAGCGATGGATAAGCCTAGAATAAAATAATTATATAAAAGTATAGACATTGGATTTGATTATTGAGAAAAAAATTAGTGGTCATTTGCCTTGATCACAGCATAGCCTGCGTACAGCTAAAAAAAGTTCGTCAAAAAGAACGATGGAGTGCCTTGTTAATTTATTTTTATTTTCCATGATTCGATCTTCAGAAAGTGCTGTGTATTGAAAGAACAGTTATTTTCGAGTTTTTGAAATTATTTGGAAATTTAAATTTTGTGTTTTTTTATTTCCCTTGTAATCGTGAAAAAAATCAACCTCCGAGATTTTTTCAGATCTTTACGTTTCAGGGTCCTTAGATGCCTAACAACATGTTTTCTCAATTCCGTCGGTCTGTGTATCGGTCTGCCTTTCTATCAGTGTGTCTGTCTATCTATCTGTTCGCTTTCGCGGCATAGCTAAAAAATGGCTTTTGACTTCAGATTGAATTTATGGATAACATGTTAGTAAAATAATGGCATTATTATGTTATCCAATTTACCTCAAATTATTCACAAAATTAAAATGTGATATAAGGATACATATATAAAATTTTGGTGAGAAACGATGATGGTGGAATAAAATGGCGGCCTAATGAAATGTTTAAAATATCAGTAATAAACATCTACTTATCAAATTCCGTTAAAATTTGCACAAATATCATGTGTGAAACTGAGTTGTACTACTTGTAAAATTGTCTCAATCCTATATGGCAAAACAAAATGGCGGCAGAATTAAATGTGTAAAAAGCCTGTAAAACTTTATTTCCCGGAATAAAATAAAGTTTTACAATAAAAATAAATTAACGAAAAAAAACAAAAATTCAAAAATGGTATATTTACATTTCTCATTCACTTAATGATTTTTTTCGCATTGCGTAATTTGCCAGATATAAAGCTTTGGTTAGTGTCTTGAGACGTATTTGCCATTTTTTACTTTAAGTCTCTAGAATCAAGGACACAGACCATTTTAAAAATAAAGTTATTATTAGTTAGAGACACCGTTCATTTACACACAATCCAACGATTTAATTTAATTTGTTGTTTTGATCGTTTGCTATAAAAATATATTTGTTTATAATAATTTCATAAATCAAACCAGCTAGGTATTCAGAATAAGAACAAGTTCGATAGATTCTATTATCAGCTACAAAATATAAATCAATACCTATAGGTCAACACTTTTATAGCAAATTATTCATATCTATCTCCCGTTTTGACTGAGATTAAAAAAAGTTAATTCCAAAACTACGGTGTTGTATGCTAGTTCTGTCCATTAATGTCTGATATCTACACCTCCTGGGTACCCAAAGGGTGAAGTTTTAAGATGGGATTTTCAGCAAGAAGCTGTTTTTTTTATTTAAAAATATTCACACAAGGATTATTGAAAATCATGGAATCCTTTATTGAAAGCTACTTCTATTAAATTTCTATTTCGCCAAAACTACCCTTTGAGCAAAATTTTTTTCTCCTACTACTGTGTTCTGATTTTGACGTCTCTACTCTGCTTAAAATACTGCTTGAATCTCATGCTAAGAGAACGTTTCTCGATTCAAATTCAGTTTTGATGTGGAAAATCTTAGCTATTCATCATCGTAATGCCTGTTAACTGTCAAGAGTAACTATGGTGCAACAGATCTTTTTTAATATTTACCATTTTTGACCTAAAGTCCCCTACGTTTCTACAAGTTGTTATATACAGCTCTCTTATACAGGTTACTAACAATGTCCTGCTTTGTTGCTGCAAATTGGTTATAAGCCTCGTTAAGGCACTGTTCAGTGTGTGTGGGTTCTTATGATATTTATAAATTTTAGAAATTTAGAAATTCTGCCAATAAGTTGATTCCAGTATCTAAGTCAAAATTTATGTTTGATTTGAGGAGTATTCATTTCATGATCTTCGCACCATTTCACATATTTCAAAGTAAGTGTTACGAACGATCTTTAATAGTTCCATCGCCGCATTCAGAGAAAATGTTGTCCATTTAGTCAGATGGTGTTTCGTCTCCCTCACAACTTTTACTTAATCATAATTTACAAACTTCTTTTCTTGGCTTAGCAGAATGTTCTGAAAAAGTCTTATAAAATGGTTGGTATTTTGAGCAGTTGAATACATCCTATCTGGAAAGAGTTGAATAATCCTTGACAAGCATTACGACAAAGCGCCGGTAAGGGGTACGCTCGGCTTGTGGTTTTTCTGGTTGGTATTCTGTCTGGCACGGAGCATTTAAAGTCCTGTATACATTTTCTTCACGTTTTATTGTTTTTAGATTATACATTTAAATATATGAATAAAAGTTCATGTAAATATGGGTCCGAAAATGCTCCATTTTCACGTACAGGGTGTTTAAAGGTTTCCGTTTTTAAGAGTTTATTTCACATTTATCGAAAACTCGTTTTGATGTTAAAATGAGTTATGGTACACGCAAATGTATCATTAAAGATCAGATATACATATACAAAATTATTTTCTAATGCACTTACGCATTAGTGACATTCATGCTGGCAAGTCTTTATGTTTAGCGAAAAAGTTGTACGCCACTGGGTTTTTCAAAATTTAGTGTCGCTTTCTTAAATCAAGATTAATTCTAAAAAGTGCGTTTTGGACGTTTTCATTCTGATGCTCCATTTTTAAAATAAAAAGACGGAAATCTTTAAACACCTCGTATTATGAAAACGCATCGTTTTCAGACCGGTGTTTATACGAGATTTTTTTCTTATTTTTAGGTGTATAATCTAACCTTAAATTTTCGTCACAACATTCTGTAAAACCCTGTGTAGTCTCATTTCTCAATTGTGAAGAACTACTGTGGCAAAGAGGATCTTTATTGAAGCGAATGAATTTAATTGTTGTTTTTCCCTGTTTGGATATGTTATTTGGGGTTTCTGTCGTACAGAGTAAAGTCTAGGAAGGGGATAAATAGAGGGTTCTACCTTTAAATTACCAGACAGCCTCTTAATGCCTAAAATTTCATTTTTCTAAGAGTATTTTTTAATTCAGCCACTATTTTTAAGTAAACAAGGTACATTTAGTTTAGACAGTATGACAGTAAGATGAAACTGTCCTACAACACGATTTTAAAAACCGTTGTTTTAAATTAGGAGAGAAAATATTAGGCATTCAAGTAAAAAAGTGACAAAACCTGTAGAATTAATGACCCTACTTTAAATTCCATCTATTATGACTAGACAAAAAGAGAGGCAAATAGAAATACCATGCTATAATATGAAAATATTTTTTTACTGGTAATGCAGTGTTAACTCTAAACTACAAAAATTAAACCTTATTTAAATTACACGGTTAGTCGATATACTTTATCAATCAATACAAATCAAGAGTTTGTGTGATATTCGATCAAAAGACAAAACTAAAGTAAATCTCAAAGTCCCTAAAAATCATCCGTTTTGCCAAAGAAATAGATTTGTGTAAATTTGAAAAATCGTTTGAAGGAAAGTTTAGTTTGAAATAATGTATTTTCTGGGAGCGGCTAAAATATATATGAAGATCCATCGACGCGAAAAGTCCATCAGAAACTAAGAAATAATCTGAAATGTATACTTTAATAAAGGCTCATAAGAATAAAGTTGCAACAAATGCTGTTTTTTTTTAAATTTTTAAAGCTTTTTGAACAACTATCAGAAAGAATTAGTATGGTAGTAAAAGCGTTTGTTACTTTTTACTCATCTGGCACAATAGTATTAATTTTACTTCGCTATTACGTAGATAGAAGACAAACTAATTTCCCTTTTAGACTGTTACATGCGGCCCTTAGTGTTAGTTTCGTCGAAATTGTTAATAGTCAATCCCTTAATTATCCCAATTAATATCAAATGGGTATTTGACAATCTAGAGGCAAAACATTTTTGAGCAACTTCCTCTCTATAATATTTTGTCTACGAAATATATTGTTGAGAATAAAATTAATGTAATAAGATCGTTGCAGATACCCACAAAACATAGGCACATAAAAACTCTTTCTTTAGTCTAGAAAAAGGCAATTGAAAGCGTTTCTTTACATTCAAGTTACTGTATTATTTAAGTCTGAATCTAAAATATTTGAAACTATCGCCGCTTATTATACAGAGTATTACATAATATCGTACAAGATTTCAAAAATTTAAACTTGCCCTCAATTTTTCTTCTCATTGGATTTCGTCATAATGTGCTTTAAGTATCTATCTCAAGACTATTTCGCAAATTTCTTGTTGTCTCCCTGACTATAAAATATGACTTTTTTATGAATAATTGCAGCTCTTATTGTTAAAATTAACATTTTTAGCATAATTTTGTATTAATCTTTCACCGCCTATTTTATATAGTATCATGTAACTGTCAACTAACATGTTTACGCATATTTTTCCCAAGGCAATTTCGCCACTCTCTAGATGTCTCCCTGACTATAATACAAATTATATGTTTAATGAAAATATTGAGCACTAAGTGTTAAAATTAACAAAAAAGTAAAGATCTTTGAAATTAACGTCATTGAACCCATAACAAGTAACTGGAATGACCCCGTCAACTGATAAACCTAGTGAAGTGAGGCAGTGGCAACAGACAAGGAGAAAGCGATGAATATATACGTAGTTTTTAAGCTATGCCGCGAATTGACAGACAAACCGACAGGTGCACCGACGGATTTATAAAACATATTGTTTGGCATCTAGAGACGCTAAAACGCGAAGATATGTAAAACTTGAGAGGGTGTTTTTTTACGATTACAAAAATTTTATCTGGCTGCCATTTTGTTCCGCCATCTTGAATTAGTACCACACTTTTACTAGTTCATCTCTATCCTACAATTAGTTATGACTCACAATTTGAAAACAGTTCATTAAGTAGTTTTTTCAGGCTGAATTTTCGAATATTTTATTAAGCCACCATTTTGTTTCGCCATCTTGGATTGTTACCAAAATTTTAATAGTTGATTCCTACATAATACTTGATTTTTGTGAAAAATTTGAGATAAATTGGATATGATTCATGTATACATGGTTTTGGCCCATTCATTAAAACAAATGACATTTTGTTATGATAACTTTTTTCAGGTAAGTATTTTATTAGTTTTGGGTTTGTAATCGATGTAAATCATTAGCAAATCATAAACTCTGTTAAGTGTGTATCAAATCGTATGGTTTGTCTTTTATATATAGTGTTTATTTTCTTCTAAAACAACTTTCGAATGTAGCAACTGTAGTAAAATTTTTACAAGCAATAGTGATTAATTGTGTAGGTTCCGCTTGCAATAACCGAATTAAAGATTTTTTTGTAACAAAAATTGTACTAAAAGTAAAAGGTATTTTATATTGTACCTATATATTTTATGTATAATGTCCCTATAGCTTATGTCAAGATCGCGAATGCGATAATTGAATTAAAGGTCATTTGTGACTACACAGAAAGTGATGTAGAATTTAAAAATAGGTGGTTTAAAAAATTTGTTTAATAGGAAAAACTTATTTTATTAAGCATTCAAGTACCAAAATTTTTAGTTAGGAGCAGGGGCTCTGAATCTGTCATCATCTATATAGTGATAAAAATAAATAGGCCACTAAAAAGCGACATAACAAATTATTTCGTAGATAAGAATTTGTAAAAAAACAAAATATTTTGAAATTATCTGGATATATACCATTTTTTTTGCCCCACATCTCTGTAATTTTGATGTTTTTTTTTGCAGTAGGTAGATAAAAAATATTTTTCAAAATTCAGATAATTTGCTAATTTTTTTCGTAAATCGGCAAAATACAGTTTTTTCATTCAATAGCCAAATTTAGATTTCGAATACACGTATAAATATAAGAAATATATCAAATACAAAAAATCTAAACAATGAGTACCAACGTTATATTTCACTCTCTCAATTTATCTTAAAATAACTGATAAAAAATTTGGTTTTTTTGTTTAAGAATCTATTAAAAGGTTCAATCTCTAATTTAAAAATAAGGCCTTCTATTTTAAAAATAAAATAATCTTTAAAAGCATAACATATGCCTAACTCGGCATTTCTTGCCATCGTAACATAAAGTTCACTAATTAAAGGTACTTAAGTACCAGGTACTTAAGTTTTGTGTTAACATGTAATACAAAATGATCAAAAATGCCTTGTATATTTATGAACAAATGAAAGTGCGATTCTGTGTTTTTAATTTTTGGATATCTTGTCCTGCAAATCAAGATAAGTAGCATGTAACACTGATAAACCATAGAAAAAATATTCAAAAATGTTTAAATTCGGCGGGGGTCAGAATTCTTTGTACTTGAGTGGATTGTGACTTATCGTAAAATAATTTTGTTTCTTAATATACCGTATTCCATATTGAGGTCACTCTGTATACTATTTTTATAAAAAAAAGTTTAATTCTCGATACAGCTTTTTTGTCAGTATTAGTAAATGCGTTACAAATTTTCATTTAATTTTTTTTTCATAGACAAAGCAAGGAAACGCACGAAGGAATGGCTAAATTGTCTCGAGAGGAAAAAATTACTTTTCCAAATGACTTTTTTTTAATATTGAAGGATGTAAGTCAAGCAAAGATAACTAACTTTTATACAAAGTCTTTTAGCCAAAAAAAACACAGATATTGGATTTTATACATGTATAGACAAATTTTCGAGCAAATGATTAGTAGTTTATATATTCCATTAGCTCTCGTCGCAAATCCCGGCTTAAAACATTTAAGAAAAACAATTCCTAAATAACTTAAATATTTTATAAATATATTATTATCAATAAAAAATGTTGACAAATTCACGAACGCCTGTGGCAAACCAAAGACGCAACAAAGTCAGTGGAAATCAATATTTTTTAAATATTTATTTCATTTCGTTAAATAATCACATATCTCATTCTAATTGGTCAAAAGCTTTTTGAAGTTTAAGTTGGTTCTCTTGTAAATTAATAATATGATGGTCTGCAGTCTTCATGTGTATGTGCATTTTTTAATTATAATACCACGTATATTACTGATATCTGAATTGTGTATAAAAATTCGAAGCATAATAAGATGTGACAAAATTGATTGCAGTTCTTTGCACCCACTTTGCAATAAAAAGACCAAGCTCCACCTTATTCTTCGGCTTACATCTGGCAACGCCGAGTCTTCTATAGCGCGCGCTCTACACGCGACCGACTCGTGAGGCGCGATGCGCGCTTCCCTCTCTTTCGCTCCTATTGGCTACCGCGCTTACCTGTCCGACCGTGCGCCAGAGCTTTTTTCCTTTTTTGGATGCTGCCGGCCGTAACGAACTCTTCTTCTGCTGGGCATCGTCCCTGTCCTTTTTTTCTCTCGCTGTTCTTAGGAGTGAAACGGTCAGAGGTAGTTGCTTTGTCTTGGTCGTACTTACTTGCTGACCATAATTTTAAATGGCAAAAATTGTGTTATGATAAATCGTAGGGTTATTAATAAATTTTCCATAGGTTATTGTTAGGAAAAAATTAAGTATTATTGATATAAAAACTAATATATTATAAAGTACGAAATTTGTTAAAGATCGTAGGTACATAATATGTAATAACTAATATTATTTGATTTGATATATACTATTTAAAAACATACAATTATTGATCATCTACGTATAGCCGTTGGCATATTTCTTATGAAATGTTGGCCTCATATAAAGTTTTAATAAGCACTGTAATTTTTTTCTGTGGATATTGTTTATTCAAACCTTTTAAATACATTAATTTATTAATAAATTAGTTAAATACACACGTTTACAATTCCGATCAAATTTTGGATCCGAGCAGATAAAAACCATTCTTCGTCATCTGATGGGCTGAATCCGATTTCAATTTTGTTTGTTTTATTTTGTATATATAAAATGTACAAAACAATTCAAATCCAATCCAAATTTCGTAATCATTTGTCATTATCATGATGGGTTCTAGTATTGGAGTTCTCGCATGTTGGCAGCATTGCTGTCATAATGACTGTCAGATGAAGGCGTCGCTAGAACAATAATTTCCAATGTATTTTATACAAAACAGACCGCTTTAGAAAGTAAGGTGAAATATTAGGAACTGGCATTAAAAAAGCGCCATCTAGCGCTTTTTTAATGAAATGAAATTGAAATGAAATTTTTTAATGACCGCATACCTAATATTTTCAAGGCGCGACATTATAGTTCTCATGAATATTTGCTTTTTAATTCGATTTTGTAACACGTTTATAGCTTTTTACTATATATATTTATATCTATAGTTTCTGATATTTTGATATAGGTATCTAAAAAAAATAAAATGCAAAAAACATTTGGAATGGAATAAAAAGCTTCAAAGATACATAGGTAATATTTATTGTGTTAATGACACATGTCAATGTATTACTAAACTTTATTTTCTAAAGGGGGCTGTTTTGTGGTACTCGAAACGTTTTGTTTTGGTTTAGGAAGGTGTGAAAATGTGTCACTTTAAAATGTTTTTGTTACGTTTGCGGATGTTATATGCTCGGAAAAAGCGCCAAAATAACGACAAGTGCGCTTAAAGACGCATATTTACATTAGTGTGGGACACGCCTATCACGCAAGAGAAAACAAAGCGTCTCTTCTGCACTTATTGTAAATCCATGGATATTTTGGTCTTCTCAAGGCTTTTGTTAGAGGACCTCCTTTTCAGTACTTAATCAAGTTGCTCCTTAAATTGTCGTACTCAAAAATCAAAGGAGGAATATTTCTGGGACCTGATATTGGAAAATTAATGCCCAACGGATACTTTGCAAAATGTTTAACGACCGATGATGCGGCAGCATGGGCATCATTCCTAGTGTTGTTGATTTTTTTCTCGGTAACGGCAGATTCCCAGATTTCCAGCAAATAAACGACAATTCGCTGCACGATTACCGCGAGGTTGAGGCTGGAATGTTTCTCAAGATTCAATTCTTTAGTTCTGATCTCGTTTTTCTTTTCGTTAAAAGTTGGGCGATGCCAGCGACGAGCAAGGAGAACGACTACAAGCTATGTTGAAAATCGGACAATGATACCAAGGACTTTGGAATGATGGCATGATCAGCGACAACTGTTGTGATTTACCTATTTCTTTTAATCGAACAATGACCTTTAATTTTCAAACATTGTAATACGTTTATTTATTGCATATCTCGAAAACTAGAACCAATTATCCGATGATTTAATCTTTTCGTTATCAATTTTCCTCATTTGTTTTTTGGGTCCGGAAGTATATTCTTTTTTTGGGATTTTTACGGTAGGTTGATTTTCTTTTTTTATCTTTTTCATAAATATTTTGATTTAAAAAAATAGTTATTTTTACATCACTTACAAAAAATAAATAAATACATAATTCTACAGTGTGTTTACGAAAAAGATAGTACTTGCCATTCCACATTTAGTTATTTTGGCTGGGTCAACAAGTATTTTGTAGTAAAATAGATTTAAAAGAGCACTATTTTGTGCTTTTTACGTTTATTAAAAATCCGGTAAAAAATATAAGTTAAACTACTGGGAAAAGTAAAAAACATTTGTTAAATTATACCATGCTTTAGAGACAGTACGTAAATCAAAAGTGAAACCTAAAACAGGTTAAAATTAATATGTTCTTTGGATTTACCAACCAAAAACTACATGCAAATAGAAGTGATGTTAAATCATATTTGCTACATTTTAACTAAACAAAAAGAAATAAATGATCATCGCGGCATTGTCAGACATGTTTTAATTCGTTTTAAGAAATTTTTGTTAATTATAAATTAATCATGGCCGACCAATAATTATGTGGTGATCAATAACTGTACCATTTACCCTCCTTGTTATGTTTGTTGCGTTGTTATTTCGCAATTCTTACTATACAAGGTTATCCACGATAAATTAGAAAATCTCAGCAGTTAATTAAGACCACAAACATTAATTACCACGGCAAATTTATTTTACTTTTCTCAATTTTTTAAAACTATTTGTTGCTTCTATAGTATATTTTTATATACTGGGTGAACACGGACTAATGTACGCCCCCTTTTTTTCTTTGTCTTTCCAAAAATTTGTGAGCATCATATACATGACGCTATTTGTCAAGTCTTAGCCCATGTATGACAATTTTGTTCACTTTCATTTTAACCAGAAGTGGCGTCATCTATGAATGAAAACCCACAAACTTTTTATTTATATTCTGGTATATCTTAAAATTATTTAAATGCCAGTTTTAAATTTTTGATATCGGATAAAAATTGACGGAGCCGTAATATTTTGTTTAATGTTGCTTAGTTGGAAATGCAATTAAATTTAATGCAATTTTCAAAAGAAAAAAAATTCAGTTTTTTTTATTATTTGGACCTATTTATTTAAAAACCAAAACAACATAATCGTGTTAATGCATTTTTTTTGTAAAAACTGAATTACTTTAGTAACTACGTTTAAGATTTTTGAAAATGATCAATAAATAACCTAATTATTTAGATATTAAATTTAATACACTGCTCATACTCAGACCAATTTAAATCAGAAGCCTTTCAGTCTCTATTCGGACGCGAGAAAGAAAGCTTCGAAAATGCCAAATGTGATTTTGGCGAAACGTCAGCAAAACTCTTCTTTTCAGAACGAATTTTTCCATCCGTGAAGGATTAAGAATCAATATATATATATATATATATATATATATATATATATATATATATATATATATATATATATATATATATATATATATATATATATATATATATATATATATATATATATATATATATATATATATATATATATATATATATATATATATATACATAAATATCAGTTAAATAATCTATTTAAAAATATGCGCTATAGGTCGAAAATACTCTATAACCCGCAACTCATTAAACTAACCCAGCTTCACAACATTATCACAAATATTTTTTAATATTCAAGGTATTGTAACAAACGAACTACGTCCCACTACTATAGATTAGAGAATAACAGACAATTTGAAAAAATTGTTAAATTTAAATTTAATTTTCTTACATCGATATCATAAAGTAGACATTTTATTTAGTAGCCATAACCATTCAACATGGACATTTCCAATAACTGCACCTGTCTAAATAGTCCTTATACAGAAAGAAACTAATTGTATAACAGCAAACGAGAATAATTAATTGAAAAAATAATCGCCCGCGTTCATTCATGCCCACCCTTACAACCTACGACGTATCATTTTAAAAGTTCTAAATGGCTAGCTAAATAGTGAAAAAGTGTTTACTTCCGGTGACAAAAGGGAACCAAAGTTAATTGCTAAGTTAGCCCTTTTATTTGCCGTTGGTAAACGGTAATTGAGCACGTCATAATTCTTGTTTAATATAGTCATTAGCGGAGTGATGTGAATCTATTGGGTGTGGTTGTACCTTTGGCTTTGTGTTCGTGAGAAAAGTCAATTGAAGGAGTTTTTTTAATCATTTTGTAATTTATTCGCTGGTAATTTTACGCTTGTTTATTTTTACCATAAGTAGACTTCTGTATTTTTAGTAAGGGGGAAGAGTTGCCCCTGGTTGTATCAGGCCCCTTTTCATCCTTTCTGGAAATTTCGCTCATCTTGGACAATAAAAAGAGTATTCTGACAATAGGTGATGTCTCCTACCATACGGCTTATTCTCCTTGTACACACATTTTGCATTTAGCCACATATTGTTAAGGTATTTTCTTAGCTTTAGTCATAACCTTTGTTAAAAACCTCAAGTTTCTCCACTACATTGTCAGATAGATCATTAATGCCTTCATGCACGACATCTTAGGGTCCCTCTATCAACAGTGCATCAGTTAGTTCCATCACCTAACTTTTAAATTTGGTAACTTAGTTCAAAGTCCTTTAAGAATAGAAATTTCTAAATAAGTCTAATATGCCTTCCGCTTTAAACACGTAACTATTAATCCGAATCGTACGAGATAAGTCAAAAATGCTATTTTAAGGAATCATATCGTGCTTAGTCTGCCATAAAATATTGCAACCATCGCTTGACAAGTTTAAAGTTATGTAGTGAGGCGTACTGTTGCAGTTACCACAAACTCCTCATTTATTTCGTAGTTAAGACAAAATGTAAGTTCTAAATGTTCCTTAAGTTCTCTGCAAGTACCAGTGTTACCTACATCCTCACACACCTTTTCAGTTATAAACAGATTTTGAACATTACCGTTCAAAAGTAATTCTGCTAAGCCCGCATGGAATAATTACTACCTACCCACCCTAACCGTAATTTTATATTTTGCCTCCCTCCGCCCTCATTGACATGGGGGACTAGACACTGAAAGTATTTTGACCCTTATATGTGAGCAGGTAGTTCACCTGTTAGACGAAATCGGATTGAATAGACACAAGGGGAAACAAAAGAGTCACATATCTGTTTAGCGAGGGGACGCCATTATTTTTTTAGAAAATATTTGGGATCTATTCAAGCTTATTCAGGTGCGGGAGTCAAATAAGTTCCACGTACCTGTTTTAGGACTAGGTTTGTGGGAATGAGTAATAATTGAATAGCAAACAGAGGGTGGTGCAGGAAAGGGGAATATAATATTAGGTATCGAAAAATGTATATATGCTATATGGTGCAGGTTAAAAAAAAAAAAAAATATATATATATATATATATATATACATATATACATATATACAGTGTGGCCAGTAAAGTCCGCATGATATAGCATTTTTTTTACTAATTAACTTAAGTAAAATTTGAGTAGGCAAAAGGTTTTTGCTTGAAAAATTATGCAAAGTGACAATAAAGAAGTTAGTCATGTGATTTATCTTACCTGTAAAATTTGACATTTGTATTATGAAATGGCAAAAAAGTACCTTTTTCATCATAATTTTTAAAAATGGTAAAGAAAAAAGTTGTTTCTTTTTTGATTTTATAGCCAAATGCCAAATTTCAGCGATATCGCTTGACTTCAAATTTTTCTAATTTTTTTAAACTTGATGTCTTTTGCCTTTCCTGAATGTAAGCTAACCTGAATTAAACCATTTATTTTTGATCAATTCATTGCTTAAATGTATTTTATTAAACAAATGTATCCAACTTGATGAAAAGTTTATACAGTTTCGTCAATTTAATGTAAAACAATTTTAAAATGAATTATTTGCTAAGTGTATACATATCTGTTTACTTTTTAATAAAAACCAAACTGAGAAAAACGGTTTTTCTGTTTTATATAGTCTTTTCTAAAATAAATTTAATATTTTTACTAAATTATTAAATTAACCAAATAAAAACTAAACTATATTTCTAGCGTATAGTGCTCAAACAATAAGAAAAAAGTTTTATATAAACATAGGTCTGAAAACGCTTTGTTTCCGAGATACAGGGTGTTATTTTGTGAACGTTATTCGACTTCTATTTGGGAAACATAGCGTTTTCGCTCCTATGTTTATACCATTTGCGGGAATACTATATCATTCTGTTTTCCCTGCATATTTTATAAAAGGTATTTGGTCAAAGTTCATCATTCTGTATATTAAAATCTCGCAGCAGGATTGAGATCAGATCTCTTCAAAAAGGTCAAGAAATGCAAATTATTTAATTTTCAGGATAATTGACTGAAAGCCATTTCCCATAAAAAGTTTGCGGGGTCCTTTGAGATGTAAGGTAAATCAGGTGACGAACTTTTTTATTCTCATTTTGCATTTTTTGTACTCATGTACCAATTTTTCCTAATATAATTAATGCTTTTTTATCTACGTAACCGAATGCAGACAAACCTGAAATAACCTATTACTGTACAATATATTAAGAATAGAATGGTCTGAGGAATTAATTCAATTGTTTTCAGAGGCTACTTTGTAATTAATTTTGTCTTTATTTGGATATTTAAATAACTTAATAAAAATACTCTATTTGTTTTTACAAAGGATGATATAAAACAAAAAAAAATTCTCAGTTTTGTTTTTATTTAAATATATATAGAGAGATATGTATTTACTTATTAAATAACCCAATTTACAATTATTTCATGTTAAATTGTGGAAACCGCATAAACTTTGCATCAAGTTAGACTCATTTTTTTTTGACCAATTTATGTTTTTATAAACAAAATGGCATTTAGAATAAAAAATCAATTAAGGAAATGTATTTAGGCGACGAACTATAAAAAAGAAATGGTTTAATTTGGGTTTGCTTTTATCCGGTAAAGTGAAAAAACATAAAATGTTAAAAAAATGCCAAAATTTGAAGTCAATCGATATGTTTGAGTTTTGGCATACGGCTATAAAATTAAAAAGAAACCACTTTTTCCTTTAACATTTTTTAAAATTTTATTGAAAAAAGCACCTATTTGCCATTTTAAAAAAATAATGTCAAAATTGAAAACCAAAATTTGCTATATACAAAAAAAACAGAACTAAATTCGAACGAGTAATAATAATAATAATAATAAAAACTTTTATTAGCAATAATATAGAATTTTACAATAAGACTTTTTAAAAGAATACATATCAAGATATAGGTATATGTTATAAGAGGATAACCCACGTGAGTTTGGCCAAGTCTAGATTATAGTAGCTACTCTCACTCAACCACAGCGTCATCGAGATCAAACCTCTAAATGGATTTTTGTTATTTTGCTATTAGGCTTATAGGTAATCAAGTTAGTTACGTAATTAAATTTGCGGTATAATAAAATTTATATAAATTAAGGCGAGAATGCAAAAAGATGCATTTCAAAACGTATTCCTATATGTAAAAATCGATTAAATATTTTTAATATTTAAAAGATGTAAATTTACAAAATATGTCTAAATATACAAGGTAATATTATATTAACATATTTACAGAAGTAAGACCTTGATACCCTGAACCCCATGCGACACCGACAGCAGCAACAGCATTCATTGTTATCATTGCCTGTTTAATAAATAAAAGTGGAAACGTGGTATTGTAAACATATTTTTATGTCGAACGTTTCTATTGCTTCTTGGAATAAACTTTTTCTTGAGAATATTAGAGGAGTTATGAGTGATAAGCAGTTTCTGCACAAAATTGCCTAGATGGTAACTACACCTATTCCTCATATTTAGGCATTTGCATTCATTTATTTTGTGAGTTATGTGGTCGAATTTCCGTATGCCATAAATAAGTCGACAACAAGAATTTTGAATTTTTTGTATTCTATTTTTTTCATTTTCTATAAGACATGGCGTATACACAAAATCGCAATAGGAGTAGTAAGAAAGAACTAGACTGTCATAGAGCATCCTTTTTAATTTAAAATCCAGAAAATGGCGACTGTTAAAAATAAGTTTAAGAGAATTAAATGTCTTTTTATTTATGTTTATTACATGTTGTTTGAAACGGAGCTGTTCGTCCACCGTTAAGCCCAAATTTTTCGCGGAATCTACGTATGGAAGAGTAATGCCCCCCAGTGATATGTTAACATTATTTTTTATAAAGTGTTTGTTTAATTTATTAGATATGCATAGTAATTTAGATTTTTCAGAGTTTAAATTAAGATTGTCAGTTTCGGAAAGAGATCGCAAATTTTCTAAATCGAAGTTAATATGTTCTACAGCTTCTTCAAAGTTAGTCGGATCAAAGCTACAATAAAGTTGAGTGTCATCTGCGTATGCAGTTGCTTGACAAAATTTGGTAGACATAAGAATATCGGAGGTATATAAAATGAACAGCAAAGGAGATAATATTGAGCCCTGTGGTACACCTGAAAGAATATTAATCACATCTGAGCACAAATTATTTACTGATATTTTTTGAGAACGAGTATTAAGAAACGACGTTATTAAATTAACAGCCCCGTTATCAAAACCGTAATAATTCAATTTGGCGAACATGAGCTTATGATCGAGTGTATCGAATGCCTTTGAGTAATCTAAAAGTATTAGTAAGTTAGCATATCTTTTATCGTAGACTCCAATTACATCATCCAGCATGGACGCCATGGCAGTGGCCGTGCTGTAATTTTTTCTAAATCCACATAAATAATATTGTTATTTATAAAAAAATCATACATCTGATCGTACAAAACTTTTTCCAAAATTTTTGAAAGCACTGGTAGTATGCTAATGATTCTTAAGTCTGAAAAAGTTTTTGGGTTATTATTTTTTGCTGGAAAATATGAAGTTTCTATAGATTATCGCGTGGACAACAATATTTTAGTTATAATTTTTACAATTTTGTTATGATATTAAGGTCTCTGAGTGTGCTCCATGTTTTAAAATAATTATTGGAAGTACAGACTGTTTGAAGATATTGTTTTTTTGCTCTTCGGACAAGTGGTACTGCTTAATTTCGTACTTCTTTGTACCCATTTTATTTTTTTTCGTTGGGATATTTTTTATACCGTTGTAGGGCTTCAGAGTAGGAGTCGTACCACAGCGTTCCACTAATGTAGGATTATTTACAAAAATTGGGTCGATTAGTGTGCTAGTTGTGACGGTTATTCTAGTAGGTTCATTTAAAATTTGGATGAGATTATAAGACTTAAAACATTCCGATAGCGGTGTGTTTAAGTTCAAAAAATTTACATTTAAATCTCCCATACATATCACGTGGTCAAATAATGGGCAAATGTAAGATAAAATGTTGTCGAAATCGGATATAAAACTATTAATATTGGTGTTCGGCGGCCGATAAAAAGCAACAACAAGCAACAAGTGTTTTTGAATGAAAAGTAAATTTAAGAAAAAGGTATTCCAACTGGGGATTTATTCGAAAATCAAAAATCATTTTTTGAGTTCAGAATGTCTCCTTAATGTACCCACAAACTCCGCCACCCCGCCCTATCCTATCGAATCTATATATGTATATCCCGGGATGGCAATATGATCATCAGTAATGTGTTCTGTGAGCTAGGATTCTGTAACCATTACAACGTCGAAATCTTTTAATTGCACTAAATCGGAGAATAAATTAAAACTTCTAAGCAACGATCTAACGTTAATATGTGCAAGTTTCATTCTTAGCCTACACTACCATTACCCTATACTTTTACGAGCGTGAATCTGATAGCAATGATACATTATCTAAATATGATTAGCAATGCATAGTGCCAGTTTACATTAAAAAAAAATTATAATATAGAATTTGTGTAAAATATTATCAACCCAATGCAGGTGCAAATTAATTAAGAGTGAAGCCCCTCTGCGTCATGGAGTCGGGTTGGGGTACTTGGAGACAAAGGCGATACTATCAAAGAATAAGTAAAGAGAAATTGAGCTCTTCTATAACTGTTTTAATTTTTTCCTTTGACCAGTCCTCCAGGACTTCCATCAGGACTACATGTAGTGTTTTCTCCTCAGGGAAGCTGAAGGAGTGGAAAGGTACTTGATTGGTTTCTAAAACTTTTGGTATTTTATTGAAATCGACGATTTTTAGGGTGGTTAGATATGTTTTTTCCATGATTACTAATGAGGAGACTTTCGGAGATTTATTATTAGATCAAATGTATCAGGTTGATTAGATTGTTGGATTTGAAGGGTTTGCTTGGATTGCTGTTTTCAGCGCTCGATTTTTTCACGTTAGGTATGCGATCGTTGTCAGGAAGGGTGGCGGGGATTCAGAGTTAGGTCTTTTGGAAGGCAACGAATCAGAAATAATATTTAAGATTTATATAATTATGTTAAGTGAGTTGGTATTATCTAAGTTTGTCTGTTCGTTTTCTGAGTCGTTTGTATTATGTGCGTCGTCTGAATCATTATTGTCTGTGCCCATTGTAATATTAGCATCTTTGTTGTTAGGCATGTACCTTTTTAGTTGCTCTACGGTGGATTCTTCTAATTCCATGGCCAGCCTACTGTTTTCTTGACTAATAACGTCCACTTTTTCCTTAAGCACTTGATATTTTGCGACAATTGTGACACGTTGGAAGTTCTCGCTCGACTGATGATGATACGAGACGATATTATGTCTGCACGAGAGTACGAATTTCGTCTCGGCTCGCGGCATCACTAGTTCTATTCCTTTCAGTGCAAAAAATATTATCTGAAGCACAGCATGTATTTTTTTAAACGAAGTCGCCAAGAAGGTTCTCTAGCCTCCCACATGGGGTTTGAATTGTGTTTTAAGTATGAAGTTTGATTTATGTTTTGATGTTCTGCGTTTGTCTCGGTTTCTTAGTGGCATTTTTAATAATTTTTGCTTGTGCGAAACCTGACGAAGTAGTTACCAAATATATTAAGAAATGTCGTTCATGTTATAATAAACTTTTACAATAGTCTAACAACTTTACATGTATCTTTTCCAAATAAATTTATACACTTGAAACTGGTTTTTGAAAGAAAAAAACCAGCTTTAAATTTAAAATCTATATTCACAATAACGCAACCTACACAACTATTATCAATTTCGGATTTTCCATTGAAGAGGGGTATTTCCTTTCTTGTTGACGAAAGTCGAAAGGGCTTACTAAGAATTTTCGAATAAATATTTTTCATGAAATACAAAAAAGTCTCTTCATTTTAGAGTAAGTAGTTTTAGATAATAATTTTGCCAACAGAGTTCTTACCAAATGCTTGACAGACCGACGGAAGTACGAAGGACATGGCAGGACTCAGGAAACAGCAAGACTTGGAAAAAACCTGGAAAGATGGTTTTTTTAACCTTTTACTAGGAAAAAAAAATTTAGTTTTCAAATATTTTTATAAACTATACACAAAATTTGTAATTAAAAAACTAAAATTCATTTTAAACCGACAATCAGTTGTTAATGTATATTATTATATTATTCCTTATTCCATAGGCATATTTCTTAATTTCTTATGGGGTAGCTCTGTGGGGTAATTCATGCAACGCAAAATGCATTTTTAGAATGCAGAAAAAGGCCATACGTAGTATCGCAGGAGTTGGTCACCGCGAGCACTGTAGGCCTTATATCATAAGTTTACAAATCTTGACTCTTCTTTGATTATATATATTAAACCAGTTACTGGAAATTTATAAAAATAAATCGCAATATTTGCATAATTCTGATTTTCATCACGGCACAAGATCCGCACAATTAATTCGTAGGCCTAAGTTCCGTCTTAAAAAATCAATAAACAACTCATTTAACATTGAATTTTATAATGTGTTACCATTATCAATAAAATGTCTCAACGAAACAAGGTTTAGAGTCGCAATTAAGCAATTTTTAACATCACATGCTTTCTATACAATACAGGAATTCTTTGATATTGTAAAACCTAGGACAAAGTTTGATATCTGAAATGTATGCTTATTTGTTTGTTTGTCATAAGCCGTATTCGTTTTATTATTGTGTCTTATGTTTATTTTATTTTAGTGCATAGTTTTCACTTTTGCGTATGTTATGTGCATATACTAAAACACCACGTCTATGAATGTTAATTTTTATGACTTGCTACAATTGTAACGTTTTTGTACAAAATGTGGTCAAATAAATAGTATGACTATGGCTATATATATATATATATATATATATATATATATACATGTGTTGACTTTTACTCCTTCACGGATGGAAAAATACAATGTATTTTCATTCCGGGTGTACATCCGTTCACTACTGTCATTCTGAAAAGAACAGTTTTGCTGACGTTTCGCCAAAATCACATTTGGCATTTTCAAAGCTTTCTTTCTCGCGTCCGAATAGAGACTGAAAATACATATATATATATATATATATATATATATATATATATATATATATATATATATATATATATATATTTATATATATATATATATAATATATATATATATATATATATATATATATATAAAAATATGTATATACATATTTACATATATATACTCGAAATTTTATTGGCGCTCTTTCTGTACAGCAAACCAAACCAATCCTAACATTTATTGATTAAAAGTTTTGTTAAAAAAAAACTTAAAATTCGGGAATTCGAACACATATACAAACAGGGATTCGAACACACATGCATACCACTGAGCCAGGAAGCCCCTCACACTGAACGTTCAAAAAACTTTTATCAGTTATCGTTGTCCAACAAGCATGCGCGAAGCTTCGCTATCGAACCTACTGCGAGCCGGGTAGACTCTCCTTAAAGCATCATAATCCATGATATTAAGAACAGGACAGACCACCGAAGATCCGACTATGCGCATATCATAAAAGTTCTCTATGTGTTATTTCGATTACATAGATATTTTTATTGTTACCATTAAAATTCTTTATTCTTACAATTGTCCAATAATCGACGAAAAAAAATGTCTCGATTCCATTAGCAGTTTTACATAAACAAGCTTTTATAAGTCGGAATTTTCTCATACGCCTTGCCTGGTATCCGTTTTATCTTAAGACTGGTAATTAAAGCTCGTACTTCGGTGAATTATAGCTCCGGCGCCCGAGGGCACAATATATCGAATTTAAAACAATAATCTCCCCTTTTTACGGCATTACCGTTACCGGACGCTTATGCATTCGTATTTTTTTTTATCTTTATCCGTTTGCAGTGTCAGGATCTTAGCATATTCCAGGAAGGAGAGATACACGGAAAGAAATTTTTTGAGTTTAAAATAATATATTGATAATTGATATTGTTTATTTTAAATTGTTTCAAGTTCAAAATAAAATTCTTTGAAAATCAATTTTTCATTAATTCATGAAACATTTAACGCGAATAACTAGCCTGGCTTCGACGTACCACTCAGGTTTGCCACTGACATTTTATTTCACATTTTATAAAGGTCTAGAAAGGATTTTGGGTAAAATATTGTAGATTTTGATATAATCCTTCTAAAATTAAACTGATATCGAATTGTTATTAAATCGATTATAATCGATTGGCACTGGCTTAAAACTCGTAATCTAAACATTATGCGTTCTCCTCAAACTTATTTTTCGAGGACACAAACTATGTCAGTTTTAAGACTAAAGGAACAAATAGGTACAAAAATGTATTTTAATTATAGAAACGTCGGCAATATTATTTACGGTAAGTTTTCACATTGATTTTTCTTAATTATATAGGATATATTTTTTGCAGGCAAATGAAATATTTATGAATTAATTGTAGGTGATCCATAATCACGAAAGCATGAGGATAGCAAAAATCAGCATAATACTATTAAAACTAAAGTCAGAGACAAAATTAGAAAACCATCCAAAGAGCAATTAAAAATATAAATATAGCACCAAGTTTAATTGTTATAACTTAAGTTAAAGCAACATCTTAAGCCAATTTTCAAATATCTTATCTTTACAGGCCTACCTCTCATACATACCTATACTGTGTGTTTGAATTATTTTACTCCGCATATCTTCTTTCCTTCTTACTATTGCATCAAAACTAGCATGACATACTTCTTATCAAACTCTCTATGTATAGTCTTTCTTTAAAACTTTATGTTTGGACTGCAACTTTCCTATCCAACCTAAATACTTTTGAAATGAATGATGGTCAATTATGTGGGCGTGGCACAACAAAATCAGTGCATGCTTTACAGGAGTTTCAGTGTTTGTTTTCTTATTCCAGCAATTATATCCTTAGTTACGCTGACCTGACAATAGTATACTCCAATATACTGTTTTCCATACATGTTTCAAAAACTTAAATAGATGATATACTTAGAGTAATATCTTATCTTAAACCAGGACATCTATAACATCGCAGATGTGGAGCAAAGCGCCTTGCCCAGTTTAAGTAAAGTAGTTTAGTAAAGAGAAACACATTTACTACCACACAAAATAAGCTCTAACAATTATTAAAAATAGGTAATTCAATCCCTGAAACTAAAGATTTCTTTAACCTAGTCTCTCGCATCGCATCGACTGCCACGGCAGTGGTTAAAAAAGTGGGCATTATGTTTTTAAACCTAAAGAATTTGTATAATCGTTATATGTCATACATCTGATATGGCCTTGAGTATTCTTCTCATATACAGGGAGCAGCCACTTTTTCAACCTCCAGAATTTTTGAGTCTATTGAAAGAGAAGCTATTTGCTTGGATGATGATCCACACAAAATAATGACGCTTGCGTCACTGGATTATAATCAAATTATGGGCGATCTGTGTCTGTTTTGCAGATATTATCATGTGAAGTTATCATTCTCTACGCTTTTTCTAGCAATACCTGTTAAAAATATACAAGCGTCGACTCGCATGTTTGTGCAAGTACAAAGCCCCAACGTCGATTCTGTTCGCCACAAAATTCCATCTGTCATTTGCTGCAAGTTATTAAATTCCGCATCAGTAAAACTTTCCCTCTTTTCATGGGACAATCAGGGCACCTAGGCTTTTAGCCTTCATGGTCACAGGATTGTATTTAACAGTAACTGTGTGAAGATGGCAGAAGCGTATTTAGGAGAGGGCGGGGGGGGGAGCAAAAAAGGCAAATGCCGTCTCCAGAGCTACCAACCGAAGCAAAGTATTTAAAACTATAAAATTATTTTACAGTACATTACCATGACTTTATAAGTGAGGATTTTTTTGGTGTTGCTTATGTTGTGTTAGCAATTATTGCTTTTGTGTTTTTATTATGTCTAGTCGCTAAATGATGTAATTATTTGCCTCCCAAGGAAATCATTCTAGGTACGCCACTGGAATACAAAGATTATTTTGAAATCGAAAAAAAAGAGTCCACAGTTTAGAAAGAATTTGTCTTCAGTAGCGACCGCAAGGAGTTGTGACCAAGAACTATTATAACTAGTGACTGAGCTAGACAATCATGTAGTTCCACTGTTTGCGAATCGCGTCTTCTCTAGCGTAATATCAAGTTTCTACATACTTTCCACAAGCCATTTGCTCCTCTTCTGGGAATAGACTCGAGTTACTTCAAGGCCTCCTTCAAAATATTTTTAGCATTCTGCATTTTGAAACTGGGGTTATGCTTTGCCAAAATACCCATTTTAATAGATTTAGTTGATAATGATAAGGTCGATGTTGATTTACTATAATATGTCGCTTTAGAAACATCTCCTGAACCACTTTTTCAAATTAACAATTTGAAGTAACCCATTTGTAATATGTTATCATACGGTTTTTTTTATCACAAAGCAGTTGCATATTTTTCAAGCTTCCTAAAATGGTAACTGACGTTGTCTATAATAATATCCGACTAAGGAGGAATATGGTCCAGCATTTGCTAAAATAATCTTCAAAATTATCTGCATGATTAGCCAGGGCTACCAGAGATACTTTTGGAGGCTGTTACAGGAATAATACAATTTTTTTTTCACTAATAGTACCTCTCGAGGGGCTGAGTATTCATAAGTAGGCAGTACGGTTCACAAAAAAAAAATAAATTCTCCAAATTGTCGCAGACAGAGCAAAATTGTTTAATTAAAAAAGTAAAGCAGGTAATTACCTAAAAAATGGTATTCATATTTTTTCTGCAATTCTCATAGTTTTTGTAGCACTCTGCATATTCTTAAACGTCCCCCCAAAAGGTACCATTTGTTTAGAAAATAATGTACTTTAGTATAATCCTGATAACTGGACAAGGTGGACTTAGCAAATGTTTAACTATTTAAACATCTGTTTTGCCTTATTTACATTAATTTTTTCTCCGTGTACCTCATTGCAGCCTGAGGCGAGGCACCAAAGTTAAGCCAATACTTTTAAAAGGCATATAATATTCGGCTACTCAAATGTGCAGCTACCTGTCTTGAAATCCGAACCGTTTTTTGGGAGTGTTTTGAAATGACAGGTATTGGCCACGGTAAATCGAAATTAAACCAATGGCAATTTGTTTAAATACAGGAAAAGGTTTATTTTTACGTTAATGACGGTAAGCTTTGCGCAAAAAAAGCTTCTTCGAATTTAAATATATACGGCTTTTTTATGTTTCCTCAGTTGTAGAGTTCGTGCGTTTATTTTTCAGTTTACAGTTAAATCGAAGCATCATTAGTTGATTGGAATCTTTTCAAAGTTACTCTTTTAATTTTAATATGTTGAATACAGGTTAAATCAAAAATTTAAATAATGGACATGGTAACATAGAACGGTAGCTTTCACGACTTTGGCCAATTAAGAAATCATGGTTCTTGGGATTAGACCATATCAAATTGGAATTACCATCCGACGTTAATCCTTCAATTGCACGAGGCATCTTTACTCCACGAGATCTGAGCACTGAATGAGCTCGGAGAGATTCAGGCGGGCTTTTATATCCGACTTGTGCTCGCCGAACCGTGACCCTGTGTTAAGATCGATTTCCACGTGTGATGTAGACCGTAACTCGTACCTCTACTGACATTTTTTGTATGTTTAAAAATTTTAAAAGATATCCTAATTTTTCTTTTATAAAATCCTGGAACCATGGTTTCCTTTACATTTATAATATGGCCAGTAGTATGCTGATGTGCAGCTACAGCAGATTGAACAATTAGTTTTGTTTTAATACATCGTTCATGTTCCTTAAGTCTAGTTACGTCCTGTTTCTCCCACATACACTTCTCCACAGGAGCAAGGAGTTTTATGTACTCCTTCTGTTTGAAAAGGTACAATAACTTTCGGGGATCGCAAGCATTGCCCAATCTTCTTATGTGTGTTGAAGATTGTACGCATGTTGGACTGCCGAAGTAATCGTCCTATTTTGTCTGTAGTGCCATGTATGTAAGAAAGCACAACACTACCTAACGGTGGCTCCTTATCATCCTCCTTTCGCGTAGTTGGATTACAATATTTTTTAATTGAACGCCTAATACCTTACAATACTAATCTTTCAAACTTTCTTAATCCATTCACTGGAAAAAGTCTGCACATTTCGTCAAGAAACCTAAGGAAATACGGTTGGATCCTGAAGATATTTTGGTCAGTTTCGATGTAGAATCACTATACACAAATGTTCCTGTCAACGACTCAATTTCCATCATATCAGACATATTGGATCATAATAATCTTGATAAGAACCTAATAGACCTAGTGGAAGCTTGTCTTACATCTACTTATTTCATCTTTCAAGGAGCGTTTTATGAACAAACTTCAGGGGCAGCTATGGGATCTCATCTATCGCCTGTGGTAGCGAATATTTTTATGGAAGCCTTTGAAGATATTGCTCTAACATCCGCTCCACTAAAACGAAAACACTGGTTCAGATATGGTGATACTTTTGTAGTATGGCCTCATGGACAGGATAATCTTATCATATTTCTGGATCACCTCAATCAACAACATCATAATATCAAGTTCACAGTGGAAATTGAATCTAATGGGACAATTCTCTTTCTACATGTATATATTCAAAGAAAGGAAAATGGCACATTAGGACATTCTGTGTACAGAAAACCGACGCATACAAATAGATACTTAAATGCAAATTCCCACCCCCATCCAGCACAAAAGAAATCGGTTATTAACTCACTACTATTTAGAGCCATTTTGATTTCTGATCAAGATTCTCAAACATCAGAAACAGCGAAACTGAGCGAAGCACTAAGAGGGATTGGCTATTTCACCGAAGATATTACGCGTTCAATCAAAAAATCTAGTAATCCAACTCCGCGAAAGGAGGCACTACAGACAAAATAAGATGATTACTTCGGCGGTCCAACATACGTACAATCTTCAATTCACATAAGAAGATTCGACAATGCTTGCGATGCCCGAAATATATTGTACCTTTTCAAACAGAAGGAGTATATAAAATTCTTTGCTCCTGTGGAGAAGTGTATGTGGGAGAAACAGGATGTTCGATCAACTAGACTTAAGACTAGACTTAAGAAATTTAATTCGGGTATAAAAGCCCTCCTGAATCTCTCCGAGTTCATTCAGTGTTCAGATCCCGTGGAGTAAAGATCCCTGAAGATGCCTCGTGCAATCGAAGGCGTCGGATAACAATTCCAATTTAACACGGTCTAATCCCAAGAACCGTGACTTCTTAAATGAACATGGTTTTTAATTAATGACAAACAGCAAAACCAAGATCCCTTATGTACAAATATTCAAATTAAGTTATCTTTCATCCCTTATTACATGAAATTCCGGACAATTGGCTTAACCCAGTCTGTAAAATACTGCTCATACAACGAAGGATTCATGACGAGGAAAGTTGTAGGGAAAACCAATTTACATATTTTTTGAAGTGTATTAAAAACTTTCTGAACAAATTAAAATTATTAGGATGCTTTGCTTGTCTTTTGCCGCTATCGAATGCCCGAAATATCAACGGGACTTTAGCAAAAGAAAACCAGTAATCGAAAGTTGCTTCGCAGAAAAAAAGTTTATGATGTGTGATATTTTATTCATGGTGTTCTGGTGGGACAGAATGTATATTTTGTATTATGTATGAAGATCCTTTCTTTTACTTAACGTGATTTTTTTGCTTTAGCCCCTGAAATATATACTCGTTATTAATGAAGGACTTATAAAGTGGTGTAGCATAACTTTTCCTTATTTGAAGTGGCCATTCTTACAGGGCAGGGTTTGATTCTTGAAGCAGAAATAATTATTGGTGATGACTGATGAATGGCACGGTGACATTTTAATTGGGAGACCTTAAATAGTAATGTCAGCATCTAATATATACAGTGCCCTTGAAAAAGTTTGCATCGTATGGGATTTTTTATTAGGCAATTTTATCAAAATTTAGCATTAGCAATAACTTTCGCTTCATTTAGTATGAAAAATGGTCTATTCGAAAACAGTTACGTGACTCGTGTTACCTATCAAAATTGACATTTTTTACGAAAATTGCAGAAAAACAAGCTTATTTGTTAAAATATGAAAAAAAAAATTATTAAGGAAAGTTGTATGTTTTTCAGTTTTAAATATGTATTGCGAATTTTGGACAAAAAACCCAATATTTAATTATTATAAATTTTTACTGTTTTTAGTTGTAAAAAATGTTTAATTTTAGTAACTATATCTAATTATTCCATAAAACAGTCTTTTTCCGATAAAAATAAAAATCCTGTCTTCAAAGTATGTTAAGTTTGATGCAAAGTTGGCGTGATTTTACGAATTTTAGGTATAGATTACTTAAATTAATTACATTTTTTTGGAAGTAAATACATGTCATAATACAAAAAAATAAAAATTACAATAAACCGATTAAGAAGCGTATTCAAAATTTTAAATTATCTGAAATTTTTAATAATTTGCTTTTGGACAAAAATTTAATAATTAAAATATTTTTGTAGCAATAAGTTCCAAATGTATTAAAATAATTTAAATTTTTTTTTAAACATGTATTTTGTCTCATTGTGAAACGTGATAAAAATCATAGAACAAACACGAGTTTCAATGGAAGAAATATAATTTTTAACTAGGGATTTTCAAAAAAATACAACCAAGAAGTCTCCCCACGAAAAAATACCAAAAAAGATTCCTTTGAAGAATATAATTTTTTAACTTAAAAGTGTTAACAAACAAAATTCGTTATTTATTTAACGTTTAAAGAAAATAGATTCACCTCGATCAGCCTTACAACTTTCGTATGAAAAAGTTTTTTCTATTTCCCATAACAACAGAGATATTAGACTTTCTCGCACTAAAAAAACCACCCTGTATGTATCTGCATTAATGATTGATTTTCGAATTAGCAGAACCAAAGTGCGGCAAAATATGATATTAATATTGCCAGAACTTCAAATATGTGTTTTAAGTTTCAGAAATTTGTTAAGACATCTCCGGAAGGGAAAGCTTATTTTTAATATTGAGGCATAAATAATAGTCGGCTCGTTTCGATGTTTAATTTCCTTCTTAAATAGGAAATTAAAATATAATAAGAAATAGAAATCAAGTTATGATACCCATTTATACGAGATCTTAATTGATTTATCTGCAAGGTACTAATAGCAAATGCTTATATTAAACGTTGGTTAATGTATAGAATCTAATAATAAATCTATATATTTTCTTTTTCTCTAATATTGTATTCATGAATAGAACGGTAAAATTGGATTACAGCAATAATTTAAGGTTTTAAACATTTGATGGGCATCAGATGATTTGTTTCTAAAATTTACTCGAAACTGTACAAATGGAACAAAAAATAGACATTAAACTTTTCGAAAAACCAGTAGTAATAAGATCAAAATTTAACATTTTTTTCGGGAATCTTTATTTACTAATATGTTTTACAAATATCATCACAAAATGTTACTTGAAGCTATTTTTTTTTTCGTTATCTGGTATTGGAATACTATTTATTTATTTTTTTATTTTATATTTGTAAGTAAATTTCTATGTATATGAAGAATATCGCATAAAAATAATATAATTTAACTATCTACAACTACGACTTAAGGGAAAGAAAAAGAATATATATATATACATATATATATATATATATATATATATATATAGATGTATATATTTATATATATATATATATATATATATATATATATATATATATATATATATATATATATATATATATATATATATATATGTATATATATATATATATATATATATATATATATATATATATATATATATATATATATATATAATATATATATATATATATATATATATATATATATATATATATATATATATATATATATATATATATATATATATATATATATATATATATATGTATTTATATATATATATATATATATATATATATATATATATATATATATATATATATATACCTAGAAATCTTATTTTCTTGGGTCTAGGTTAGGTTAGGTTAGGTTAATAATAAAACACAATTTTTTCACATCAAGTCAACGTTTGGCTTATAGTGTTGAGCTTTTTCAAGACTTTATTTGAGATGGCTTAATTTCTAAAAAATTTTTCCGTTAAAAAAACAGGACATTAAATACAAAGACGCAAACATTATTATGCATACTGGAACATTAAAAGGTTTAAAAACTATAAAATTTTCATAGTAATAATATTAATTTTAAAACATATTTTTTTTGTTGTTTTTAAATCTTTTTTTTGTAGAGGCACAGCTTAGTGATAATTAAACAATATCAGGTATAGTACGTCTGACAAAATAAAATATTTAGATTACATTACAAAACACACATATTTAAGGACACAAACTTAAAACATATCTATACATATATACTAAATTTTTAATTTTTGCGGTACGCACCTTGAAATAGCGATTTACATGTTGGAAGTTAGTACAGTAAATGATATTTGAAGAATGGGGTTTGGAGCATTTCGGTTATCATTTTTTTTTGTGATAACAAAAACCGTAGAATTTATCAGAGGTTTACCTACAGTGAAAAACAAATAATATTTTTAATATGTATATACAGAGGCAGATTTATTTTCTGTTTAAATTTAGACATGGAAAAGAAGATTTTTAAATTTGAAATGTTTTCTGATTATTTAATTAGGTTAAAATATATTTGACTTAAACCAAAAATATCCTTTTTATCATTAACTGCTTCACTGTCTTTTTTTATTTCTATCATCTCTTTAAATGTTAATTTACGATACTTATTATCTTGTGCCAAAATCTCGGTTGCATTGAAATTAAACTCATGTTTTGTTGTTTCTTCATGCTTATCAAAGGCAGTAGAGGCATCTTTAGTATATTTATGGCCTCTAATTCTGTTTTCCAAGCACTGAGTTATCATTCCGATATATTTTTTAGAGCAATTCAAACACGGAATTGAATAAACTAAGTTCGATTTCTTTTTTTGTGGTACTCTACTTTCGAATGGGGTATAAAGAGATTTTAATAAATTGGGCCTTATGACAAACATTTATATTATGCTTCGAAAGAATGGACTTCAATTTTTCTGATAAGTTATTTGTGTAAGGTAGTGCCGCGTACTTAAGATTTTCGTTTTTAATTGGTGCTTTCTTTTTATTATAATAAAGATAAGTTCTTTGTTTAAGTTTAATAATTCTTAGAATATTTTTCTGGATAATGATTATCTATTAACGTTTCACTAAGCTGTGCCTCTATAACAAAAAGAATTAAAAACAACAAAAAAATATGTTTTAAAATTAATATTACTACTATGATTTTAAACCTTTTAATGTTCCAGTATGCATGATAATGTTTGCGTCTTTGTATTCAATGTCCTGTTTTTTAATGGAAATATTTTTTAGAAATCAAGCCATCCCAAATAAAGTCTTGAAAAAGCTCAACACTATGAGCGAAACGTTGACTTGATGTAAAAAAATTGTGTTTTAGTATTAACCTAGACCCAAGAAAATAGGATTTCCAGGTATAAATATATAGTTAAAGAAAAATCCCTACTTTATATATATATGTATATATATATATATATATATATATATATATATATATATATATATCCTCCCGAAAGCGTAATAAAATAATTTTAAAACACTGTGACTCTTAAAATCCTTCGAGTTTTTTATGATAAAGCCCGGTGAATCAAAAAATAATTTTTTAAGGTCATTTACATGAAGAACAAAAGAAAGCTTTCTGTCATGTAGAACACCAAGATCACGAAAATACTCCACTCTTTCCAACCATTGGTTATTAATTTTATATTCATATAGTATAGTACTTATGCTTTAAAGAGATTGTCATTATACTACATTTTTTTATATTTAATGGAAATTTATTATTATTACACCAATCAAAAATTCTGTCAATTGAGAGCTGCAACGTGTTACAATCATCTGAGCTTTTAATAAGGGCATAGATCTTCATATCATCCGCGTAGAGATGCCTGTGATTATCCAGATTATTAATTATGCTATTATTATATTAAGGGCCCAAAATAGACCCCTGTGGCACCCTACAAATGCACGGATGATTGACCACAGCATTCCCCTATTTGCGTTCTTCCGGTTAGATAAGATTGGAAAAACCCAATCAGATTGCCAGAATAGCCAAGCGAATTAAGTCTATCTAGCAAAATATTGTTGTCAAGCCTGTCGAAAGCTTTCGAAAAATCTGTATATATTACATCAACTTGACAATTATTATCAAAAGCTTCTGCTATAAATTGGGTAACACAACAAGGTTGGAGACTGTTGAATTGTGCGCACTGTGACACAATACTCAAGTTTCTAAAGCCAGCAAATCTTCCATCCCCCTGTTTAAATTTTTTAGGAGTTCTCAATATGTCACTTATACTTAACTTAACTTTATCATCAAATTAGACAGAAGGCTGAAATTTGCTTTTAATTTTTATTTTAGGTACAAACTGATCAATAAAAATTATTCTATTTACCGATCTTTCGATTATATGAACTTATGAAAATTCACCAGAAAGGGTAAAAGATATATATATATATATATATATATATATATATATATATATATATAAAATAAATACCAAAAGAATAAAACAAAACATCGGTAAATTCGCCTTTGACAGGAACTTTTTTCCTAACAAATTCCACCACACAGTTATATACCTGCTTTTTTATGGTAAAAAAATTAGTAAATACCTTCTGATAGGGCTTTCGTCGTCAGTTATATATTTAAAACACTAAGCCAGATTTTTCAGCAAGTTCGTGAGAGAGTTATTCTGCACCAATTTTCATGACTTTTTTTTTGAAATGATCGCCTGGGAACCGAGACCTTTCAACACTATTTTTTATCTTGTTTTACTGCGTATTTTTTCTATAAAACCAATATACTTTTCTGCGATAATATTTCTAGACGATGTGGTGAATGCGCCCCATATTCTTATATTTCCACTGGAAACTCATCGCGACATCTTACGGAAAATGCAGAACAAGGTCTGCCGGGCCAGCTAGTAAATCTTTCTTTTATCAAGGCAAGCGAAATATATTACACTTTATATAATGCATAAAGTAATTATTTTTTATGAGTGTCAATTAACAAAAAATATTATTTTACAATGATAAAAATTTGCCATATTTCTACCAAATTTTAGCAAAAACATTCTATGTTTAATTTTTTATTCATTATAGTTTTAGACCTTAAGGAGAAAAATCTCCATGGGCTTGAGAAGTTCTGCAATTACACATGTTTTATATAATTTATATCTCGCAGTTTAACCACTGCAGCCGAATATACACGCCCTGTCTTAACAATGCTGACAAGTATCGGATTCAGATGCTAACTGCTTCGGGCTGGCTTAATATGTACAACAGGTTTAAACTGTACAGAGCCTCCTCGTATTTTAAGCTAATGAAATATAAATCCTCATCCTACCTTTATCAAAAAATTAAGTTTCCCACGGATGGACATAATTTGAATTTACGACGGAATAAATTTTTAATGATACCCCGGCACAGAAAAGAATTATCTAAACGCTCGTTTTCATAAAACATTGCAAACATAATCAATTCATTTAATTTCATCGATTTTAACTGGTCAGTTTATGCATTCAAAAATAAATTATTGAGATACAAGCGATTGCTTGTATTCAATAATTTGTTAGTCTCGCCTTGGTTAATTTTAAAATATTAACTTAACTGATCCTCTACCCCCTTCCCCCCCCCCCAACCGCATAATATGTTGTATATTATATTATAAAGTTTATACTGTTAATAATACGCTTGACATTTTATATGGAATTAAATACATGTCGTTTTTAAATCAAGGCCTGAATAGCTCGCTGAATAGTATCTGGGCTTCCCAGATTTTTTAAAACCTATTATTGGCCATAAATGTTCGTTTTCCTATTAACATTAAGGTCATATTTCTTTGTATCTATGGCATAAAAGCGATAAATATATTATTGCTATTATTGTTAGTATTATTGTTATTACTATTGTTATTACTATGGTTATTATTATTATTATGACTTGTTGTCTCAAAGCATTCCTGTGGTTGTATTTTATACTGACGGGATTATACCAAGTCAGTACAAAAAATAAAATAAAAAAAAAGGAAATGGAAAAAAACAACTATTTTGTATTAAAAAATGATCTAACGATGCTACATGTTTTCAAAATGACCGATCTTTGGATATTCCTGTGAATGTCTGTATTAAGTCCTAATTGAGCCAAGTGCGGTGTAAATGTTGTTGGGGTGAGACCTGTTACTGATATGACGAGAGGAACAATAATGACTTTTTCCTGTTTCCACAGCCTTTTTACTTCCATTGCCAAGTCGGTGTATTTGGCGATCTTCTCACTGTATTTCACTTGGATGTTCTCGTCGTTGGGGACAGCCATGTCAATTAAATAAGTGATTTTCTCTTTTTTTGGATTGAAAGGTGATATCGAGTCTATTTGCGGGGATTGTTTTATCTGTGTGGATGTCAATGTCCCAGTAGAGCTTGTAGTCTTCGTTTTCAAGTATAGATGTTTGTGTATAATGGTAGTAAGGGTCTGTGTTCTCTGTTGCTTGATGAACAACCTTCGCTGCTGAGTTGTGTCTCGCGGTGTATTCGGTTCCGGCCATTATTCTACATCTACTCGTTATGTGATCGATCGTTTCTTTCTGCTGGTGACATCTCCTACACCTCTCGTCTTCAATGGTTATGTCCTTGATGATGTGCTTTCGGTAATGTCTGGTTGCTATGACTTTGTCCTGGATGGCAAGCAGGAAGCTTTCTGTTTCAGGGAACAGCTGGCCTTCTTGTAACCACGTATATGAAAGCTTCTTATGTATATGGTCTTGCTTTATGTGGTATCTGTGTC
This sequence comes from Kuschelorhynchus macadamiae, assembly GCA_030620095.1. Taxonomy (NCBI): domain Eukaryota; kingdom Metazoa; phylum Arthropoda; class Insecta; order Coleoptera; family Curculionidae; genus Kuschelorhynchus; species Kuschelorhynchus macadamiae. The sequence goes on from JAUTXW010005498.1 coordinate 1,184,890, forward strand.
TTTCGTGAAGTGTTTTTTCAGACCAGATGTTCATCTTTTCTACTCGTAATTGGATGTGACTGTGTGCGTCTGCTGCGTGGCTCGTTTGAGATAGTGAGTATTTCCTTGCATGCGTTGGGATATATTTTCCTGTGTTTAGTGAATTCAGAGCGTATGAGAATGTGAATGTTTTCTATGTCTGTGTGTGACCATCTAATGATAACAAACGAATACGTAAGAATGGGTATGGCGAAGGTGTTAATAGCTTTCGTTAGATTTTTGGAATTCAGTTTGGTTTTTAGTAGCTTTGGAAGTCTGGTTTTAAATTCCGTCTTGAGCTCTGATTTGATATGAGTGTGGTTAATTTTGGTGCTTTGATGGAAGCCTAGGCATCTGTACGTTTCTTCTTTGAGCATATTATCTATAGTTTCATTGTTGATTGTTTACTCCGTAGGGTGGTCTTTCCAGTGTCCCTTGTTGATATGAAGTAGGTTGCATTGCCTGATGTTTTTATTGACTTTATATAATTCTAGTACTCTGGTAAGCCAACTGTGGGTTATTGAATCAAAGGCTTTTTTATAATCTATGTAACCAGTATGAAGGTTTCTATAATTTTTCCAGGTTTGTTCCATGATGACGCTGTCTATAATGAGCTGCTCCTTGCATCCTCGGCTGTTTTTCCTGCACCCTTTTTGTTCTTCCGATAGAATGTTTTCGTGTGCTAGATGTTGTTCTATTCTCCTGGTAATTGTGGCTGTGATGATCTTATATAGGGTTGGAAGGCACGTAATAGGTCGGTAATTTGACGGGTCGTTATTGTCGGAATTTTTTAATTTAAGATATGTTATTCCTTGGGTGAGAAAACTGTGGAGTGTGCTAGGTTTTAAAATAATTTCATTAATTTGGCGAGTAAGAGCTTCATGTGTGGAGATAAACTGTTTGTGTCAGAAGTTATGAATGTTATCTATTCCAGGACATCTCCAGTTATGCGTGTATTTGATTGTTTCTGCAACTTCTTGTGTTGTCATTGCAAAGTCCTCTTGTTGCTCTAAGCACTTGTGCCTGCCTTCTTCCGCTTTAATCCATGAAGCGTTATTATTGTGTAGTTTCGGTTTTGACCAAATACTTTTCCAGTATTCTGTAACCTCTTGTTTAGTCGGTGGTTCTATTACTCGTGCCTGCTCATTGGTCATGATTTTTTGGTAGAACTGTTTTTCGCTTCTTCGAAACAGGTTGTTAGCGTCCTTTCTTTCATTTGATTCTTTGTATCTTCGGTGTCTTGCGGCATACACAGATAATTTTTGCTTCAGAGTGTCAAGGATTTCTGTAAGCGTGTAATCAGGAGATGTAGATTTGATTTTCTCTACACTTTGTGTGATACGTTTTGACTTGTTGCCGTTCATGGATTGGGTAAGATGTCCCAATTCTTTTTTAATTTTGTTTTCGATCGTTATTTGCCATTTGTATTTTGGTTTTATGTTGTTTGTGTTTCTGTGTCGTGGCGGGAGTTTCTGATTGTTCTGTGTTATCGTGGTTATAGCTGCTGCGTAGATCACTGTATGAATGTCCTCAATTATGCTCGCATTCGTTATGTACTCGGGAATTATGTGTTCGTTGATGGTCTTTAGGATTTTATGTGTGTCCCGTTTGAAGATTACACGAGGAATAGGATCTCTTGTTGTAGGATCGGAGCCTGACCACTTGTTTAGATGTGACTTCATTTCTACTTTGATTGCTTGTGTGAGAGACGGTCCGAGGTGTAGCTGTGTGTATGGTGCTTTGGGCGTGTGATTCACTTGTCCTGGGCGCTGTATGGTGCTTGTCATCTGTCGTGGGTTGTTGCTGGGTGCTTCGCCCCTACTGAGCACTGAGTGAGGTTGCAGATCCTCTTGCACAAAGTTGGGCTGGTTTGTATGTGGGAACGGTTGGGCATCTGCCCCACTGTCTTCAATGTTTGGTTGATGAATGTTCAGCAGCTACCATAGCTTTGATGTTTTTCAATGCGAGTGGGGTGAGCTTACTAGTCTTAATGATGACTCTTTTTTATTTATTATTATTATTATTATCACTATTATTATTATTATAATTGTTCGTTCTCATATAATATAGTAACTCTGTTCATTTCGTTAATTTCATAAATTTCGTCGATTACCGCTAACCAAACTTTGAAAACAAATTTAAGATTCACAACTTCCCCAATCTCAGTAAAAAAAATCATAAAATATTGTGGATTAAAATAAACATTTTCATTTTTTTCTGTACTCATTATTTCTATTCTTTCTACTCTTTTCTCTTTTCCTTTTTTTTTCTCTTTATATTTTGTTTGGTTTTCTTTTTAGAATTAGGTAATAAGTTTAGTTTTAAGGCACATTAATATTTATCTTAAATTAGGGGGGCCTGAAGACTGTCCAGATTTTATGGACGTCTGCCATTTTATTAAGGCCCATTGTCAGCCATACGATAATTTTTGTTTATATATATTTCATGTTTTTACAGTATATATTGTATTGGCATTTTGACAATAAATGTATTATTATACGATTTCCACCTACCGTCAACTTTTCTACGCCTACGCCTGGCATAGCAATGCTCAAATAATTAGAATTATCAAAGTCTACTAATATGATTATTCTGTAAACTTTGGTATGATTGTCTCATTTATAACTTTAGACTTTGCACGGAGTTAATTTATACGGACATCTGATCAATTGCAATAAAATGTGGTTTGTTTTAGATCACTCATTATGCTGTTAGTGTTACATACTAAAATTAATTGTTTCATTTCAATCAGTGTATAAGCCACCTCAGTCTTAAGAGCTTGGGCGAACGGCGGCTGCCCGAGCGGCTGTTTTTGGGGCGTCTAAATTAAGAAATTAAAAAAAAACTTTTTCTCCATATTTTTATAACAGTTTTTACTTGCAAACTGGACATATATGGTATTTTTATTCAATTTTTATTCAGTTTTAAAGTTGATTTATTTTCTCCACAAACACAAAAGACAGTGAATGGAACGAATTGAAATTCCGCTTTTTTTTTCATATTATATAAAACATCTGAAAAATATACCGTCAGAAAAAAAAGAAGTAACGGAACGCAAAAAGTCAGTTTTTGACAGTCGTGAGAGATATAATTTCAGTGTTTAGTCCCCGACGGGTTCACAAATTTTTAGATTTTTTTCTAGACAGGAGATGTCATTGTGTAGAAGATTCACTATGGTTTGATTAATTTTTTACATTTAAATAATTGCCTAGTCTGTAATATTTTGGCAAATATTGGCTAAAATAGTGTATTTCCTAACTGGTGCGCAAACTAAGCTTTTTTCACACGCTGGCTGCGATCAAGTGCGAACAAGACACTTTGCGCGGAGCGTAAACATATATAGAAATAAATAATAAGCCATTAAATTATTTATTAAGGAATGGCTTCTAAATGTCAACAATTTTTTGAATATTTATGGCGGGAAATTTTTGTGGAAATTTTGACTTTTTGGATCTTCGTGTACTTTCGGCAAGCTTTAAGGTATTCAGAGCAATTCGGACTGCCCAGCCCAGCTTACTATAGCGTATTTTATTATGCCTAAGGAACGCATCGAGACCATTCGAACCGCCGTGCGCGGCTATTACTGTAGCGTATTTAACTTTTCCCAAGGTTCGCGTTTTATTACAACTATTAGGAGGGACGGTCAAAAGAATAATTTATTTTCTGAAATAATTTTTGGGGGGTCATTGACCAAGTAACCCTATGGAAGAGCCGCCACTGAATCTTACTTAACTGGTGAGGAAAGCTTCTTTCCAGTAAATGGTAGTCTTTAATGGTAATAAATAGAAAAATAGTATAATTCTTAAAATACAAATAACGCTAATCATAATAATATATGACAATGACAATTGTTCATACCTATATGTATTACCTAAATTACCTACACCTAGGTGTATATTTTGTAAAGGTTTGTTTTTTTATCTCAATAAAATGTTTTACATAAAATTGTGCTTTAACCAATGAAAGGTTACTATGTTATATTAGAAAGGGAAGCTATTTCACAATTTGCCTGGAGCAGCCAAAAACCTCGAGACACAGGGATTCGATGACAACAATCTAAACTCAAATTCTTATATTGAAAATTTTCTTTCGAGTTTCTTTCCGTTTAAGGTCCTTTAGAGCGTTAATTATATTTTTCAATTTATTTTAGATACGCCGACACTTGACTTTTTTAATGGTAAAGACTCAGAATGCAAGACAAGACTAAAATAAAGTAGGCCTAACTAAATAAGTGAATTCAATTCGCTTTTGTAATTGAAAGATGTAGCTCGGTTTTACGCAATATCTGTCTTAATTGGTTTTTCAATTAGCAGAATCCAAATTCCGTAAAAGATAAATCAAAGTTAATACTTGGTAACTTGATATTACTATTGCCTCTTTTAAACACATGTTTTAAGTTTCGCAAATTTGTTAAAATTACTCTGGGAGGGAACACGTATATTTAACATTAGCAACATAAATAATAGGCGGCTCGTTTGGATGTTTAATTTCCTTCTTAAGTGAGAATTTAACATACATACAATAGCAAATGGAAATCAGGATATTATACCCATTTATACAAGCTGGTAATTGAGATTTAATTTATCTACAAGGTACTAATAGGAAATGCTTATAATATATCTTGAATAGAATAATTAATCTATATATTATATTTTCCTTTCATCTAGGACTGCTTTTGTAGTAGAGTGGGAAAATTTGATTATAGCATTTATTGAAATAATTTACGGTTTTACATACCTACTTAATATGCGTTAGATGTTTTTTTTTAATTTACTCGAAATCATGTAAATTGCATAACAACATTAGATATTTTGAAAGATAACTATCAATAGGTTATTCAAAGTGCATTTTTCTTTTCTGATCTGTAACTTTTGTTTTCTAATATCTTTACGTAAAATATCATAAAATGTTGTCTAGAGCTATTTTTTTTTCTCGTTATATATTATTGGAATGCCTTTCGCGATACAATCGTGCATTGTGGTACAAATTTAATAGAGAATGTCGGCTGTAGCTCGTGAACCGTTAATAACAGAACTTAAGGAAAATTTATTTTTGTAAATCGGCCAAGAGAAATCACTGAGAATTATTTTTAAGTTCGAAAGTTGGCCGCTAGGAGGCGTAACAAAAGTGTAAATGCCAATTTTCTCTTAAATTTTCGTAATTGAGGTATGTTGAAAATATAAGAATTGTATTCTTCAATCAAATACGCATTTTTTTCCTTAAGACTGTTTTTGTCTATATTCCAAAATAAAGTGGTGGGGGAAGGTCAAATATTTTTACTTTCAAATGTAGATATCTCTGTTTTGGATGAACCGATTTTATTCAACTTGGTGTCGAAAAAGTGCTTTTTTGCTCTACTTGTGGAGTCATACACTATACCGTAATGACTTTGTTAGCGGTCACTAGCATTCTCCAAATAATGGTGATTTTCTCACAAAAATGAAATGGTACGCTATGAATTTATAGGTCCGTACTTAAATTCAAGAATGCTGATGAAGGATATTGACCTTGCCGTTTTGAAAAGGAGAAAAAGTGACAATTACAAAGTGGAAACTAAGTATTATAATCACATAAGCCTCGCAAAAAAATAGCTAAAGCTAGGGCGAGGCAGGGCAGGACTGGTTTGGGCAAAAAGATTAAACCGAGTTTTACCTTTTTGTTTCAGTGAAACAACAAAAAAACGACGAAATAGACTAACAACAAATATATTACAGATTACTGAAAACTACTTAAGGTAAAATGAGACTAGACCTACTATAAGAAACGATATGGTGGACCGTATTAGGAACGCCATTCAAAGCATCTCTATAGCAGAAGTCGAGGCTGCATTCCAATCGACACAGGAAAGATTGCAATTTTGTATTGACAATGACGGCCGGCATTTTGAGCATTTGCGAAAGTAGTTTTCAGTGATTTTAAATATAATTGTTCTTGGTTGTTAGTTAATTTCGAAGTTTTTCTTTTGTTGTTTCACTGAGGCAAGCTGGAATTCGGTTTAATCTTTTTGCCCAAACCGAGTCCTGCCGTGCCTCGCCCTAGCTTTAGCTATTTTATTGCGAAGCTTATGTGGTTATGAAACTAAGTTTTAGTATTTTTATTTTGTTCCTCTGTTAAGTTTTGTTGTTAACAGTTATGCAAGATTACTAAAATTTCTATTGGAGCCTTGTTTTTTTTTCCAATTTTCTGGTTTCCCTAATTAGAGATGAAAATAATTACCACTTTGCCATGGTCAGTTTTTCTCCTCTACAAAACCGGAAGGTTAATTTTTCAATCCGACGTTTCGAATTCGAGAGACCATCATCAGCTTTTTAAATTTAAATGCAAATCTCAATTCTTTATTTCACTATTCAATGCTTTTCATAACTACCAAATAAATTGTCATATACAAGTCATAGCGTTCGATCTGATTTTTTTGAGAAAATCAACATTATTTGGAGAAATCCGAAACAACGCCATCTAGTGACCACTAACAAAGTCATTACAGTACAGTTTATGACTTCACGTGTAGAGCAAAGTTGCATAAAATCGGTTCATCTACATTTGAAAGTAAAAATGTTTGACCTTTCCTCACCACTTTATTTTAAAAAATTGACAAAATGATCTTAAGCAGAAAAGTACGTAATTGGTTGAGGAATAGAATGCTTATATTTCCAACGTACCTCAATTATGGAAATTTACGAGAAAATTGGCAGTAATACTTTTGAGTTGCTGGTATGCCCCCTAGCGGCCAATTTTCGCACTTGAAAATAATTTACAGCAATTTCTCTTCGCCGATTTACTTATTTAATATTTATCCTAAGTTCTGTCATTACCGGTTCCCGATCTAGAGCCGACGTCCCCTATTATTTGACCACCCAGTAGAGTTTGCAAACCATCCATGAGTGTTTAAATTTTGAACGGCTAATTTATTATTGATAAATAATGACATTATGTTAAAGTCAGTTAAATAAGAAATAATGTCCTAGGGCAAGGGTCTTCAACCTTTTTTATTGCAAGGGCCAAAAATCGATTTTACATCGTCCGAAGGGTCACAATGGTCCACGTCACTTTACCACCATATCAATAAAATAAAAAGTGTAATAATCTTTATTGTTTAAAAAGTTAAATCAACCAATGCGATTGATGACATTGTTTATTTTTGACAAGTGTGTCGATATTTAGTTTTGTTTCTGTAGTTACAACCCGCAAATATCCTTCGAGATGCGCATATGTAACTCTCCACTTTGTTTTAGACGAGAAAACAGCTGCTCGCACGTATGTGTGTATATGTTCTGGGCATTTTGAGTAAAAATCAAGAAGACCCATGTCGAACTTGTCTTTCAGTTCCGAATTACACTGCAAATCGTGCGTAAACTCTTTATTCAACAACTTATTTTTCCATAAATCCAGTTTAAACTCAGATGCCTTCAAAGTGTCAAATAGGTTGTTGATGAGATTTTCTTTTCGTTGTAGTTTGGTGTTCAAGTCGTTGAGGCGCAGCGTGACGTCCGTGAGAAATCTAAAGTCGCGCAGCCAGTGGGGGTCACTAAATTGAGGAACTGGTTTCCCTTTGGTTTCCAAGAAGGAGGCGATTTCCTTCTTGCGTTCAAAAACGTTTTAGCATTTTTCCTCTGCTCAGCCAACGAACATCAAAAAAATATCACCATACTCCGCATTAATTTCGTGTAAAAAAATTTGGAATTTTCTTCGGTTGAGGCAGCGTGATTTAATGAAGTTTACAGTTTTTACGTCCACTTTCATCACCTCATCAATATTTGTGGATTTTGCACTAAGATTTTGTAGATAACGATACAATGATAATGCATCAAAGGAAGATCTTTGTGCTGTTTTTTTCATTAAACCCAGGAGCCCTTCGTTTTTTCCTACCATGGATGGTGCACCGTCTGTTACAACTGCAGAAAGGTTTGTCAATTCGAAATTATATCGTCTTAGTACTGTCATCAAGCACATATCACATCCTGTTGTAGTTCCTTTAATCGAAAAAAGGGCACTCATCTCTTCAGTAACTTCAAAGTTAATATCAATGCCACGATGCTGTGCTTTCGTCGAGCGCAACAAAATAGTGTACTTAACTTCGACGCACGTTCTTTTTGTGAATTTTCAATGTCTGCCGCTAACTTTTCGATTCTTCTGGCGACAGTAACACCGGACAAACTAATTTTAGAAAAAAGTTGTTTTTGAGACGGCACAATACTTCGGCGGCGGCCTCCATACATTCCTTGATAAATTCACCATCAGTAAAAGGTTTTGATTTCAAAGCTATTTTTTCGGATATAATGTAGCTAATCTTCACGCTTGCTTCATTTTTAATGTTCCGCTTTTGAAAACTATCTTGCCATCGTTGAAGCTGACTTTTTGGAGCTCTCACTTTATGTTGCCGTAATTGTCCTTTGAATGTCTCAAACTTTGTGGCATGCTTTGTATCGTAATGTGTTTTTAAGTTGTATTCTTTTAAGGCTGAAAGAGATTCTTGACACACCAAACAGACGGGTTTTTGATTAACACTAACGAACAAGTACTACTTAGTCCAGTTTCCTTGAAACATGCGCGGGTTGAAGACACAGGGCATTATAAATAATAATAATTTGGTTTATTATTATTAAAACTAGGTTTTATTCAAAAAATTGTTTTACTTACTCGGACATTAAACGTTGAAGGCACTACGGGTATTATAAGGGATAACGATTTCGGTCCGGCTAGTTTGTTATTTAAACATAATGACATTATGTCAAAGTCAGTTAAATAAGAAATAACGCTATAAGGCCGTATAAACAATATTTAAATAAGAAACAACATCCTAGGGCATTATCATAGAAAAATATCGCCCTAGGGCATTAAAAATAATACTTTGGTATATTAGTATTAAAACAAGATATTTTACAAAAAAAAATATTTTACTTACTCGGACATTAAAAGTTGAAGGCAGGGGTATTATAGGGGATAACGGAGGCCCTCGGAAAACACTGTGTCGACCTTAAGTGTTATTAGCCTTATAATACCCCTGGTACCTTTATAAATATTTAGAAGCTTAAGTTAGTCATTAAACTGATCAAAACCGGTATATAAAAAACCTATTATTAAAAATTACCAATTTTGATAAACAAAACACAAAGAAAATCCTTTCTAGTAAATACTAGCTGATCCGGGCTCTTGTTCTGTCTTTTTCGTTAGATGGCGCGATGAGATTCCAGTGGAATTATAATACAGGGCGCATTCACCACACACTCCAGAAATGTTATTGAAGAAAAACATATTGGTTTTATAGAAAATATATGCAATAAAACAATACAAAAAAGTAGTGTTTGAAAGTCTCGGTAACTAGACGATCATATCAAAAAAAAATCGTGTAAATTGGTGCAGTACAACTCTCTCACAAACTTGCTGAAAAATCTGGCTTAGTATTTTAAATATATAGATAGATATTGCTATTCCAAACACAAGCAACATTTAGGAAACCATCCAACGGAAACAGACAAAATACGCAGACTTGGCCTAAAAGATTAGGCAACACTGCACACAAGATATTATTGCAATTATCCCACTGGTCCTCTCCTCCATAATCACCGCAACTACATACGTGCCAGTGGCATAGCTACACCTTCGCCCGCTCCCGCGGTGGCGTAGGGGCCCACGAAGTCAAGGGGCCCGGCGATAAATGCAAATGAGCTCAAGGGGATTATGAGAGTATATATGACCTTTTTTTTAGTCATCATACATTTTCCGACTATGCTTTGGGGGCTACATTTATTGACAAGTAAAGAACCTCTTTTTGTCATCAGTTATTTTTCTGTTTTGAGAGGGGGGCCTTTACCGAAAACCGCGGGGGGGCCCAAAATTTTTAACTACGCCACTGATACGTGCTGGGCCATTTTCAAGGATTAATAGCGGAAATGCGGAGATCAGTAATCCTTAACACTTGCTGCATTGTACGAAAGTTTCTTAATTAACAGAAACATATAGTTTCTCATCTTGCCTTAGAGCCGCTGATCAGAACTGCACCGCATTAAGCGAGAAGACAACAGCGTAATAATAATAATAAACTTCTTTTTGTCTAAGCAACTTAAGGTAACATTACAATAAACATATTTTAGAAATGTATCTACGATTAAATACCATATTTAAGCGAAGTTTAGCTTTCTAAGCGTGCCCCGTGCGCTGATACTACTCTTGCGCTTAACTTAAAAATGATATCGTTACTACTAATATTATTGAAAAATATAATTAAAAAAATCGGTAAATTTCCTTTATCTGAAACTTCCCTCGATATGGTTTTTTTCTATTTTTTAGGAATAATGAAGTGTGACCCAATTTAGTTCAGTACACATGTCTGTGTAATGCAGTGGATGCATTCTTTGTATACTTATGCCCTTTTATTCTATTTTCTAAAAGTTGGGTTGTCATACCAATATATTTCATAGGGCATTACACAAACATGAAAAAAGCACAAAAAACGAATTTAATTTTTCTGAAACCAAAATCATTGATGAAGACAACCTGTATCAGAAATTAATTATTAAAGAAATGATTCACATAAAAAATGCAGTAAATGACAAACAAGACATAAAAAATTTAAGTCAAATATACCACAATTTGATATTTTAGTATAGTTTTAACTTCGTCTAAGCCATTATTTTTAAAATGTAGTATATCATTGTGAATGTCTGATTCTACTCTAAGATTTAAATTAAAAAATAGCAAAAAATTATCTATAAATTCCTCAAAAAAAAAACGTACTACGATAAGAACACTTTTTTACCTAAAACTGTGCCATGAGTTGCCTGGCAAACCACTAACTTGCTACCTATCATTCAAATATAAGTGAATAATCAGCATGTATTTTTCGAAGTATGTAGCTTTATTTTATTAATTTTATAATAATTATTGTCAATAGTATAAAATTTTAAATCAGTTTTAGAAAAATTGTAAATGTCATTTTATAATTAGACCACTAAATGTTTTTTAAATTAATTGTAGATAAAAGAATGAGCAATTTTTGAGAAAGCCTACTATGATAGGCGAAACGTCAAGTTAATCCCATTGTTTGATTTTGCAAATAAACCTATACCCAAGAAAGAAGTCCAATTAATATATATATATATATTATATATATATATATATATATATATATATATATATATATATATATATATATATATATATATATATATATATATATATATATATATATATATATATATATATATATATATATATGTGTGTGTGTTAAATATAGAGTCATTTGAAACAATTTTATTGGGTGCCATAAACATCATATTGGATTCCTAACGTTATTTATCCAGTTCCTTTGTACTTATGCCACAACTGACTTTTGGGCATAATTTAAAATAAGCTCAATAAGTAGTTTTTACATTGACACATACCTCCATTTTGTTACGTCATGTTGAATTCGTATCAATTTATCTGAACAAGATTTTTTACGTTGATTTTTAAAAAAATTTATTTGGCCGCCATCTTAAATTCATATAACAACTTTACCAGTTTATCTTTATATCACACTAAATTCTTGCACAAAAATTAAAATTAATTTAATAAATAGGTTCAGGCTAATTTTTTAAATATTTTATTAGACCGCTATTTTGCTCTGCTATCTTGAATTCGTATGAAAATGTTACGAGTTGATTCCAACACTATATTTGAGATAAATTGGATAAGCGCTTATTTAATATTTTTTTAACATTTCCTTAGGCCGCAATTTTTTTCCGCCATATTGAATTTTTACCAAAATATTATCAGATCAAACCTATATGACCCTTAATTTTTTATTAAAATTTAAAGTCAATCGGATAAGTAGTTTTTAAGCAATGCCAAGAACCGTCAGACGGAATTGATAAAACATATTTTTTTTGGCACCATATATTTATCAGTTATGACACCCAATTTTAAATCAAACCATTAAGTAGTTTTTTTTTAGGCCAAAATTTTTAAATAATTTATTAAGCCGCCATTTTGTTCCGCCATCTTGGATTCTTACCAAAATGTTACCAGTTGATTCAAAGATAATACTTGATGTTAGTGCAAAAATTGAGATTTGAGATAACTTGGATAAGCATAATAATTATTTTTTTGTAACATTTCTCTAGGCCGCCATTTTGTTTGACCATTTTAGATTTTTACCAAAATGTTACCAGGTCATCCCCATATAACCCTTAATTTTTGACCAAAATTTGAAATCAATCGGGTGAGTAGTTTTTTAGCTATACCGCGAACCGATGACAGTTTTCGACATCTAAGGACCCTGAAACGTGAAGATCTGAAAAATCTCGGAGGGTGATTTTTTCACGATTGCAATACTTTCCTTTTACGAGGGAAGTAAGAAACAAGAAAATCAGCTAAAAAATACCTTTATATTACATGTTAATTATATTCTTTAAAATATTTAAAATGACAGCAGGCAATAAAAAAAATTAATCAAAAACAATTCCCTTACAAGAGATAACTGTCACAAATTTAAAAATTTTAAAAATAAAGAAAAAATACAAAAAGACAAATAATCAATTCATTGCTGTTTAAACAGTAAGTTTTTATACTTTTTTTTCAAACCTTCTCGTTTACTTCCTTAAGATTTTCGGGAATACGATTCCATAGAGTTGTAGCCTGATAAGTGAAACACTTTCGAGCTTTGCTGATTCTAGGGATGATAAACATGGTTGTATTAAGGTCGTAGGTCTCACTGCGGAACGTCAGCTCTACTCTCAGGTAAGATGGTGTTTCGGTATTCATGAGTTGGCGTCGAAAACAGGCAAAATGCAGATTGTTTCTTTCTTTTCCATACTGAGCCATTGGCAAGTTTGGAAGACATGTGTCTTCCAAACTTCCAACCATGTGATTGAATCTGCAAAGCCCAAAAACAAAGCGGTAGAATGAATCTTGAACTTTGTGAATGCTATACTTATTTTTTTGATCTGAGAAGGGACCAAATACAAAGTCTCTAAATTTTCGGTTATTTTTCACAAGTAGCTTAACAAGAAAATTTAGACATATAAGTTTTAGGCCGGAGGCTTTGCATGAAGTTTCTTTCCTATCTTTCAATCAATTCAACATTTCGTGTTTTAAAATCAAGGTAAAAATTGTTGATTATTTTACTGCGATAAATAGCCAGGAACTTTAGAGGTAGAAACTTTGTAAAATTTTATTATTCTTTTTAACTTTATCAAGCTCGCAATTAATAGTTCACTTTTTTAACATTCTCAATACTAAGACACAATAAATAAAAATGTATAGTAATATTTTATAACTACATGGTGTGGCTCTGGAAACCTTAAAATTTATAAGACATATTTTTGTACTACATGTTATTTTTCCGTAAAGTCTTTACGTTTCAACGTTTGGAATTTTTTCCAAATTCAACCTTCAAGCCAGTTCTGCTACTAAATGTTTTACATACGTACTTTCTCCATATAGAGAAAATCAAAAAAATTGATTAACTTTTTTTTTTCATTATTAATACATTTAAAAACACTTTAATCAATTTAAGGTGAATCACTCTAAGAAAATAAAGTTTTAAAGAATACCACCTACGTATTTTCTTTTGCTTTTTTTAGGAACACATATATATATATATATATATATATATATATATATATATATATATATATATTTATCCTAATTTTTCTTGGTTTCAGGTCAATACATTAACAACAAAATTAGTACATATTTTTAAACATATATTCCGTTTCTAAGGTGACGTTTCGACCATAGTTTTGGTCTTTTTCAAACCTAAAATTTGTTTAGCACTATTTTTTTAAGTTTATAAAGTATTAAAAATTTAGGACTTACCATAGAACGTAAAATAGTTGAATAAAAGTATACATAATCCACATATCTGACATATACTACAAATATTTAATTTACATTTTAAAAATATTGTGAACGTTTATTACAGACAAATTACAAGCGACTGAGCGAACACTACTTAAAAAGGGCAGCATTAAATCTAAATCAGTACCCTAAAAATATAGTAAATAAATTATTCAAAAGCAGAATACATAAATATTACAATTCTGAAAATGCCATTATTACATCAAATCTACCTAAAACAAAATACATTTCTCTGCCTTTCATAAATGGTTTATCCCAACAATTTCAAAACCTTTTTGAAAAATATAACATCACGACAAGTCACAAAGCCTATAACTTATTATCAAAGAACTTCAGCAACTTAAAATCGAAAACGCCAATTAATAAAAAAAGCAATATAGTCTATCAGATCACTTGCAATAATTGTAACGGTGTTTATATTGGACAAACAAGCCAATACTTAGAAAATAGACTGAAAAGTCACAAATATGACAAAAAGAACAGCACCGCATTAACACACCGTGAGATGTCCAAAAAACATACTTTCAACTACGAACAAGTGAAAGTATTAAAATCCGAACCTCAGTTGAAAAAAAGAGAATTTTTTGAGATGGCTGAAATTCAAAAAAACAAAAACGCCATAAATGACAAAAAAGACATAAACAACTTAAATAAATTGTATATATCTTTACTGTAACAGTGTTCGCTCAGTCGCTTGTAATTTGTCTGTAATAAACGTCCACAATATTTGTAAAATGTAAAATAAATATTTGTAGTATATGTCAGATATGTGGATTATATATACTTTTATTCAACTATTTTACGTTCTATGGTAAGTCCTAAATTTTTAATACTTTATAAACTTAAAAAAATAGTGCTAAACAAATTTTAGGTTTGAAAAAGACCAAAACTATGGTCGAAACGTCACCTTAGAAACGGAATATATGTTTAAAAATATGTACTAATTTTGTTGTTAATGTATTGACCTCAAACCAAGAAGAATTAGGATAAATATATATATATATATATATATATATATATATATATATATATATATATATATACTGTCTACATTTTTATTGGACGCCATTTTGTTACAATATATTGGATCCCTAACAATACTTACCTACGGCACACTTGATTTTGGGCATAATTTAAAATGAATTTAAGAAGTAGTTTTTATATTAACACACATCGCAATTTTGTTACGTCATATTGAACTAAACCAGTTTATCCTTATATCATATTTAATTTTTCTCCAAAATTTACAGTCAA